>CM076265.1:4350000-4670000 GCA_038380795.1 Pyrocephalus nanus | reverse complement strand
AACAAAACCCAGCATCATTTCCACAGGGCATGTACAAATGACTTACAGTGTCTTAGGACGTTTTAAAAATATATGTGAAATCACTAACAAAAGATCAATAGTAAATCTACTTATTTGTCCAAGAATTCATTGTGATTTTTAGGAGTCTCTCCTAAAAAGCTACCACTGAGGGAAAATGAATCAGGTTGTACAGCAAACAAAGCAATTTCTCTTTCTAACAATGTATCAATAATATTTCAAAATCTTGACAACCCAACCCACAGTCAACCACAGTTAACATGTAAAAAATGTTCAACAAAAGGGATTAGTGGCACAACAGGCAAGTCAAGATTTGTGGGTCTGCCATCACAGTCAGTGCTGGTCACCAACAAGAAAGAGATGTCTGCATAATTTATCTGTTTACTGGTCACCTATGTTTCATGTGCAAGGGGTATTTAGAGTTTACCATGAGATCAATCCTGCAATTTCTTTTTTTTTCCATTTCTTTTGGCTGCCACTCAGCTCATCAAAACACTCAACTCTTCTTAACAGGGGCAGAAGCTATATTTTCTTTTGTGTCCTCTGGTGTTGAAAAGAACACTGATCCTCAACAAATAAATATTAACTGCAGGTCAGCTACTGCAGTGGTGGACAAAGCAACATTTTAGTCACTGTTTTCAGAACTGATATCTTAACATCACAGATGCAACACTCTGAGCAGGTACTGAAGCTCCTACCACTAAACCAAACTGATGGTTGAAAGCTGAACTGTGAGAAAATCCTTTCCTGGGGAGGGGTTCTTCAAAACCACCACCAGGCACATTCAGCCTTCCTGAGAAACGGTGTTTTAGGGAATTGCTCTTTTTGTCTTGCAGGAGGCTGGAAATGCCTGATATTCAGTCTAAAGTCATGCTGATTTCATCTCCCTAGTAAGCTCATAGGGACAGTTTCCCAGCCCCAGAGAGGGAAGGTGGGATCACACCAAGCCCTCACTGCAGCATCACATCACGCACTCAGACATGCACTGTGCTCCTTGGGAGGGGTTTAACCCCTCCAGGCTCTGCAAGGTCTCTCCCTGGGCATAAAGTCATTTGCTGCCCTGAGCTAATGAAGGGACTTTGAAATATATGGTCTGCACTTCCTCTGTTCCAAGAGGACCATGGGAATAACAGTGTCCCTGCTGGGATAAGGAACAAGCCACATGGCTTGTGCAGGAAATCAAATCTAAATTAAATCCCATTCAAAAAGTCAGTTTCTGGAAGTTTAGAGATGTCTAATTTGAGTGGGCAGGGATAACTTGGTTTCTAATTACTTTCACTTTTCTAATTATCAATGTTGGCAGAAATTTTGCTACTATTTGGAACACTGGGAAGTAGATAAGGTGAATCTTGTCCCCGTACAGAACTGGTGTTCTGACAGGCACCAGCCCGAAACAAAGAGATAAAAGGATGGAAAACTTTAGCCTTAATGAAAAACTGAATGTAATTCTGCAGCTGTTGTTGCTTATCTGGTGGCTCTTCACCAGTTCAAGCCAATATCTAGTTTGTTAAAAAAAAACCCATAACCAACCACAAAACAAGCAGTCAGACAAAAGGGCAGGGTTTCAAACTCTGACCCGACAAACACTGATTCGTCAAACATCTTGCCCCGTTGTCACAATTACATATATTAAAAAAAAAAAAAAAAAAAAAAAAAAAAAAAAAGCAGAGCTGTGGTCCATTAATGAACATCTAAAGGAATGAATGACATGGCTGCTTTTATTTGCAGTTAACACAAGGCTCTTAAATGACATATCCGGGGATCACTTCTTAATCCATGCCCAGATTGTTTTAATGCTGTTTCAGGAATCTAAATGGAAAAGGAGTGCTCTGCTGTATCTCTGCAATTCTTAGTTTGGGTGTTTGTTTGTTTTCAAAGCTTGCTTGTCTGATCAATATAGCCAGTGTCACGCAGAATAAAGGAGGAATATGTCATATTAGTTCTTTCAACAATTAAACATCCTCCTGGCTCAACGACTATTTCTCCATTTTTATTTTATTTTTTTTAGCAATAATTTCCTAATTTATATTACTTCCATGTGATCTATAAGGGAAAAAACCCCACTTTGTTCCTACTTGAACATGCTCAGAAGCCACGGACAATCTGATTCTTTGTTCTGTTCAAGCCTATAAACCAAGAATAATTCAAGTCAATGTGTTTACACCAAAATAAAACAGGGGGACAATCAGGTATGTAGGATGCAATGAATTTATGGAATGTTTCTAGAAGGTCAGACTCCTTGAGTATAAGCACAACTTCATTAAAATCACTGCAGACTTTCACTTAAGAAATCAGTGGCCTCTGAATTTCACTGACAAGCTCAGACTCTGAGAAGTCACAGCTATCATTAGAAAATGGCAGGTGGAAAATTAATGGGGACACTCATTTGTAGCTAAAGATGAAAAAGCTAATTGTTCAGTTTCAGTATCTTCCTTAATTGTGACGCTCATGTTTTTTAAACCAGAAAAAAAAAAAAAAGGTTTAGGTTTGTGTATGAATATGGCAGTGGTGGCAAATGGAAAGAATTATTGCTTGCCAAGTAGAAGTCCAATCCACAGAACAGGAGGAACCACATTGCTCCTGTTATATAATATATAAATAGGATATCTCCTGCAGTTTATTACAACTGTAATACCATGGGAACTGCCAACGGTTGTGAAATATATTTCAAGGTGGGTTGGGTTCCGTTTGTTTTTAATCAGCCATCATATTTGCCTGTTTAATACTACCTGTTAAATAAACACTACTAGTAAAAACCACCTATAAACACTATTAAAATAGTGGAAACGCTACCTTAATGAGCATAACTAGCTAGAAATTATAACTCTTTGCTTCATTAATAGGATAAAGACCAAACAGTGGTCATAAGGTACATTGCAGGAATAACTTACAGGAGCATGAGCAGCATGTTGTCTGCTACAGAATGATAGTTCATCAGGGGCATTACCAAAGGTCACTGGTTCATCTAGGAAAGATTTTCATCTTTTTTAAAAGGGAAATTTACAACCAAGTTGTACGCAGGGCAGAGCGGTGAGTCAGTAAACTTTAGTCTCAAATCACAAAAAGCCTGAGACCTAAAAATATCCCAAGAAACTAAAGTCTTGATTTTTCTTTAATGAAAACTCATTTTCCACTTGAAAAAAAAAAAAATAGGAAAAGCTCAATTTTACCTTGTAAAGATTTGTCAAAGTTTTCCAGCCGGTGCCTGCAGGACAGATCAAACTAAATGCTCTCCATTGCTGGCTCCCCACTGGCACTCTGAGCTGTAATTAGTCAGTGGCAAATGCAAAACATGCTGTTAAGTGATGTGATACTGGGTTTACAGGTGTTTTGTCTTAGAGAAATTAAATATGGCACCACTTCAGTGGTCTGGGGTTTTTTAATGGTTTTGGTTTGGGTTGGGTTTTTTTGTTTGGTTTTGAGGTTTGTTTTGTCTTAATTGCAGCACTATCTGCAGGGTTTAGACTATCTTGGTATTTTCCCTGTCAAGTGATTTTATTTCTCAGCCCCTGCCTTACTGTAAAGAGTGAAACACTGGCTGGGCTGCCCCAGCCTGACCAAGCCAACATCTGATCTCTAACAGCAGCAAAGAGTGGGTGCCTCCAGGAGGATATAATCACACCCCCAGCATCCTTCTATCTGTAAATGTGTGATTTTCACAATAACTGCACCTATTGTGCAGTTATTTTTGACTAGGAGCAGATGACAGGTTTCCTTCCAAACAGAGATTGCAGGCGCTGGCTCTGTTTTCAGCACAAAATAAAGAGCCACCAACACACAACAATCTACCAGCAGGCAGGGCAGTTCAAAAGAAACAGCCAGGAAAGGCAGGAAGAGCTGAAGCAGTTGCTGATTCAGGATGCTGACTAGTCATTTTGCCCCATAAAACTGTTAACTTTTAAGAACTTCGACATTTCAGCTTTGGCAATCAGGTCTGTCAGTTTGGCAGCGATGCTGGTGCAGAAAGCACGTAAGTTCTGCCCTCGGTTCTGTTTGCCAGAGAGATCCAACAGGGAACATTTCTGGGGTTGATAGTAAGAAATGTTATTTTGGCCTGGCTGTGTAGCAAAGAATTTGCTGCTAAACTGTTCATTTTATGGAATACAATGGCCAAGAAGGCAGAATTTATGAGTTTAAGGATCAGTAAGGTCTGAATCTCTGCTTTTATATAATTTTTGCGAGTGGGTCAGCTGCAGAGGGTAAAGCTAGAATTGGGTGTCTTGCAGAGCTGAAAAGTTCTTTCCCAGACACTTATGGCTACAGTGAAGTATCATACAAATAATATAATGTATCTCATCAAGTGCTGATTTGCTGACTTGAGTCTACAGACTCATCTGGAGAAGGGGCATATAAAGAAAGATGTGGGAAAAATACCTGATGTCTGGAAGAGCCTCTGCAGGCGTCAACTGTGCAAATCCCATCTTCACCTGCTAGAAATGAGTCTATGTTTCACCTGCTGTTGGTTTCATAACCTGTGAGCTGAAGGGAGATGTATAAACAGGTTATGCTTCTGAATATATTCTCACATATACCCAAGGGACCTTGGTTGCTCTATCTTCATTTATTTGGAAAGGAGGAGGGAGGAAAAAGCAGTCAGCATCTGACCTAAGAAACTTCACATCTGAGGAGTTTTCAGGTGCCTGTTTTCAGCCTAAGAAAGTAAATTCCTCTTTCCATCTTCTGCACCCAAACCACCTCCATCCTCCCCACTGACCTCATCTGTTAATCTGCTTTACACTTTCTAGGGCAATTTTATTTTTGACACTGGGGGGAATCAGCAAGAGATGCTCAGCTACCAAACTCTGATACACACCTCTAGAAAAACATGACCCAGATTACAGACTGCAGAAATTATATCACAGCCCTGCCTCTCAATGCAGCCTGTAACTCACTTCTCTTCAAAACATCCCCGAGCCATTGTGCTTGATTTGAAAATGCTGGTCACTCAGGGTGGAGTTTATGCCTGACACAGACCAGATAAACTCCAGTCATCGCCACACAATACTTTTTTTTTTTTTTTTAAATTTAATCTTTAAAAGGACAGGCTGCTGGTTAACTGAGAGTCCCCTGTTTGATTGACAGTATCTGTCAGAGGCAATGAACTCCACTTGAACATCGCCTTTATGTTCCTGTGTAAAGTTGTTCAACTGTGACCCTTCCATCTGTTCCAGCTAATCTGAAAGTCATTTAGGCCCGCTTCTCCATTCATCCTAAACACAGCACATTCTCCTGTTAACACACATATGCAAAGTTGTCGGGCTGTCAGCTACGTAAGGGCTTTCCCCCCCTCCCCTTTTTTTCTTCCCCCCCCCCCCCCGAACTCCCACAACATCTGTGTATATGTTTCCCTGTAACAGTTGCAATTTAAAAAAAAAAAAAAAAAAAAAAAAAATCAGAAACTAGCTCGAATCTCACTAATTACTTTAATGAAGGTGACAGTAAATCTCACTTCAGAAAATATTCAAAAAGCTTCTTTAACGAGGGGTCATCAGGTAGCTGACTCCAGTGCATGTGCAAACCTCCATATTTTAAAGACTGAGGCAAGTGATTGCCTTGAAGAAGGTGCAAGATCTTTACCAAACAGTGTGTTTTAAGATTTTCAGAGGCTATTACTCATAAACAGCTGTTCAAACCAACTTCAAATATCTAAGATTATCATATCCTATTTGATATATGCAATTGGAAATACGTACAAACTTATGAAAAAAAAGCCTGGAAGCTCTTAACAATGTGATGCTCTCAGCTAATTTGCTCTTCAAAATTCACCAGTTGGAAACTACTCCACTAACAATGCCAGTACGGTTAATTTTATCTTGAGAACAACTAGTAAATCAACTGTTCCTTGCACGCAAATTTAACATTGATGGTAAAGTTGATTTTTAAACTCAAGAGAATAAATGTTCATTATGGTCCAGCTCAGATATTGCTGCAAAGCTATGAAATACATCCAACAAAACTAAGAGAAACCTGAGAAGTAATTTCTGATGTGTCCAAGGAAATACAAAAAGGTTCCTACCTAATCACTTTGTTATTGCCACAGAAGAAAATAATAATTATATAAATATCATCATTCGTGATTAATTTCTGATACATCCACAAACCAAAGCCTTTACAAAGGATTGATTCACTTAAAAAAATAAAATAATAATAATAAAAAAAACCAGCATAATGCTACCTCTTGTACACAACTCTCAGAATAAACAGAAAACTATTAAAACTTATGGAATATTAACAAAATAACAGTTGGGGGGGGGGAAAACAGTGTGGGCATTATTATGGAATTCATTGTGGCTCTAAAGGTGATCAGGATTGCATGCTGCACACACTCACACTATGCCTCAAATATTTATTATATGGCATGTGTACATCTGGTAGAATCTTGACTTCTTGGTAAATGTTAGCACAAAATGAGTGGCACTTGTAGCCAACCTTTGTTCTCATGGCTGATTCCTCTGACAGAAGTTATATAGAAGAATAGAACCAGGAAAAAGAAGATAAAAAAAAAAAAAAAAAAAACAACAGAAAAAAGCCCCAAATCTCCCCAGCCTACTGTTCAGCTCTGTCATGGAGAAGTAAAGGAACTAGACTTCCTATTCATGTATTACCCACTCTGGTTGTCATGCAAGCTTTTTTGGCCTTTCTCATCCTACTTGAATGGTGGTAAAGTAATAAAGGCAATGGGATGAACTTCTCTTTTTTTTTTTTTTCTTCCCCCCCCCCCCCCCAAAAAAAAAAAAAAAGAGTGCTTCTAATTCCTCTTATGTTGTGACTGAGGCTCAGCAGCAGAGATCTGGCATTAAAAACTCAATAGCACAAGTTTAAGTAAAGATTGTAATTTGTGCCGTGACTTTTTTTTTAAAGAAATATGCATTGTCAACAGTAACTAAAACAATCCCTGCCCACGTGCTTTCCCACTGTTTTCCCAGGAAAACCACTTGTTAAACCTGTATGTAACAAAGTACATCGAAGCTGCAGGGTTAATTGCAAAAGAATGGCTTATAAATGCATGTCTGTCTTTTCACTTACAGTCTTTGCTGAAAATATAGAGTCTCTCTATGTACCTTCATCAGCACCTGCCCTGGTGGTTTTTTGGCTGATGAATCCAGCCTTCATTTGCTGTAAATACCACCAATGAAGAAGCTCTGACAGTGCTCCCCAATGCTTCTGGCTCTGGAAACTTGGTGTAGAGACCCTCATGTCTGCTATGATGTCACACTTCACATCTTCCTGCACTACTGGTGGTCAAATTAATGTTTTAAGGGTCTATCAGTACAAATTTTCTAATTAACACAGGAAGATATCATTAATAACATGGTTAAAAATATCTTCCCAGTATCTACCTCTCCTCCTTGCCATGAAAATCGTACTGGGGTGCAAGGATGGGTTCTGAGTGCTTCCTGACATGTATTGAGCTTTTACTTCATCAGCTGGGAATTACTTTCCTTTCCTTTTTGATAAGGGAAAAGTAAAACAAATTTGCCACGACATAGGGCGTGAATTTGTGGAGAGAAGAAAAAAAAAAAATCTCGAAGAAGGAATTAAATTTCCTTAGAGATGGAAGAGGAGGTTGATTTTCATGAGCGAGTGAGCTATGCATAATTAAAAAACTCTAGGGAGAATCAGATCTTTGTGTGTTTTTCCAAAATCTCAGAAGAACAGTAGAAAAACAAAACAAAACAAAAAACAACTACCACAGCACAGTGAGAGAGAAGTTAAGACAAAAGTGATGTTGCATGTCCAGTAAGGCTACAAAAAACAAACAGGATCCAAGATTCACTGGCTTAGGTCAAGTTTGAATTTCTGGAGTAGTCACACCAGTTTTTTCTTCTGAATATCAGCACTTTGTAGGAATACAAAAGGAAATCGCTAGTACGTTGAGTCTGTGAGAAAAAGTCATAGATCTGCAATCCCAGGGAAGACTTCCTTAAGGGGAGTTCACAGGGAAAGAAAAAAGAGAAAACTCAGAGACAGTGACATTTTGTTTACAAATAGATTTTCTTATGATTTTATCAGTTCTGGTTTCAGATCTATAGATAGCACTACCAAGCTGAGGAGCTTGGCAAGTTAATTAAAAATAATCTTTTTTTTTTCCCCACAAAAAACTGTCAAGTTCCACTTGAACTATGTCATCTACTCTGTACACACAATTATGAAAATTAGACACTACCTTCAAAAATAAATAATTTTTTTAATATAGAAATTCTTATCATTTGCCTTTGGATCTCTGCCCTTAAAAGCCACCTTCAGTAAATCTTTTCAGGATTTATTTCACATTCAAGAGAGCCAAAAGAGTACCTTTTTAAATGAAAAAAGAAAGAAGGCAGCGGGTTCTTTGTCACTACGTGACTAAAAGAGCTGGGGACTAGAAAAACAACAATTTAAAAATAATACAGGTGCCTGAGCTGACACTGTGGAGCTTGAAAGATCTTTTAATCCATTCTCTTGCCTCAGAGATCAATGTGGCAACCAATGGAAGGAGGTAAAATCATGGAGCTCTTGGCACGATCCTTCCCTACCTGCAACAGGAAAGATTTTTCTATTGACCAGTGTCTGCCTTTAACAACTAATTCTACACGTCAGAAGTTTTAGAAATAGAAACCTGAGATGCTCATCCACCGAGAAGGAGGAACCAGAAAGTGGGTTCTTCAGTTTTTGTTGCCGATGATTTCGTTCTTTGAGAGTTGCAACAGTCACATCGCCAGAGTGTTACCTGTGACCCGCAGGTAATTACAGAAACCCACTGGTGTCTTCCCATGCCCAGATTTAGGCATAATCTTGGCAGTGTGAACTGACACTGACACTCTTTTTAAAGCTGAACCTCTCAGGAACTTCTGGCACCTCATCATTAACAAACACTAGGAATGCCTCTGATAAGGAACAGTTTCATATCTGTGTTTGCCTTAATTTTTTTATCTTTTTTTTTTAAAGAAATTGGTTCAATACAAACAAACAAACAAAAAAATAATGGAAAATAAAGGAAAGAACATCTCTTGTCAAGGTTTGCCTGCCTGATCACAAAACTTAGCAGATTCTGCTACAGAACAGTTTTTGCTGTGTATAAACAGCTCTAGGTCAATCCCCCGAATTGTTAAACAGCAAGACAAAATATTTATTCTTATTATTACTTTGAAAACAAAACAGCTACTGTAGAAAAATTACAGTTTGAATGCAATCCACACCACACTGACACCTGCAGTGCATATCTGACAAAAAGACATTTTGAGGCACAAAGGAAGCTCTTAAATAAAGACATGGATGCACATGCACCAGAGACTATGGAAATAATTATTCTATCAAAAAAAAGTTCAATCTAAAATCCCAAATTCAGTTTGTTTTAAAGCCCCTATTTGTCGCCTGAGGACTGCTGAGCTGCAAAAGAAATGTGGGTGGAAGGGAATAATCTACAGGGCAAGCAGAACTGACTGAAGGATCTCAAAACAAACAGTATTGAAAGCCAAGGAAGTTGCAACAGTGACTGAAATGGGATGTGGGAATACGAGATGCACCACAATGAGTCAATACCATCATCAATGTCCTTCCTATTTAAACCTTTCAGGTTTGTTTGTTGTTGTTTGGTTTTTTTTTTACATATGACAAATTATTTACAATGACTTTTAAGATATTTGAGAACTTGGAAAAACAGATACTAGATGAAGAACAAGCATGAATTAATTGTATTACCAACTACAAAACTTCAAATATCATATACCAATCATGATAGGTCTGTAGCTTTAAAACCTACACTGAGACTTTTATTTGACTTTCAAAACTAAAGCTTTCTAGTGCATTCAAGCCATTTTTCATCTTTTATCTTGGCTTCCTAAGAGACTGATTTTTTTTCTTTTTAAAGAAATATGATATTCTTATGTAATTCTATGACTCCAGGAGCTGTGGCTCTGAAAAAAACCCCAAACAAAACACTGCTTCCAGCAAACCATCCAGTCCATGAGAATAGCTGGTTATCCAGTCCATGAGAATAGCTGGTTATCCTGTACAATAACTGGTAACTCCGTCTGTCTCACTTGCATAACTTGAGCACTTGTAAGCTCCAACCTAAAGTTTAAGTTAGAGCTGGGATCTTGTTTAATGTGGAAAATTTAATAAAGGAAATAAGAAAACTTTAATAAAAGATGTAAGGAAAACAGCCACAGTGCTCTACTCACTCTTGAGCTTTCCTCACAGGAGTGTTTGTCACCGCTCCTGTGAGGACCATTCACTGCATTTTTATGAAAAATGTGTTTACACATCTCTTGCTCAGGGACATCCTCACTGGAGCCTGCTGGGAGCCCATCCAACGGGTTTTGGGAGCCTGTTAAACAGGTCTTGGTTCTCTTCTGAAGCCCTTTGACTGTTCACTTGTAAGACCTCAATTTTCCAGGGATTCACCAGAGGGCCCTCTGTTCTTTGACACAGGTTCAATAACGAATTCTCCTATAAATTCTTTGACATTGTTTTACAGATTTATTACCACCTTTTACCAGTCTTTACAGCTATCTGTAATCATTCCCTTCTCTATTATGGAAAGTTGGGATAGAATATCTGAGCAAGAAACTAAATCCTTCTGGTACTTCCTTTTAGAAATTTAATTATCATAACTAATAATCAGAATTGATTTTTGGAAGCATGGTTGCCCAAGGAACTCAACACATACAAATAGCACAGCCAGATCACAAACAGTTTACTGCTGCCCAGTGTCTGGTGCTATTTAAAAGCTCCAGTTTTGGTGATTTTTGCATTACTTATCCAATCACTGCAATAAGATGAGGTCTCCACTGCTTAACACAAAAAGCCTCAATTAAAAGGAAAATGGAACAGAGGACTATTGGGGAAAAAAACCCCAAACAACCACGAGTGTTGTTTGCATCTCACATTTAAGATTCATTCATGCAGCATCCAGCAATAACAGGTATCTGAACTGTAGTACACCTATACTGCAGCAGCAGGAGGGTCTCAGAATCACAGCCCAGCCCCAGAATTTTGTCAGCTTTTGAGTTAAACTTTCTTCTTTATAAAAAAAAATTATAAATTATAAAAAAAATATTAAAAAAGAAAAGTGCAGGCTGCCTAGCCTAGTATCAATTACCACCCTCACCCCCACAGAAAAAAAATCTATTTTGCAACGCTCCATTTAACATATTTTCTCAGAGCTATGTAGCTCAGAGCAGTGATTTCAAGGACTTCTCCAGAGGGAAGCAGCCAGCCAGGTTCTCTGACGCTGGTCCTGGGTGGCAGGCAGAGCAGACAGGCACCAGGGTGGGAAACATTGAACTTCATCCTCAACAAGTATCAAAAGGCGACTTCATTAAACCTAAAGATTTTTTGCAGTGAGGTAACAGCTTATAGTGTATTGCAAAGAGATATGAGAAAGGGCAGATTTTTCTTATCTTTTGTTATTGGAATTGACCCTCAGGGTCCTTAGGCCTTGGTGAGAGCTTAAGCAAGCTTAGATCAAGGAAGGATTTTGAAATTGAATTTATTCAGATTAGCAAAACCTTCCATGAGAGGATTTACTCTCAACAAGCTGTTGCCAACTCAGAGCTTTGAAAGCCCAGCACATTTTACTGGTTTACAATCAACTTTTTTTTTTTTTTTAAACCAAGACCGGCCTCATTAAAATGTTTGCCATCAACGTTCACACAGTATCAAAGATTCTCTGCCAAATGTTTATTTATAGGTACTTCCCTTGCTTGTTCAGATCATTTTCATTCAGATGACGTTTCAGGGTTTTAGGGGGAAAAAAAAAATATTGCAAATAATGATATAGAGGAGGGATGTGTGTGGGAGGAATGTACTTGCAGTAATGAAACAGTGCCCTATTACAATGAAAGCCACTTCTCAGTCTCCGCTTCATTTCATAATAAAAAAACATGACCTCACATAAAAACTAATTTTCCCTCTGGCACTTCACGTATTTATTTCAGCATTTCTGTCTCTAGAAAAGTGAGATACACATTCCTGCAGGCAGAGCTCTCAGCCCCAGTTGTTTTATTTCAGCAGGGAGCAGTTTTATGAGTGAAACCCAAGCCCTGCTCAAATCACTCAGCGTTTTGACAGCCACTTCTATGGGGTCGGGATTTTAATTTGCAGCTCCAAAACCAAATTTTCATGGTTGGAATTCATTATATGCTTGCACTGGGAACTATTTCCCTGCCTTTAGGCAGAGGAAGAAGGTTCAGCAGGGAGTGACTTTCTCAGAGACCCTTCTTGGAGGGGTTCTGCCAACTCAGGAGCCACATCACCAGCGTGTACTGGAGAAATGCCTGTTTTAGCAGAAGAGAGGTTTGTGCCCAATGAGTCAGTGATGTTTCAGAGACCTGCATCATGGCTACAAACTCCACATTTGTGCTCTCTACAAATTCTTACCTCGTCCAGTCTGGTGGAAACACGAAGGATGACGATGAGGGCCAGGAGGAAAGCTCGAGTTGGAAACCCACCCTTCTCTGCGGAGGGGCTGAGGATCCAAACTATTTTTGTGCCTCAGACAACAATTGAACTGCAACAGTCTGCCTCACCCAATTTCTGTTCAAAGTGGGCTAAACAGTAGATTTGTTTTTTTTTAATTAAAGAGTAAAAGCCAAAGCAAGACTAAACCATTCGTTGCAGCTCCTCGATCCTGTGATTTCTTTCTTGGTTGAACCCCAGAAATTTACTTTGTGTTTCTCATTCTGATTGTGAAAATCTAACAGGGAAAACCTAAACATTTATTAATACTCCAATGGTATCTTAATGTAAGATGACATGGTGCAAGGAAGCAAACACTGCAGCAGTTGCTAAGAGTTATTACACTGAGTCAATGCGGGAACTATTTTACAACTATTTTACATTTATTTCCTCAGCACATAGAACTTCCTTTGCATGTATCAGTGCTTATTTTATTTCTCCAGCTAAACCTCTTTTCCTCAACTCAGAGCTTTATGGTACTTTAGGATAAAAAGAAAAAATAAATTGTAGGTCTGTACCTTTCTTACTGTGGAAGATTTTGCACAGTATTCATCCCAAATAATATCTCAGTTTTAAAAAACTAACAAGCATAATTTTTAAAACCACCTCAGAAAAATCCTCCAGTTTCAGTCTGTAAAATGTTTGCACATCTTTGAACTGTTTTGGGTGTTTTTTAACTGAAAATTGTGAGAGAAATATGTTTATCAAGGAACATTTCTAAAAAGCTCAAAACTTGCAGGAAGTTTTGTAATTATTTCATTTAATAATCCATTGTTTTCATGTATTTCTAATTCTGATTGAATTTTGGGCCTTTGAAACAAAGAATGGACCATTAAGTTTTATCAAATAAGTACTAAAGATCCAGACAATATTTTTTTTAAAATAGAAGCTGTTGAGAGAAACTACTACAGAGGGTTTAGGAGTCAAATCTTCCCTACAGCTCCCTTTTATCTGGGCTGGTACAGGCACCTGTGAACTAAAACCATCACTAATAAGATAAGATCTCAGCCTCTGCATCACTGGTGTCTGCAACACCAGTTGCCAAAAAACTTTCTTCTTGAGACTGAAAAGCAAGTAAAAGTTCAATTAAAAAAAATGCCCATAAATTTTCTTTGCGTTACTGAGTAAACTGCAATTTTTACCATTAACAAAACCAAGTTTTTCCAGCAGACAAACAGGATTCTTTTTTTTTTTTTTTTGTAAATAAGAGTAGGTGTATTTTGCACTAACAACAATTTCTGAAAAAAAAAAAAAATCATCTTCACTGTTTTATGGTGTGTGCTGAGAATCTGCTTAAGGTACATGGGATTCCCCTTTGCCCTCTGCCAAAGTGTGCACACGCATATCTTATCAGAGCCAGGTTGGGTAACTCTTGCAAATTCTAATTTTGTATACTTGCCTAACTCTAAGCCCATTGTACGTGGTATTAGGCCCGTTTCTTGTCAGAAAGATTACTGTTGTATGTATACTATCTTAAATGGTCTTTTTGTGACCTTGCTCTGCACCCTGAAACAAACGAAGCAGGTTTTTGGTGGAGTTTTGTTGTGCCTTTTTTTTGGTGTGGGGTTTTTTTTTTGGGTTTGGTTTGTTTTTTTTACCCTTGATGGGCTTACTGGGAGTGGGGGGGGGGGGGGGGGAAGGAGGGAAAAAAAAGAAAAAAAAAAGAAAAAAATCATCATTACACATGCGGTGCACCAAGGCACACAGACTTCCTTGTGACCGTATTTAAAGAAGCCGGGCACAAAGAAATAGTCATTGCAGCTACAATGGGGGAAATCTAGTATGCATTTCCAAGGAATCACATTTTGGGGAGAATTACAGAATAATTACACATATGCTTAGATCATGAGCATTCAATGAAGCGGACAATATTTTGAGGATTTAAGATGTTGGTGTTGTGGTCGTCTCTAAGAAACCAGGATAATTCAGACATTCAAATGCAAAAACGCACCATTTGGAGAGTGTAATGCGGTCTGTTCTGGTCAGTGTTACAAATTCGGAAAGGATTCCCCGGCTGCAGACATTAGCCACTTAATACTTAAATCTGTTTCCAAATGTAAAGCATACAACAAAAGTCTTTTGCATTAATGAAATGTATCCTAACACCAGTGTAGTGACACATTTCATTAACGTGTCACGTTACAGATGTAAAATATAATTGCAGCAGATATGCCTGTCCTGCAGCTTGGTAAAAACCCAGGGATGAAATATTGTTTAACTAATTATGCAATAAACCTCCATCTCGGTCCCGTAATTTTCTAGCTGTAGACTGAGCTAATTTCATGCTCAGCCTTGCAGCTACACTCACTGGTGGCTCAGCCACGTTGATTTGATTTCTCTAGTACAACAAAAATATCAGGCCAGGATAATTTTCAGCTGCTAATTAATTGTCTTTTGGTTTTCCCTACCAGAATCACAACATAAACCATTGCCTCTTGGGCTGGCTGTGCTTTTAAATACCCAGAGATGCTACCACATACAAATTTAAGAAACTTCACATTGTTTTGTCTCATATTTCTTAAAAGAAAAGCCACTGAGACACTGAGTACAGCAGAGCACCAGCATCCATCTCTTTCCATCTTCTACTTTCTTCAAGTCTACTTCAATACTTTTTAAAACACGAGGGGGGTTTTGCTTCCCTACATCTGATCTCATTATAAGTGAGAGTAAAAGAGCAGCATAATCACTATGCAAACGAGTATTAAACCTTTACTCATGTGACCCAGAGTATTCTACAGTCATCAAAGGAAGAATAAATATTTTATAATTATTGTTGTTATTGTTATTATTACGGAGGCAGCAGTAAGTTGGCTCAGTTACATCAAGCAGAATAGTTACATCCCCTCAGCTCTGTCCAGGCAATATGAAGAATTTGAGACAACTCCACTAGTTCTTCTCCCTTCTCCCAAATCACAACAGCCACCTAAAATAATAAGGTTGTTTCCAAGCGATTAGGACAGAGTTATTTTCATTTATACTGGGGTTCAGTTAGCCTCTCTGGTAGCCTTAGATCATGGGCTTTGGGCTTTAGGCTTTTTCTGTAGCACTGAAGTTTAAAATTTTTGCTTCAAATTTATCTAATTAAATTCATGAAAGTAAATTTATTAAATATATCAAACAACAAAAATATCCACAGAATTGTCTTATAGTCTAAGTCAAAGGATTTCTGAACCTGAAGACTCTGCTAAAAATCTCCTATTTGAATCATTCTCGGCCTGAGGGGGTTTAATTCTTTTCGGTGGACTTTTTATATCATTGAGTTTCTTGGGAGAAGAAAAGACTTTAATGGACCTCACAAAGCCCTTAAGAAAACAAAGAACAAAACAAACAAACAAAGTAACAGAAAAGAGAACCCAAAACTTTATGTTTCTCAGGCACTGCCGATGCAATTCTGCCTATCAGGAGATGACCGACTGCTCAAGTCACTTGGCAGCAGTGAACCATCTTCTTTGCAACTTTCTTTCCTTTTCCTTTCTCTTTGTGTATCCCCCCCCTGTACTTCATAAAAGTCCAAAACTTCAAAGACAACAAAGCTGATAATCAACAGGTCTCTGCTGTGTGTAAAAGTATGAAATTGTCAGCATGTAAAGTTTATTTTAAATCCCACTCTTGTTTCAAGTTGCTGAAATATGTAAGGAATAATTATAACCAGGAATAATAAAATAATAATAATTAAAAAATCAACATCCCGTGGACCATCAGGTTCATATGAGCTGTGAAATTCAAGTGGACGTCACAAAACACAGGTGTGTGATTAATATACGTAAAGATAAGCAATTCACCCGGTGTTTTAGCTGCAGAAATTGCAAATGCCCTTAAAAACAATGAACAATTATCTTTCTGTGATAGAAAGCACAGGAAAACATGATCTAGTACGCATTTAGTACTTGAAGTCTTTGCTACACACACAAAAAAAGAATAAATTGAAGGGAATTCGCTAAATGAAATCGAAAAAAAGTCTACTTCATTATTGAAAGAAATTGATAAATGTACAGTTACATCTGTAGTGTTCTGTCACATGGGGATATAAATCAGGCAGAATTCACCCCACATAAATATTTGGGTTGAAAAGGTTTCTGCATTGAATGTGGTAAGTGGAGCAGACATTTTCACTAGTAAAGAGCAACTTGCCAGTGCTGTCATTCCCCACTGACCAGATTGTGCCAGAGACTTGACTGATACACCATCCTAGCAGATGGACTAATTTTTCCCATAAAAATCCCATTTTTCCCTCTAAAGTGTAAAACCAAAGGACTTTTCTCAATGTATATATTTTTAATTTGGCTGTGTTTTGCTGGCAGTGTCCCTTCATGTTCCTGTTGATTCAGAATGCCTGTGTTGCTCAAGTCTCTCTATGTGTCAGCTTGTACAGGCAGCTCACAGTACTTGTTAACCACAACTCAAAAGAGAATTATGAGTTAATTACTTTAAAATGAATACTTCAGTACCCTTGTAGTCATGTCATGCTGTCATCCACCATAGTCTAATTGCTTATTTTTTTATGTACATTACTACATTACAAGGACATTACAAGGAGCAGCACTGTTGCATAGATGCTACCAGAGACCTGAGAAAGATCAATAAAAATCCTAATTACTGGGACACTGCACAGTTTAGGGAGACATAAGGTGGGGTTTTTTAACACATCTTATCGACTCAAGCTCTCCTGTTTTAGCAGTGACTGAACAAACTTTTTGTTACCTCCTGTTCATTGTCTTTGTGGAGTCATATCTCAGCCTGATTCATTATCCTTACAGCTCAAAATCCAGCATGGGATGAATCCCTGCCTGCTGCTCTCACTGCAGCAGGAGGATGAGCAAGGGAAAGGTGGTGGATCACTCTCCATTCACACCATACAGCATCCAGAGCTCTTGTATTCCAACACATTTCATTCCCAAAGCCCAAACCCACAGCTTTCCCAAGCACTCAGTGTTCCTTGTAATCACATCAAACGTGGTAGATACCAAACAGTCATGGCTTTACATCAAACATTTACAAAGTGCTTCTGGAAGTTTTCCCACATGCTGATCCTAGACATCTTCCTCTGCACAAGGCAGAGGTAAATCTGGTTATATTAACCTAAGTGGAAATAGCAATCACTTAAGTCTGAAGGGACAGTATAAAATCCTTTCTGTTGTATCTGCACACTTTGAAGTAACAGCTCCACAGGTAGTGGAGGGATGCACAATCATCTGTAAAACCTCACTCTTCCTACTGTGCCTAATAGTATTTTGGTGACATCATTATTAGTACACCACAAGAGCAGTTTGTGTTTTCCATTAGGATTCAGCGTAATGAAAGATTATGGAAAGGCAGGAAACAGCACATGAATCAAGGCTCAGCTACAGGAATGAATTTGGGAGTCTGATTTAATTACATTTTCACCGAGAGTAAAACCGCCGTGCAGTTTTTCCGCTCAAGTCTTCCCTTAGGAGGCGTCTGTCAGGTCCTGCAATGCTTTTGCTCATGCCAGCTTTATGCTTTGGTAGCTGCTGACTTGAGTGAAGTGGCTGCTGATGGACACCAGGAAAGCAGCACAGGCAGCCAACTCCACTCCTTCCAGTCTCAACTGGAAGTGCTCCACAGGAAGGAACACGAAGTTGTCTACCAGCAAACAGAGTCGTGGTCTCTGTCTCATACTTGCTGGGTTTATGTGCCTTAGAAAAGACAGATGCCACTTTTTCCTCTTACTCAAACCAATACATCCTTTCAATCAACAGCTGAAAGAATTTCTCTGTTCAGTCACAAACTGATCAGCTCAACAAAATTTCAGCTAGGAACGCTCAGCATCCTCAAGTGTTTGTTGTGCAAGCCATCAAGTTTATGGGACTGTACAAGTGACTACTCTTGAGCAGCAGTTACAGCATCAGCTGGAACTTCAAAAAAGAACCATAGCACCTACAGAACTCCCCAGCACAAACCTATCTGTGTTATTTTAACTGAGGTTTCTCATAATTGAAAGACAAATCAAACACGAAATGTGTAGAAGAGATCAGCAGTTGGCAAAGAAAAAGTGTAACACATTCTAAAAAAAGGATTTATTGAGGTCTTAATTTGTATTGGCCATCAGACACAAAGAAGTCTGATGGCTTGGGAAAGCATATTTGTATTATCACATCCCCACTGGCAAACAAGACTCTGTGGGTTTTATTGTGCCTTCAACATTCTCCATATAAATAGACAGGAAAGCTCTCCCAGCCTGGCTCAGTTTACTCAGTGTGTCAGCCAGTCAGGTGATATATTCAAAAAGTACAAATGCAATGCACCCCCTTCACAGAACCACTGGGAAGGGCAGTGGCACCTCTGATAGAATCATCACCATCTCTGTGTCAGAGATCAGGAAAGAAAAAAAACAAACCCCATAACTTTGGTTACAAGGAGCCTGAAGTTCTCTAAGTTTGCTCAGAAGCATCCTGTTAATTATTACGGTTTCAAGTCATGGCCACATCTGTCTAGCACGTGAAATCAACATTTTAAAGTAAAGGATGTCATATCCATCCCAACCCACCTGCCTCTTTGTTAGGATGCTGTTTGCAAATGGTCCATGTAACTTATTGGAAAAAAACGTATCCTAAGAAATATCTGGAGTTACATCTCTGCCTGGCACTTACCAACACATCCCTATGTTCATTCACATTGCCTGAAGATAGAATCCTAGAATGGTTTGGGTTGGAAAGGACCTTTAAAGTCATCTAGCTCAACCTCCAAGATGAGCAAGATCTAGCCTTGCAAATATCTGTGTGCCTTCCCAATACCCAAGGCCTTAAACTTCGCCTTCACGTTTAATCCCACACCCTGAAATCTAACAGAATCTACTCAGATGCAAACAGACAAACAGCCAGAACAGGAGAAACCCTGTGTGACTTCTGGTTTGTAATGTAACTAACAAACAACCCAAAACATACAATACAAATTTCTCCACAAGACCATCTTGCTGCGGAACAAAGGGCGCTGAAAGGCTCCGTAATTTGGCTGGCTTTTCACGCTTTCCCTATTCCTCTGGGGAAACCCTAAGCCATGAAATTTCTTTTTTGTTAACGCAAAGACATGGTAATGTCAAGCTTTCATGACCATAAGCATGGAAAATTGATGAAATTACAGTGTGTTCAGGAAAATAATACGGCGATGACAGGAAGAATCTCTGCTTCTATCTGCGTCCTGGTGGCAGCTTTTTGAACAGGTGAACCTTTTTTTTTTCCCCCTCCCTCTGTGCAAAACATCTCTTTGCATGAATACATCACATAGATGCCCAGGGAGAAAGGTCAAAGGGAAACAGTCACACAAATAATTAAGATATGAAGAGATAGTGTATTAGGCTCATTGATGCATTCTACTGTCTCTCTCAGTCGAGGTCCACCTTTCAACACCACAAAAATGGAAAGTAACGGAGCTGGCCTTACTGCTGCCAAAACAACAGGAAAGGCAGAGTATGGATAACAAGGTAGCCCCCTTTCAGAGCTCCCCACAATATCGGAGAGGCCATCTGGAAGCCTCACAACCCATGGTCCCCATCTTCTGGGCACTCCTAGTGGGTCCCAGCTTTGGTTCTGCTGCTACAGTGGGGTCTTCACACACATTGCTCCCACATAGTGGCCAGGTGAATAAATAGATAAAGAAGTAAATAAATACACAGAGGCCAAAGGTCATACACAGCATAACTGCGTAACATAAAATAGTTATGTTAGGAATTCCATCAGTAAAGTGAAAGGATAAAATTAAACCCAGAAAACAAGGCGATAAAACAAGTTAAATGTAAAAAAAAAAAAAAAGTAAAAAATCCCAGCTCTCCTATGAACAGTTCTTCCCCCTCAAAGAGTGTACCCTTCATTTGTGTGTGGGTATGTCTGTCGGTGTGCTCTCCCTGGGGGCAGAGGCTTCTCTGATAAAGAGCACGGCCTACAAGCTCTGTCACCTTCTGACCTGTTTTAGACATACACCAACAATCTAGAGAACTTGTTCATAAATAGAAATACAACCCCCTTCAAGGATGGGGCTGCTTTGCTGGAAAGATATCCACCATACTAATTTCTAAACACTTGCACAGACAAGATCTCCTTCTCCAAGGGCACCCAGGGAAAATCTGTCCCCCCCCCCCCACACACACTTTTCTTTCCAAAATTATTCTTTCCATTAAGGGCACACCCTAGTTTTAAAGGAATAGCTGCAAAGAATCACTATGATCATAGTGGTAATGTAAAATCAATCTGATATTAACACAATTTCTTCTAATTCAAATTAATCAGGGCAGGAAATGCTTCCAGCTATTTCTTTGAAATCCTAGTAAAAATCTGTAGTTGTTCGTATGTAATTTTTCAATCTGACATGAATTTCTAGATTTCAGATTTTCTACAAAGGTCTCCTTTCCCCAGGCAGACAGAAGACACTTTTATGTGTCTTATGTGTGTATTTATCTTTTATGTGTCCTCTCTGTGCAACAGGCACACAAGAAGGAGTTATGCAGTCAGAGACTTCTCTCCCAGACCCTGGAAAGCTCAGCTGCAGCTACCAAAAAACACAAACAAACACCTGCCACCATTTGTCTTCTCTTTGGGATCTGAAAACAAGACTTCGCCTCAACTGGAGCTCAAGCCCATATTCATTAAGGTGAAAACAAATGCATGACTGAAATTCCCTGTGGGTTTAGTTATTTCAGGCTGGCACAAACCTAAGATTCAGTTTTTGTGTTAAGGCAGCACTTGGTTTTTTCACAAGTTTGCTTCTCGTTCAGTCTGTGGGCAGGAAAAGCTTCTGTTCCCTGGCCCAGCTTTCATCTGCTCTCCAGAACCAGCCACCCGGGCCTGATGCATCCCAAGTTTCCTCCCTGGGGATTCCTTTCTGAAATTTTTAGCCAAGCAAACATGGGGCTCATTTTCTGGCAGTTGCCATCATGCTACTGCTCTTTTAAAATCAGAAAACCTTTTTGTTCTCTTTTTAGTTAAAAGTCACCTCTTGGTGGTTTTCTCCACAGACCTGAGGACCAGGGCTGTTATCTCAAAGTCTGAAATTCTTGTATGGCTACAGGAGCAGGTGTTCCTCCACATCTTGAGGTCTGACATAAACCAGAGAGAAGCAGCATCACCCCTCCAGATCCCAAATCTCACACGGCCTACCTGGACAAAGTGGGAGTGATGCTTTGCCGTGTGACACAGTCGTGTGTTACCTCCCCCAGACATCAAGTAGTTCCACAAAGCACAAGGCAGATGCTGAACAGGGACCTATCCTACCCTCCCAGCAGGCACACTAAAGGCAAGGCAAGCTGCAGGAATTGCAAGTTATGTTTTACATCACCGATTTCTCCCTTAGCATCACTCTTTGTTGTGCTCATGCTCATGTTGCCCTCTCGTGGCTGCTCTCATGAAGAAGCAGGCCCCACCTCAACCCACTTAGGGCTGAGCTGTTATTATAGATCTATTCTTGGGACTTTAAGACCAGCTTTTTATCCCTAAATGTGATCCATTATAGCAAGAGTTTTTATTCTAATTCTACCGACCTCCTTACATATTTCAAGGAACCATGGAAAGGTTTGAGTCGGAAAGGACCTTAAAGGTTGCGTAGTGCCAACCCCCCTGCCACAGGTAGGGACACCTTTCACTAGATCAGGTTGCTCCAAGTCCCATTCAGCCTGGCCTTGAACACTTCCAGGGATGGGACATCCACAGCTTCTCTGGCAACCTGTGCCATGTTCTAATGGAATTGAATATCTAATCTAAACACACCCTCCTTCATCCCAGAGACATTTCCCCCTGTCCTATCGCTCCATACCCTTGCCCTAAGTCCCTCTCTGGCTCTCTTGCAGCCTCCCTTCAGGTACCAGAAGGGGCTCTAAGGTCTCCCCAGAGCTTTCTCTTCTCCAAGCTGAACAACCCCAACTCTCTCAGCCTGTCTTCACTACAGGGGTGCTCCAGCCTCTCCCATATCTTTATGTGACTGCCAAGTCCTCATCACCATCAAGTCCAAAGGCACAGGAAGAACAAGCTCCCTGCCCCAACACCCATGTCCAGCTCACAGCCTGCAGGCTCCTCTTCTCTGACCTCCAAACCTTCCCCCTGCTGCCTGCCCCACTTTGCTGAAGTGAGGGAGGAGGAGGAGGAAGAAGAGGGGAAGCAAAGACCAAGCAGCACCAAAGCACAGCTTGCCTGCTGTGCTCTCAACAAGGGAGGGTTTTCCTCCCCATACCACGTGCTTTCCGAGCACCTCTCCCCTTCCCAGCTCTCATCTGCTTCCTCACATCCACATCACTGTCACTCTTACATTATCTAGCACATTAGGCACATTAGGCAACCCTGTGGGTTGGCTTCGCTGCTCTATCTCAGAGTGAAAATGTCAAGGCTTCTCCTACTGACATCACTGAGTTTCTTAGATCCACAAGTTGTCGGCTAAAGTCCCTCTTTCCTGCACAGGTGTGAAGCCAGGGAAAGTGCCATCAGACTGCAGACCCTGCAGAAGTCAGAAGAACTTATGATCTCTAAGAGTACCACCAGTAAATGCCCAAAGCAGCCAGGGGCCCCCCGGGGACTTTTTGTCAGGCAGTGACGGCCACTCTGCCTTGTCCCAAAAGCCATTCAAGCCCTCAAAGCCCTATAGCTTTACCCACTGATTTCACCAGCAATTAGCTGGTTCACTAAATACTCTAGAGATGAGCTTTAATCTCCTGGTGGTTCAGTGATTAAGGTAGAAAGTGTGAATAAGCTCTCATAATCAGCAAGGGTTGCGAGGAGGAACGCTTAATATACATGAGGCATAGATACTGTTATTCAGGAATAAAATAAACTTAGTTTCACCAACAAAAAGAGCATCAGGATGTAGTGCTCAGGGGGGAAAAAAAAAAAGTCAGTTTTATTTCTGAGGGGTTTTAGTACTTATTAAAAGCTGTTTAGGTTAATCAGCTTAATTAACAAGAAGACTGATAATTGCTATAAACTGACAGAGAGCCAGAAAAAGGAGGAGCCAAAAAAACATAACATTGTCAGAACCAGACAAAAACCGCTCCCCATCTGTCTTGTGACCCGAGAATATATTGAAACTATTTTCCCCCAACTGTTTCTAGAGCAGATGCTGTTGCATTTCTCTCTGTAAACACACAGAAAGTGAATAGTGTTCACAAATAAGCACAATCCTCCTGCGCTGTGGGACACTTACCAAGAAAGAAAACGCGAACAGAAAACAGGTATGAAAGCACATTAATTTACATTCCCATGAAAAACTAGTAACAAAGAGAACTTTCATATAGTTGCTAAAGCAATATTAAAGCTTCTACTTCTTAAGCCATTAGGTAGACATCATTTACAGTTTGATTCCACCATTAATTAAAAGACACAGAACTTTAATGTGAAGAGTTTCCACTTCAAAATCCCTTTTAAATTATTTCTCCCTGTAAATTTTGTTGTTTCTTAGAGTTTTCACTTCTGGAAATGCATGAGACAACACACAACAGATGCCTGTGAACAGTAGATGGAGTGGAGTCTCTTTGGTCCAGGAGGATGGAAGAGGAATTAGAAAGTGCCTCAGTTCTTTCCAGTTTGTTTCAAAGCAGTTTACAATTTTTTGGTGGGGGGAAATTCGTCTTGTTCATGGGCAGGGCATGACTTATTCAAATGCTCAGAATTGCAACTCTATGGCTTTATCCAAACTCACTGGGAGATAAAACAGACCTTGTGACAACCTGGTGTGCCTTGGTGACCATTTGGGAAGGGTCAGGGTGAGAACTCCACCCTGAGAAACCATTCAAAGCAGAGATATGGCCTGTCCACTTTTCTTAACCATGAGAAGAAAACTGGGGAGTTTAGGGTGAGCATGTTGGTGTCTTTAGTATCTCAGAGCATCGTCATCATCGTGGCAGAATTATTTTCTCCACTCCTGCCAAAACATGAAATCTGATCTCATAATCTGAAGCAGCCAGTGGTGGATGAAGCACTGGAGTGCTCATAAAATACATAGGCCAGCTCTCAAACAATGCACTTCATTGATGGGCAGTGGAAGTGGGATTTTGTTTCAGAAGCCAAATCCTCCCCCCCCCCACAAGAGGAAACATTCCTTTCTTACACGTTCTGGCAGAAGTTACTGTGCAGAACACTGCTCAGAAACTGGGCAGAGCCTGTAGCTTCATGAGGACTGAGAATTACCTTGAGCTTTTTTGTCTCCATGTTAAGTCATCTGTGGTTGACAGAACTTTGTAACGCTCCCTTTGATTTTGATTTAAAGCTGTCCTCAAAAAAAAAAAAAACAAATTTAAAATCAGTTATGACCAAGCCTTGGAATACAGTAGTCACACTCCCAGCAACTCTGCAGCAGTTTCAGCTGAACTATGGCAAAAACAATTTGTCACAGCAACAGCTGAAATGAGATGTGTCAGCAAGATGAATGTCTTGTTCATGCACATTGCAATGCTGATTGGGACTGGAGGGGGGGGGAAAAAAAATCATTCCATTTCCAGAGTGTGTTAGGCAAGAAGAAATACCAGTCATTTCATTTCAGTGAAGATGGATAAGTGTCTTCTTCTTATCAGGTTTCTTGGAATAATCCCTGGCTAAGTAGAGCATAAAACTCCTGAACCAAGTAGAGTCCATTCATATTCTCCATAATAGCCAGGCAGATGTTGTCCCAACATCCAAAAATCTCCACTGGGGTGGCTACCTCTTCCCAACATGTGTAAGTAGAGGAATTGGACTCTCCAAAGTTCTCATTCCGATTTTATATTTTTGATACCATATTCACCTTCTTGCAGTTATTTAGCACCTATTTTAATTGCCAAGTACTATCCCTACATTGTCTTACAAAACTCATTTGGGTCTCAATGACCAAATTAGGTTGCTCTGATCCTGTGTGGCAGGACACCACGCTGAAGTAACCATGGTTCTGTAAAAGCAGAGCACAGGGCATCTCTTTTACTTATAGAAGTTAACATACACCTCCATCTGTCCCCAGGCATTAGATAAGACCAGAAACAGATCAGTCTCTACAGTTTTTTTAGTCTGTGCACTCAAAATACACTCACTGGATTTCGGGGGGGGGGGGGGGGGGGGGGAAGAAAAAAATAAGAAACCTCAACAGTTTTGTACCTGTACCAAAACATCTTGTGGCCAAATCTGAGCAAAAGCAAATTTTGCTTGGTTTTAAGTTTTGTTTTGAAACATTTAGTCTGATTATACAATCCTTAAGTTTTCTGTTTACTCCCTGCAACAACTACCTTTTGCTAGCAGCATTCTCACTGTTTTTTTTTTCTTTACTAAGTAAACTTGTTCTTTATGTACATTCACCTTCTTTATCTCTGTCCTTCCCTCAGTCAATCTGTGTTCCTGTCCAGCACAAACCTAAGGTTGGTTCATCAGCTGAATCTGAAATCATGTGAAATTTGAACTTCACTGTAATGGGAAAATGGATAAGAAATACTTCTTGTTTGAGAGGGAACAGAGAAGGCAGAGATGTCCTACATGACTTTTGCCATGACTAGAAGAAGAAACGATGACAACTTCTTGCCCTTGGCTCTGAGGAGCAAGACAAGCAGAGGAATAGAGGGAGACATCTCCTGTTACAGCTGGATTTATTATTACTTCTAGATTAATTAATTCAGTGGGATTCTTTGCATCCTCCTTCATGTTCCTTCTGCATTTTTCTCCTTTCCTTTGCAACTCTCAAGTACCCCAAACATAAAAAAAATAAATTAATGTTATCTTGAACAAGTCACTCAACTTTCCACAAGTTCTTACACCAAATACATATATATATGTATATATACCCATCCTGTATTAAGTCTATGAAGAGTCATATATTATGAAGCCATAATTCCATTCTTTCAGCATCACTGGCACACAAAATCAATATTAAATGCCTTCCTGTGGGCTTTTCCAACTCACAGGTATCACAGCTCTCAAGATTCATTTTAGCATCTTAATTCTCCATCCTGCACCGTGGATTTCGGAGACCACATAACGAGGGCAGCTGCCTTTACCCTTCACGTGCTTCTGCGTTGTAAAAGCGGTGCAAACACACACGTGCAGCTTTGCTCACACTTTGTCTTTTTAAAAGGTTTAAAAAAGTTTCAAAGGAAGAAATTTTGCAAGATTCCTGCAGCACACAAGACATCACACATCCTTAGGGCTGCTCTCCCAATCACTTCACACTCAGCAAGGACCCCTTGGCTGATTTCCTTGGACTCACCACCCCCAGTCCCCGGAGCTGGAGGGGACAGGGTGGGAGTGTGCCACCTCAGATTGTCTCAGCGTTAAAGATTTGGGGGAAGTAATCGGGATCAAAAGGCATCTGCTTAAACTGGCTTTTTTAGTAGTACATAAAGCCCAAGAAAACTTCACAAACAGGGAAGTTTTATCCTTGAAATTTTGAGCTTTAGGGCTATTCAAGCCCTAAAAATTTCCAAAATCCTCCTCATAATTGCTTTTATTGTATGCATGTCATTAAAAATCAACCCCAGTATATTTGTTTAAATTTGAAAAAATAAATAAAAAAAAAAAGATAAAAAATTGGAAATTCCAACTTTTTGCCCTTCCTGACAGAAATCATTCCATTTTGACCACCTGATGGGCCCTTGGGGTTAATTAGAAAATCCCCATCAAGAGCTCAGAGGCCAATATCAGCTGTCAAAATCCCACATTCCCCTCTTTCACCTCTTTCAAGTGCAAAACAACCTGTGTCTGAAGATGTGCCAGAGAATAAAAGGGCACACCACAACCACTGTGGGCTCTGACTTAGACCTATTCATGGCCCCACTACTATGAATACAGCAAAATCTCAAATGAAAGTTTTAATCTCCCCACTGCATTCAACCCAAAGAGAAAAGGGCTTCCCTTTTAACAATTTCCCCCCTTAAATCTTTTGTGCTGCCGTGCTCCTGAAAAAAAGCTGAGATTTTGCTCAGCCCCAGCGAGGGCTTTTTTTTTTTTTTTTTTTTTTTCCATAGAAAGCGCTGCACCTCACCCCCTTTGTGCTGACATAAGAGTAAAGGTCTGCTCGGACCAAAAAGTAACTCGTGCAAAAGGCCTTCAGAGGGTCTAAACACAAACTGAACAAGACCTGAGTTAAAAGTGCAGGCATCTGATCTCGCCCAGCTTGTCTTCCGTGCTCCCTTCCCTCCTTCCCGTAGGTGCACGGTAAATACAGAGAGGAGTGGAGGGGGGTGGGGGGAAACAAACGCTGAAGAAAAAAGAGTCAGGTGGAACAAGGCTGGAAGAGGGGGAAGGAAAAGTCCTGTTACACCTTGTCCTCTGCATCTCCACCTCTCTCCTCGGATCAGGTGAGGTCTCTGTCGCACGTCCAGGGGCATACAGCATCCATGAGAAACCGCGGAATTATTGCTGCCCCAGGGACCACCGGCTGCTTTCCCCTCCCTGTGGGCAGAACTCGCTCAGAAAATTCACTGATAATTTGGTTTTGTACTCAATTTTGCGACTGAAGGAAATCAGCAAAGACTACGATCACTTTAACTAACTGTTCCGGCGCGTGCAGGCACATTAATGGTGTGGGGAGCTGCAGAAAACCAGGAGTAGACGCCTTCAGACTAGCACATTCCATCTTTTGAGGGAGTTTTTTTGCTATTTCACCTGAAAAAAAAAAAAATCATACTTTTTATCCCACTTTACTCAAAGCAGAACATTTCCTCCTGAGCGGCCCCAGCCTCCGAGAGCACCACCCTGCCTCACTCTTTGTGCCCAGCCCCTGCCACCCAAAAAAGGGAGGCGACACAGTTTTATATCCTTAGGAGGGACTGTGCTCCCCCCCCCCCTCCCCTGCCCAGGACGCCTTCTCTCCCCTTCAAGTGATTATTGTTTTGTTTTTTTCTCCTCATGGGCAGTAACACCTACATTGTGTGGGGAGAGACAGCGAGCATTCACACCCCTCAGAAAGCCATTCACTGCGGGGCAGCTGGAGAGGCTCAGTGCTCGGCTTGCCCTCTTCACTCTTGGATGAGTTTTGTGCAAAGCTCGGGCTTGGAGTCCTTTCCCTCCCAGACCCAAGCAATTAATGAGAGATGGAGAAAAAAAAAAAAAAGGAGAGAAAACGTCGCAGGGTTTTGTCCCTCTCCGCAGTTTGTTCTTTTTGTGTTTGTTTGTAGCTAGATTATGTTATCGGGTTGCCCTGGAACGGATAGAAAAGCACACTTGGGGAGGAGAAAGGAAATTATGTTTAATTAATTAATGTGTCCTCGGGCTTTTTCTTTTATATGAAGGGTTTGGAAAAATCACCTCCTATTCACCCAAAAGTGACTGGAACCACTGCTAGACGAGAGACCACTGGCCAAGCAAGATTGATTTAATTTAGTATTGCCCCACTTCATACAGCGGTCCACCTCTCCTCACACGATGTTTTGGCACAGTTCTAGCAGGCTGCTAAGAATCTTTTTCTGCCGAGATTAGTGCTGTTCTGACGAGGATCCCGTTCCGAAGCAGCACTATGGCCCATTGCACATTAAACTCTATGAAAAAAAGGGTTTCAAGTATAACCCCCTCTCAAAGCTTCACCCATTTTCCCATCTCCTTTCCACTTTATTTGCTCTTCATGCAAAGCCATTGGGATTTTCAACTGCACGTTATCCTCCTGCTTTGTTTTTAATAAAGATGTATCAAATGCCCCCCACCCCCTCACTATTATGTGGTCCATCCTTCCTACAAAGTGTTTATATTTAGTGTTCTCTTTGGTGAGAGAGATTATATAATAATGGGATAAACATCATGTTTGTTGTTTGTTGGTTGTTTTTTTTTTCTGGTGAGCCAATCACTAAAATCAGTTAATTGATTTCATTGTTTTGTTAGTATTAATCTATTCTTTGTTTTTAGGAAAATACAAATGTACTGTAAAGGTTGCCACGACCAGTGCAAAACGAAAAGAAACACCACGGATGAATTTCGTTTCTTGATTTACCTTGAGAGACTGTGTTAAGCCACTGAAAAAAACATCTGAAATCACACTGGAACGAATCCAATAAGATAGGATCATTTCATGCAAGTATCTATCGTGGTGCAGCCATTTCCTACTGGTGGCCAAGGCAATGTGCTTCACACTCAATAAAATCACTGCAAAATAATTTTACTAGAAAACTGGTCAACTGCAAATGCTGTTGTGTTCTATATGACAGCAAAGTCTGTCTTCCTTTTGCCTTTATTAATACAAAAATAATAACAAAATATAACAAAATAATTATATCTGTAATCCTAACAATAAATAATAAAAGAACTAGTTGTTACGGACAATAATTTTGTCATGCTATTTTCCATAGTAACACAGTATTTTACTCTTTAATCCTAAAAATAAGAGTAACCAAAGGCAGATGTTTCTAGATGATTCAGAGGGCCTTGGGCTGGCTGGCACTGGATGGGAATCAGAAATATCACTAAGTCAAGAGTAAGTGTCAAACATTCAGTAAACCCCAGACCACAGAACCCAAATAAAATAAAAAAAACTCCTTTCATTCCCATTGCACAAACATATTTGGGGGGACAGGAAAGAAAGAGGAGTCTGGAGGCCTCACTTAGATGATGGTTCACTATGTCAGGTGCTGTATAAATACACAGCAAATGAGAGTTGAGGGAGTTTTAAAAAGACAGCATAAATTTCACGTGGGAGCATGGACTCCCCAGTAATGTTAAAGGAATAGGCACAGAGCTGCAGGTACTGCAAATCAATAAACCAGTGCTTGGCAAGGAACTACACCAGACAGTCAAATCAGGACTTTAAGCCAGAGTATTCTGGCCACCAGTGTGGTTTTCAGAGTATATTGAAACAGGCCACTCTCCAGGCTTGTGTTAAAGGTGGGTCTCTTTGTCCTGAAGTTATTCCTGTTGACTCAGAGCCATCCTGCCCTTTGCCCGACTCACACTGACTGGTTTAATACCCTGCAACCACACCAACAGTTTTTTTAAATTTATCCTGTGAATGACGGCTCTAATGAGTGGGACTTGATATGCTATAAATCAGTGCAGGACCTGGCCTTGAGCATTTTATTCCGTGAGCAATCCACACCCTTGCAAGTGACAATTGCTTTCAGTGCAATTCACACCTTCAGTAGGTGAATTAAGTAGTCCCTAAGCAGGGTAAGCATAAGTAAGCTACTAAGTTGTTGTTTGTGATCCTGTTTGTTACACAGTTAGAGACCTGCTGATAAAGGACAGAAAATGAGAACAGAGATTGATTAACCTGAGTGTAGCAAAATATCTCAAGGACAGTGTTTATTCTCAAGGGGTTTTTTTTTAGGTATTGATTTGAGATGGGTCACTACACCTAAGTCAAAATCTTCCACACAGGTCTTGAGAATCGTAGGAGGGCAGGTATAGCATAGCAGAGTTGAGTTGGTTGAGATATGCCCTAGCAAAGTAGCCACTGTGGCCAAAATAACAATCCATTTGGCCCCACACAGCAGGATTTTAACAGATATCTCACATTAAAAATCAATTCATCCTGTCAAGAAAACAAAACCCTCCCAGGATACCTCTACATCGAAGTCACACACCCACAAATTTTTTTTACAGACTTCACCCAATTACTTTTGGCCCACAGAAAACTTGAATAACTCCACTAATACGACACAAATATTAGATTCAGCAGTAATATTCTAAATACTGCTCCTGTAGGTCCTCTTTTCTTTTATCACAGTTACTTTGTGCACATATCCCATCTTCAGGCATATAATCTGTCTTCATGGTTGTGAGCAAGTTGACTACTGGGGAAAAAAAAAAAAAAAAAGGACCTGCTCAGTTGCACCAAAGCAAAGCTCTGATGTGCTGTGAAGGTGCAAACTGAGAGCTGCAACAAGAGCATTCCCTTGAAAATACATTCAAATATAGATGTCTGCCAGGAAGACAACACAAGAATGTGCAGCAACACAATTATGCTGCTTGTCAGAAAGTACAGTGCCACGGGAGATACTCAGAAGATGAGGAGCATGGAAGGCTTTTCATCAGTGAGAAGAAGAACACTGAAAGAAACCAACTAAAATGGGGCACTGTTATCTGAAGAGAAAGGCTTGCACACAGTTCCCTGAACATGATCTTCTCTCAGAGGTGGGATGGTCAGCTCTGGCTGTTGTACTGCAGGGAGGTAAAGAATCAAGAGTACCTTTGATTTGAGTCTGTAATTAAGTCCATAATCTCTTGCTATGACTTTAGCCACAGTTTGAACATCACTGCCAGAATTTGCTCTCTGGGTGTGATCAGTACAACCCTTCACTCGTTCCCAGTTTCTACACCCTTAAGTGGTGAATGGCACTTCTTTATTTTGTACGTGCAAAACATCTTAGATAAGACTGTGTCACCGGTAGGACACAAACCCCACTCCCTCCAGAGAAAGACAATTCAGTGAAAGCTCTAAAGCTCTCTGTGTCAACCACAGTGTAAAAGCAATAGATAAAGACAAACTGAGCCATGCCTGGGCTGACAGAGAAGTTCCAGGGGATCTGCCTGTTTACAGAATGCCTCATGTTTCCACGTGAACACAGCTGAGCCCTTGCTTCGGAATGATTTAATTTATATGCCCTCAGAATGAGGTCATATCAATATCATGCATGATCTCTATCAGCTTCACAAGATGCCTTAACCTGAGAAACGTTCAGGCTCTTGGAGAGCCATTCATACTTGGCAGATTGATATAGTGACTGACAATTCACTGCCATCCAAGTGTATCTGAGAGCACAAAGCTCACATAAATATTGCTGAGCATATCCCATTGTCAGTTATTTACTTCTGCCATTCAACTTTCTACAGCTCTGAGAGGAAGATCATTTCTCTCTGTGTCATATGTCTGGCTCACCCAGCAGACAAGAAAAGCTCCTTTTTTTTTATCCTTTTTGCCAGGAGTGAACTCTGCTGGAAACGCCAAACACAGGTTTGTTCAACCCCAACCAACAAACAGTGTGAAATATAAGAGTGAGGGTGGACAGAGGCCGATGAAGAAGCCTGGATACAAGCTTGGCTTTGAAGCTACTGCTGAAACAACTTTTAATGATGTTTCTTCATTCAAAAAAAAGCTCCAGGAGGAAGCAAGAAGGCCTACCTGATACTTTGTCTTCTGCAGTTTCATAGCTGAGCTGCCTGCTTAGCCAGCCTAAGTCCTTACCAAAGATGACTGTGAGCAAACAATAGGGTTTTCATGCAGTCTGTACTCGTGGCTTTCCAGCCAAAAAATGCCCACTTGGTCCTTTGCTCTGGATTTATTACACTCACCTGAGCCCCTCTCTCTCTGTGACAGCTCTCAGACAGAAAGGCATGAAAAGAATTATAAAGGGGGAGAAAACTAGAAAAAAAAAAAATAGATGTGCAGAACTTATCCCTTTCAAGCTTAGACTGGACCAAACATTCCTGACTGATGAGTCTGATTGAAGAAGGTCAGACTCACCCCACTATAACATTAGAGAGGGATTCTTTAATTTCCCAACATGCACCTCTCTCACACCCTAATTTAACCTGAAAAGAGTAATCAAACTAAATACTTATATGTTCTTAGCTGGACTAATTCCTTTTATTCAACCACAAGCCCCTATTTTAAAAAATTTGAGTTTGTTTCCCCTGATGAACAAGTTTATGAATGAAACTGGTTCTTAAAGAAGTCAAAGAACTGGCAAAGCTGCCACAAGTGAAACTATAGGTGTGCAACCTGGACTGATTTACTGTAAGCACATGAAATAACTTTGACACATCAGCAGTGCCCATCCAACAGCTATTTTTTCATCCTTATTATTGTCACATGTACTGTATTTTTTAATTTTTAACATGACAGACTCCTACTCCCTCTTAATGCAATGTGAGTTGCTGGAAGTAAAATCAGTTAATATCTAAATTGCAAAGGTTATATACAGAGTACCAAAGGCACAATGGAGAACCAAGAAATACAAAAACAAAGCTTTCCTTCAAGCTTTTAGGCATAAGTAATTTAATGCATATTTCAGGAAAGTTAGGGAAAAAAGTAAATCCATGACTTGCCAAAAAAACTTCCTGATGTAGACACTATGAACACTATAGCCAGGCCTGATGGAAGGAACAGGAGAGGCTCAGTGAAGTTTGTCCATTTACACCATTTTATGCTGCAGAGAGGACCATGACAAGAACCCAGGAGACTTGGTGCATCAGGCATCTCTTCAAGGTAAACAGAGGCCTCGAATTTCTCGAGTACTCACAGCTAACACGAACGTGTCCATTGCCCAGGTCAGTCAGACAAGCACAGAGGCTCCGTTTCACTCGCCTTCAACTTCCCCCAGATTAAACCATCAGCCCCACATCAATCACGGGGTGTAAAAGACGTGGAGTAATTGGACTAGAAGGTTGTCAACAGGCCGAGGGCTTCTGTTCAGAAAACAGATGTCTTGGCTTTCTCTTGGTCTTGTTTATTCTTCATAAATACCAGAGCAAGGCAGCAGAGTCACTATTATCTCGTAACAACGTTCTGTTAATCAGGCATGTCATTTGCTTGTATGGCCCAACCTTCTGCAGATCCCAGACATTCCCCTTCCACAAGAATTAACCACAAAAATACTGCAGCAGAGCTGCTTTATGACCATGGCTAGGATCAATTTGTTTTGTGCTTTCAGGCACCGGTCTTGCAGCAGCAAACACAGACACCACAGTGGGCTTTTTTTTTTTTTTTTTTACATAAATGAGAGGTTTTGACCACCATCTTTCCTTTCTCAGTGGCAGTTTGTGGAGATCTTTTGCCTAATTCCCAGCTTAGTAAAAAGACCTAAGGAGCAGCACATCCTTCCCAAATGATTGCTCTGAAAAGCAATCAACAGGGTGAAAGCCAGGTGAAAATAACAATTACACCAGGAGGATAGTATTTGTGGGGTAAACCGAGAAAAGAAAAGGAAAAAAAAAAAAAAAAAAGAAAAACAAAATCAAGTGTTAAAAGCAGTAACAGCAGAATTTAAGAAATAAATATGAAGTTACACATTCCAACCTGAACTCACATCATGACATAGAAGACCCGAGGGCTTATGCAGCCTGGACCAAGAAGGGGATGAGGCAAGAGGAACCAGACTTTTCCACCCAACAAGAGCCAAAACTGCTGCAGAGCCCTGGTGAGAAATGTCCCTATAAGGCAGAACAATTCCACTGGTATCAAGGAAGACTCAGCAAGAGATCTGACCTAAACTGTGCCCCCCCAAAACATCTGCAAATACTGAAATCTAGATGCAGCTGGAAACACCCTTCTAAAACCCCATTTTCCACGTGTGAACATACTTCCATACAATCTAAAAATTACAATATTCCTGCCTAGACAGCAAACTATTTTTACAGCATCATTTGCTTTAGTGTAACTATAATCAATTTGATTCTTCCCAAGTATCTGGACTCAGAGGTTTCACCAGGAACAGCCACTGTGAGCTCCCTTAGCTGAAGTGGGTAGGTGGCACATGTCCTGTCCCCTCTGTCTGAGGTTCAAGTTGCAGGAGCAACTGAATTCCATGCAAACCTTGTTATTCTGCAGTGGGAGCCGGTTCATGGGTACTTTTAAACTCAAGTGAACACAGGTAGCAGCCCAACTTCTCTCTGAATATTCAGCTATCTCTAGTAAATACAGACCTGGAGGTTGCCTCCCAGTCTTCATATGATCACTGCCCTTCTATGACTGCAGCCTGACATCCTCTCTGGAAGCTTTACATTTTCCTTAATTAGGGCATGTTTTTGTTCTTTCTGGCAAAATGTCTACAGACTTAAATTGAGAGCAGGATTTGGACCAATTTTTTAAGCTTCTCGCTGCTTGTGTTTTGTGAATTTTACACATCTCTGTCCATTCAGTGGACCCAAAGGTGATTAAAACACAATCTCAATATCTGTGTGCAAACAGAAAATCCTCTGCCAAACAAACACTCCAGATGTGTGGATAGTGAAGAAAAAAAAAAAAAAAACACCAAACCCTATACAGTATTTTATACACAGGCAGTGGAGATTTCAGTATTTCACCTGAAAATTCAGGCAAAAATGGGATGTGATAGAAAAACATTTGTGTTATTGTGCGTGGGTGGGTGCACCCCCCATATATTGTCCTGTATAAGGATATGCTTCAGGTGTCATCTCCAAAAGTGAAATGCTGGAGAGACTTGTCAGAAGGGGAAGGAGGGGGGAAGCCTTTTTTTCCCCCCTCTTTGAGCCTCTGCTTGGGGTCAGCACTGAGACCCACTCCATCTCCTCTCTCGGTGCACTGTTAGGAAGCGTGTGGCCAGCAGAACTGTGATCTTTCATTGCCCCACACCACACGATAACCAGGCTTGCACACAAACAGCACTTACATCTCAAGTGCATTTGTCTCTCCTGGGTCTTTACCTCCCTCCCCCGGCTTTGTTGCACTTCAACATTTACCCCACCTACACGGGATGCCGTTTTATTCAGGCTTCGTTTTTATTAAATACCAAAAGTTATAAAGGATGCCACTGCTCTAATTAGTGAAAGTAACATCAAATTAAAAAATCGTAAGTGTAGCTGGATGTCAGAACGCAGATCTCTTTCAGGAGGGTGTCAGACTCCCTGGTGAACAAGTTTAGCCTTCGGTTTTGCACATCAGGGTTGGGGGAAAAAGAAATGGCTTGAGGAGCCCTATAGAGGTGCTTTTGCTTCCCTGACTTCTCACACAATATTCTTTCAAATGAATTTAAGGCTTTTCTTGTCCAAATCCCCGCAAAAGTAACCACACTGCAGTTTTTCTACTATTATGCAAATAGATTAATCAGCCAACGCTCCAGTGAGAATTAATTTATATTTGAATCAAATGAGGCCTTAGATTCTTTATAACCCAACCCCCGGGCCAAGGCCCGGGCTAGGTAGCAACTTCATATTATTCATTTGACGAAATGTGAACTGACATAAATACCATGGCTAACTTTCAATCCGATTACCCCGTTACCTCACATCAATGCTCTCCCAGCCATCAGCCTCCAGCGTCCCTCCTTTCACCAGCACAGCCAACAACTGACAACTCCTCCCTGATAAACAAGCACCCACGCTGCCACCTCGGACCCCCACTCTTAACCCATCATTCCTGCTCAATGGCCCTTATTCAACAAGGTACTTTATTTTGTTTGTAGGAGTTGGGGGGACCAAACAACACAAAAATACTGTTTTGCTGGGGCTGTGATTCAAAGCTGCCCTTTCAGAGCTGCTGAGCACTTGAGGCACGAACAATAAACACCCAAAAAAAAAAAAAATATAGGAGCATCGTGTCGGGCCGTAGGCAGATATTTATACACACATGCACACATTTAATTTAATACAGTCACTGACATCTGTTATCTTTCATACTCTCCTTAACCCTTAAAAAAAAAAAAAAAAAAAACAATGTTTGGGGCTACTATGTCCAAAGGTCAATGTAAAGTGAACCCACATTTTACACAGCACCCTTATACTAAACTCATGTTGACAACCACTAAATTCTTTCTATTGCCTTGCACAGGAACTTGTTTTTTTAAAAGGCTTCCCCCCCCCCCCCTTTAAAACTGTAAGCATTTAAAAAGCTTGGCTAAACAATCCACCAGGTGTGAGAAAAGCCTTTTCTATGCAAGCAGCTCTGTGTCAGGAAACCTACACTTTGTAATTAGATTAGCAAGCAAGGGCTGAATAGCTCTGATCAAAACATCCCCCCTCCACATATTGTTTATAGTGTATAACTGATAACTGAGCTTCTCTAGTCATGGTTAAAATCTACTTAAAAACTGGAGTCCTATGCACTATGGAATTTAAATGAAGAGGAAAAGAAAAAGGATTCTTAAAAAGCTATCCGTAATTACTTGGCTTTCTTGCTTAAACAAAGCTTGATCTGAAAATATGTCACAAAACAAACCCTACGATTTAATGGCAGCTCCTCGGGAAATCACCACTCAAAACACAGCTAGGCTGGAAAGTTAGAGATGTGAGGTTTTTTACCTTAAAAACTTATTCCACAGAGTAAGAGAAGAGAAGGAAGACAGCCCTCTTGGCCACTTGGCCCCAGCACCAGGGGACATCCCAGATCCCTCTCAGGAGAGCTGAAAACTCCTGGTTAAGCTGAAATAACCTGGTTGTGTGCTGGAGTCGGTTTCCCAATGCAAAGACCAAATTTGAAAAGTACTGACTTCCTGGAGACACTAAAAGTGAGGTGAAATGAGAGCACATCATCCCTGCCTGCTCCTTCCAGGGAAAGGTTTACACTCCCTTGGTTATGATGCTAAATGGAAAATAAGCCAAGGTAATGTTCTCCCTAAGCATTTCATACAACACTCCTATATTTTTCTTGGAAATAGTGAGGCTGTTTCACAGGCCTGTTCCATCTGCCCAGAGAGCAAACAGCCCAGTTTTGAATTTTGAACTCAGCCAGTCCCCTTTTGTACTGTGGGGCCTGAAACTGGGTGAAAATTCTGGTATGAATCAACTCTTCCAAGGAAAGATATTTGATTACTGGATCCTTCTGCTCAACTCAGTAAACCTCATAAATCCCATCATTATTTCAGCCTTCTCAAAGCAGTCTTTTCAATACCAGGGCTGGAGAACCAAAACTGAGATCAAAAGACCTTCTGTTTGGCCAAAGGACACTGTGGGAATAGCAGCAGATAACAAGAGGACATCCTCTGTATTTCCTCTCACAAACCTGGAGACACTTGCCATACACACAGAATGCAGGGACACTTTTCCATGTTGTCCTGCCCACTCTGTTGATTTATTCTTCTGTAGGAGCAGCGAACATTTGCCAAAAAAAAAAAGGGAGAACAGACAATTTTTTGGTGTGATACCATTAGGAAAAGTTTGGTAAAGGTTGAAGGTGAGGGAACAAACTTCCATTTAAGACCTAAGCCAGAACTATTTAAAAGGCACTAGAGAAATAACCCTTAGCCTAGAACATCCATGAATCAGGAGGATGCAAATGTACTTTAACTTCCTCTCTCATGACCTTCCTGGGTCTGATGAGTCAAAGCCAGATTATGGCTCCTCAAAAAGAGCTATGTCCTGTGCCAGGACAACAAGACCTTACCAGATTTCACCAAGTCAGACATTAAATCTGCTAATCCCATCTGATGCCCATCAAGACCTTTTTAGAGACACAGAATTTGATGCTCTCCATTCCTACATTTTTAAGGAAAAATAAAAAACTGAGAGAAAAAAAAATTAAATTCATTACAGGACGAGAACCAGAAATCTGAATGCAACCACTAAAACACGGGCTTTGTTAAGTAATTCTCGTTACTACAGGTGTGACAAGAAACCTGAGCAAAACCATTTCCTGTTATGAAGATCCCACTCAAACATTGTCTGTCTGACTCTAAACTTCAGTTGCCTCTGATATTTCCTCCTGCAGTATCAGAACACTCCTGACAAAGTCCTGAAAAGAGACAAGTACATTCCAATTCTTCTAGGGCTTAACCCCACTGCATTGAAATTGCCATGAGTTTTGCCCCTGACTTCAGCCCTGACAGAACAAGCAACATTCTCAGGCCAGAGGCATGGGGAAAAGCTTTTCTACAACTTCCTTTACATGCTCACACCCTCCTTAGTCCCAAAGATTTCTGTTTGCTTTCAGAAAGCTGAAGGCATAAACGGGAGACATGTTTTCACCTGTATCTATCCAATCTCACAGCAGCTGGAAAACAAGAAGGGCATTTTTTTTTCCTGTCTGTCAGAAAGAAACACAACCCTCTGAGAAGGGACGAGCTTTCTGCAAGTTGGGAAAGCTCCCAGAAGAAAGGCCTTGGCTATTTCAAGAAAGATTCACCAAGTCAAGGACGTCACCAGCCTTTCCTGATGATAAAATGAAAGAGCCCTTCACGTCTGAACATCATGAAGCTGCACTGCTTGCAAAGCAAAGCCCAGGAGAAGGGTGGTCCTGCTCTAGTCTCCAAAATGAGCCAAGGGTTTTCTGAAGAGAACAACTCTTTCTTACAAGTGGAAACCCAGTGGAAAAGCTCTTGGCTCTGCAGGGAGCCAGTCATCCTGAATTTGGGGACCCGCACTCGAGAATCCTGAAGAGATGTCCACGATGCCTAAGACTATGAAGCTGTTAATTCCTAGAGCATCGTTGCTCCTTGGTTTTTCTCTGCATGAAGCACCTCACTTGGTAAAAGCAACCCCAAGGGACAACAGAAATACAGCTGCCTTCTTTCATTTCACTTTGCATTTTGCACCAAGTAAAATGGGAGCAGAACATGTGGACCACACTGGAGCAGTGTTTGCTGACTCATTCCTCGGTGGTTTTAGGCAGGCAAACCCTGAGGGACAAAGACTGTCATCCTTCTTCTGTCAGAGCTCCAGAAATCAAACACACTCCATATCAAAATCTGCTAGAAGAGCTCAGTATTTCTGGAAACCAGCCATTCTATCTTCAGCAAAGAGGCCCACAAATAGAGTCTCATCCTCCAAGGATGCAGTACAGTTTGCCAGCCAACCCATAGACATGAACGTGGCTGTGGTGAGGAAATGGTCTGTAACAGAACCACTTAACTGCAAATCCATTCCCTTAATGGACAAGGCCACAAATTACAGGAAGGAATCGCTAAATGCCCAGGAAATTTGGTGATAAAAAACAAACAAACAAACAAAAAAAACCACCCCAGAATTCACAATTTATTTTTTGAAGCTATTCCCCCATTTCAATTGTAAGAGCATTACAGCATCCCAGCAAGGAAATGTTGTACTTCTGTTTGCTAAAGAACAGTTTCAGAGTATTTGAATTTCCCTTCCTTCCTTCCTTATCACGCAGCTTTGGGTCCAGCCAAAAGATGTACAGGTTAATTAATCCCTGACAAAGGACCTTTCAGTACCTTCCCATAGGACTCAGAGAGAAAAACACTCTCCCCATGGCTGCTCTTTTCCCTACTGGATCATGACATCTGAAGGTATTTTCACCTAGAAGGGGCAAAGTGAGCCTCCCAGTCCATCACCATATTTCTGGCTGTCAGCCAGACTGGGGAAAGTGTTTCCAAGTACCTGGGCTCTCCTTATCACCTCTCTTCCAAGTCTCCCTCTTAAACCTTCCCAGAGAGACTTAAGCCCAAAGGAAGTGCAGTATCAGTTTGCTGGCATGGTTGAAGTCAAGGGATTCAAGCCTGATGGTCTAGCTCTTCTAAGAGGAGGTGTAAAAACAAGAGAAGGTCCTGGTTTTATCCCACAGGGCAGTTAAATACTGGTTCTGTTCTTCCTCTGTGAGATGGAGGTCCCTACCTGATGCTCCAGCAGGAAGAGGGATGGAGAGCAGCCTTGAAAACACTAGATCCACTCTTGTGGAAGGCATCAAAGAAGTTTGTGGGCTTGAGGACCCTCAGTTCAAGGTGACAGCAACCTCTCAGTTTTGCTGACATCCACCCCAGAACACATTTGTCCTCCTGATGAATTGCACTGAGAGTGCTGTTCTCAAAAAAAAAAAAAAAAAAAAAAAAAAAAAAAAAAAGAGTTGTCCTTCCTGTCATAATCTGGAGAATGAGGAATAGAACTGGCTCTTAATGAGTGGAAAAGTAGTGGGATCCTTAGGTCCCAGCACTTAAAATTGCCTTCTGCCTGGAGATTGCAGTGGATCAGTGAGCAGAGAAATCTGCCCCTGTCATAAGCAAAGGATCATAACTTTAATTTGCAGGGAGGAGGTACTAGTACTGTTAAGATCTGATTTGAAAGACAAAAGGATTTTTAGTTCTTCTGACCCACTTGAGCAACATGAAACAAATATATTTTTGAGAGAATAAATGGGAAAGGGTCGTGTCCTCTCATCCTCTGCATTTCATCTGCAAGAGTCTAACTTGGAAACTCTTAGGGCAGGGACCACAACTGAAACGAGCAGCATCTGAAAATCCAAACAGCCATTGCCCAGTTCCCAGCAAGTTTCCACTGTTCCAAATAATCATGAAATTAAGGCAACAAAAAAGCCACCATATTGCATTTTGCAAATCCTAGCTCTCCAAATATGCCAGTCTTAGCTCATGAAAGGAGTTGCTTTTAGGGAGGCTGTGTGGTTGTTTGTTTATTGGACAGACCAGTAGAGAAGAAAGAAGAGGGATTGTTCCACCCCAGATTTTTTTTTTTTTTTTAAACAAAGGTGGAGGTTGGGAAAAGGATAAAAGGATGAAACGGACAAAAACAATCAAATTCGGAAGAAAGGATGCAAATTAAACAGGCTTGGAAGGAGTTAGCAAAGCGCAAGCAGGACACAGAGACTAAACTAAAGTTAATTACTTTTGACATGATCAGATCATCTGGTCGCATTTCGGGCTGCGTGCACTCCGGGCTGGCCAGCGTGAATGGCAAGGGAAAAGAAAGTAACTCTCCCCTCTAGGTCCCTTTGCCAAGTCTGGGCTGCGCGCTCTGCCCGGGATCCCTCTTTCTTTGCTCGGAGAGAGAGAGGGGGAGAGGAGAGAGAAACACAGTTAACCACCTGTCAGGGCTGAGGACACAATAAGGCAGCCCCCAAAAGAGCTTTTCATGCATGCGTAATATATTTGTTCAGCTATTCACTTAATGAAGCTGATAAATGTGATGCGAAACAATAGTCAAGTTAATCTATTTAGTAAAATGTTTTGAGACTCTCAGGCGATGTTAAGGAGGGTAGTGTGCTCGGGGACATTTTCATTTCAATACGCTCATCTCTCCCCTCTTAGGGGGGTTTCAAGCAACCTATGTGAATATAATTTCTTATAAATGTGTCTTTAATGGGTTTAATTCACCCTTGCCAGCTGTTTTTTTAGCTATTTTGTAAGAGCAAAACAAACGTGCCAGGCTTGGAAAGCTAGTTAAAATTAGTTTCGGTCACTGGGGCCAAGCTATATTTCCTGCAAACCATCTGCTTGATTGGCACAATAGAAGGATTTTCAAGAAAAGGGGGGATCTAGAAGAGCTTTGAACGAACCAACAGTTACTGTTCCTTGTGCTTGAATTCTAAAGGTGAAGACTTAGGTGTCTTAATACAGCCTCGCCCCCGCAGCCTCCATTCAAGCTGCCGGCGTGGCCGATGAGCATCGTTTGGGAGCTGGGACGCACCAGGGAAGGAGCATCCCTCCCTCCCTCCTCCCGCCGCACCTTCCCCGGCAGGAAAAAAAAAAAAATAAAGGTGCTAAAAAAAAAAAAAAAAAAAAAAAAAAAAGAAAGAAAGAAAGAATGAAAGAAAACAGCCCAAAACGATTTCCCCGCAGTTTAGGGGAAGGAGAAGCCGCAGGACTTGCGACACCGGGCAGGCGGTGAGGGGCGCGGAGTGGCCCCTGCCCTGGCGAGGAAGGGAGGAGAAGTTTGGCTTCCACCCGGCTGCGGGAAGCGCCTGGCTTGGGCAGGGGGCTGTCCCGCAGAGCGATGTCCCGCGTGGGGCCGGGAGCAGCGCCGTGGCGGTGATTGAGACGTCCGTCTCTCGGGGCCGGGGATGCGGGGAGAGGGATGGGGCTCCCGGGCGAGGCTCCGCGCCGCCGGGGGGGGGGAAGGGGGAGCTCCGGCCCTGCCCAGCCCAGCCCAGCCCTTTGGTCTCTGGATTTGAAGTGCTGGCTCTCCCAATTTCATGCGGATTACCAGCCTCGGACCGGGACACACGCAGCTTCAACCCCCAACTCCCCCTCCTCACCCCCTACCCGCCGGCGGTTTTGGGTTTGGGCTTTTTTCCTTTTTTTTTTTTTTTCCTTTTTTTTTTTTTAACTTCACGTGACAAAGAAAGTGAGTGACTTTTAAGAAATAAATTTGAAGATAACGACATTAAAATGAATGGCAGGAAGCACAAAACTGCCTGAGCATAGGTCAAACGGCATTAGTCACAGGTTTTATCCTGAGACATTAGAATTCCCTTTCTCTTAAATGATCACTGCCTTTGAAAAGAAGCTTCCAAAGGAGATCACTTAAAATAAGATCCTTTCGTCTGATTTCTTGGTTTCTTATGGTCTATCTTCCCTTTCAATAGATGTCTAGTCCCTTTTGCCGTGGTGCTTAAGGAATTCTTTATGAGTGTGCTCAGACGCATCACAAGGAACCGGGTCCACGCGTGCCCCAGCATGCGCTTGACCCAACCTTCCAGAAAATGTCAGCCCCTCTTTTTTAAAACCAGAGAAATTAGCAGCAGTTGGTCTATAGTGAGGCAAAATGCCCCCGATGTATAAGTAAAGAAAGGAGTAAATCATCTCAAAGGAAACGTATAATGACTGTAAAAAACTAAGTGTTCTCAGAACAGCCCGGGCGGAGCTCGCTTGGGAAACGCCGGGATGGCGGGGCGGCTGCGAGAGGGGCAGGGAGCAGGGGATGGAGATAGGACCCGGGGGCTAGTGGGGAGCCAGGTAATTATCTTACTGGGAAAGCCCCGTTTGCTTTTTCCACTCGCTACCGTCCCGCTCGCTCCCAAAACAACACCTCGAGGGCAGCGCTGGGCATGGCCGGGGTTGGGATGAGCCCGGAGCGCTGTGGGTGGGGGCGAGGGGAGCGCTGAGCCCGGAGCCGGGCGGGGCAGACCTCGCTTCTCCTCCACCACCACCACCGACACCGCGGGGCCTGGACGGGGCGGGGGGCAAGTGGCGGGGACCCCTCTGCACCCCCGGGCCCGCTGAGTCTGCCCACGCCTTCCTACCCTTTTTTTTCCTTTACCTGCTAAGCATCAAGATTAACAAAACTAGGGAGGGAGGGAGGAGGGGAAAACCTCCGGCGAGGTTTTATTTCAAAGTGATGCTTTCAGACAGCGGACCTTCCAAATCAGCCCTCTGCAGGTGCTCGTCTGCTGGGGGCCGGCGTGCAGCACCGGGAAAGCTTGTCAGGATCATACAATTTCGAGGGCTGATTCCGTCCCCTCCAATAAATAACTTTTTGATTTGAATCAAGGGAGAGGTTTAACAGACTTTCTTTCTTCCCTAATGTGATATAAATCGCAGATGCACTTTTATTGAATGGTTAAAGCATCGACATGGAGATAATCAACACAAAACGTCCGGACAAAAACCATCGAGAGAAATAAAGCTGGTTAATAAGATTTTTGAGAAAGCTTTGTGTTAAAAAGTAAAAAGGGAAAACAGCTGAAGGTGACAGTTAGTTCATGGTTAATAGGATAAAGGCTGCATGGTTGAGCTGCACACTTCTGCTTGCAAAGGTTCGGACACACCAAAGGACTGAATAGGGTGCTTTTAAAACATAGGACATTTAACACATCTGTTATAGCCTTTAACAGAGAAATCAGGTAAAATCACTCTCAATAGTTGCTTTCATCATCTACCTCTAAAGGAAACTAACTACACTTGTGTCTATTTCCATATTTGCCACCACAAACAAAACCTCTCTGCCAGAAAAATCCCCATTTGCTGCTTTTCCCTTAGACGATGTCATTTTTCCCTCGTACCGAAGTCAGGGGACTCCGGGCTCTGCTGCACTGAGCCAACACATCTTCCGAAACCCTGCACGAGCCCGGAGATAAAATGCGAGATCAGGTGAATTTGGCTGCTTCGAGCCATCGACCCCGCCAAAACCGAGAGCAGCTCAGGCAACTTCAGCCAAAAGGACCCAAATGCTACGAGGTTTATTTTTAATGTAGATAGGCAGCAGACTGAGAACCCGAGGGGGTTGCTCTGGTCCCACAAAGCTGTTCAAGTCTCTCCTGCGTGCAGTATTCGGATTTTGTGGGAGCAGAGTTCTTATCGGCCACATCAAGGCTCCCATTTCGGGTCGGTCCGGGCAAGCCCCTCGCCTGAGCACACGTACACAAGACTTTCACGAAGCTCGGATCTTGCGAGGAGAGTCTGACACTGCAAATACACTTTATTCCGGACCTTTGATGCCCAGATAGATAAATAACCCCAACTACACGCACAGATTTGGGTTCACACTAATAGCAGGAGCAGAAGACGCTCAAACCATAGCGGGATCCGCTCCCGCAGTATTTTCCCCCTTCAACAGAGCTTAGTTCCACGTTTTCTAATTTGTATTTTCAAATTCACAAAAACCGTGCTTTTCTAAGAGCCCACAGATAAGTTTATATGAATATTTATTGATTTATTTCCTAAACTCAGCAGGGGAGCGGCAAATAAATTTAGTGCTTTCTTTAAATAATTCCCTTTCTACTAGGCAAGATGTCATTCGAAACTTTTAAATAGGCATTTAATTAGCCTGTGTGTGTTGCCTCTGAACAAAACCCTGCTGGGAGCCTTTGGAGCGCTGTATTCCAAAGAGGCGGTCAATATGCAAAATTGATGACTACACTTTCTTTGTGGCGGGGCCATTGTGCCCCGGTTGCTTATGAAGTCTAATCCAATCATAAATTGCAGCCCCGGACCAATGGAGAAGCCGGGAGCTCGCCCTGAATGAAGCTCAAGTGGAGAACTTTGTTGAACCCCATTGTTGGGGCTGTCACTTTTGAAAGAGCCTCAGCGGGGCTGACCACTATAAAACCCATGGTCCAGGAGGAAGGGGCAGAGAGAACCCCGCCAGACTCGCTGGCTGGATCTTTACCAACCCAGGTTCGCAAAGCAGAAAACAAAAGCAAACAAACAAACAGGCGAGCGGCCGCAGCCCGGCTCCGCGGACGGCCCCTGCGATGATGTTCCCCAGCCTCATCGCCCCTCCAGCCGTCTACCCCAGCCTCCTCCGGCCGACCCCCACCCTCACCTTGCCTCAATCGCTGCAGTCAGCGTTTTCCAGCCATTCCAGCTTCCTGGTGGAAGATTTGATCCGGATCAGCAGGCCCACCAGTTACCTGCCCAGGACTGCCCCCCCGCCCAGCATGTCCCCCCCGACCTCGGCGGCCAGGACGGACTCGGGGACGCCGGAGCTCCCCAGCTCCACCACCGCCGGCTCCAGGAGGATCTGTTCGCCACAGACTTCCAGCAGCGACTCCACTTTCCTGAAGTTTGGAGTCAACGCCATCCTCTCCTCCGCCCCCCGAGCCGGTAAGCGGGGGAACACCCTGAGCCCCGCCGCGGGTCGGCGGCTCCGGGGACGCACTGCCTTGCAGGAGGGGTTGACGGGGATGGGGGAAGAAGAGGGAGCTTTAGGAAAGGGAGGCAGGACCTAGTCCCGAGCTGCAGAGCCCTCCCGCATCGCTCGTGTTTCACGGGCGAGGGGCAGCGCTGGCGGGCGGCGGGTCCCGCTCCGCAGCAGGACGGAGGAGAGGGACAGGGCGAGGGGTGGGGGGGAATCCCAGAGACGAGAGATCCCACAGCCGTGTCTCGTGGCTGGCCCTGCCCTCAGGGGTGCCGCGTTGCTGGCAAAGCCAGCAGAAGTGCCATTTTTCCTCGGCTGTCCCGAGCTCAGTCGGGCTCTTTTTTAATTTTTGAAAAGTACCACTGCGTTGGTTCCCAGACCAAGGGACAGACCCAGCCGTGCCCTCGGTCGAGTCCAGACGGTGGTATAACCCCACGCTTAATTTAATTTTATTTATTTACTAGAAACCTCCCCTGCGCTGCTTCAGAGCGTCCCGCCAAAGACTTTCTCCTTTCCGTACTTTGAAGGATCCTTCCAGCCCTTTATCAGGTCCTCCTATTTCCCAGGTAGGTGCTCTAAAAGCCTCCCTCTCTCCAGGCGCAGCCCGGTGATATTTCTCCGTCCCCCCCCCCCGCTCGCCCCGCCGGGGTTATGCTCCAGTTCAGAGGTTGGAGGGAGTACAACATTCAAGCATCAGTCGCGCCAATTTGCTGCCCGATTTAGCACAGGCAGTGGCTGCCTGACATTCCCTGCCCGCTCCCCCCGCTGATCCGCAAATTAGCCGGGATTGTCACGGTGCTGAGGCGAGGCGGGTCCCCTCTCTCTTTCCCTCCCTCTCTTCCTCCCTCCCAGCGCTAAATCCCGGGATTTCAGCACCACGAGGAGCGGTCAGCGCCCGCCGCCCGCGCTCCGCGCCAGCGCAGGGAGGGAGGGAGGGAAGGAGGAAGGGAGGGAAAGAGGGATGGGGGAAGGAGGGAGGCGGCCCGGTCCCCACCGCCCTGTGTGTCCCCCAAACTTTCCGCCCTCGGGCCGGGCTGCAGGAGGATCCGTCGCACTGCGAGAACGGCGTGACTGCTCTCACCCTCCCCTCCATCACCTCCACCTCGAACTAACCCTTCCCTCCTTCGCCTTCCCGGTCAGACCATCGAACAACATGGTGCAGGCGACAAAGCAGGCTACGGGGGGATGATTTCTTACAGCACTGAAGTATTACGATAGTGGGAGAACAATTAAAAATAATAATAATAAAAAAAACCATCCCGAAATCTAATTACACAAACAAGCTATTAATTTAAAAAAGAAAACAGGGAAAAGGAGAGAGGAAGAAAAAATAACCCAAGCTCTTCCATTCATCCTCCGGATAATGGAATTTGCTTCCTTTCTCCAGCATGTGAATAGCCTAACAAAAACAACTTGAGCTTTATAAATAGCTTTTCATGTCCATTTAATGAAAATGATTTGGGGAAAGAGACGATTGTGCCATCAGTATTCTCCCGAGGAGCCTGGCATGCCGTTGTGTTTAGTTTGAAAGTGTAAATCTCTTTTGTTCCAATAATATATGGCGTTAGCTGCTTGTCCTCAGTCTTTTTCTGTTAGTTCATTACTACACAATTACCATTCACGCTTCATTAGCATCTCTGTCTCTCTTGGGGAGGTTCCCCCCTCCTTTTTTTTTTTTTTTTTTTTTTTTTTAAGGCGAAACTCTGCCCTTTTTTATCATACTAATGCCATTGGGAACCAGGCAGTGTGCTAATTAGCTGTTACTTTTCATGTCTTCGAATTGAATTCTCCAACTTTGGGGGGCGGGGGGGGGGGTGGTAGAGAAGAGATTATTATAAAAAGATGAATACTGATTGATCAAAACTGCATCTGAAGAGGAGTGGTTTTGTTCGGAATCAGAAAAGTCCTCATTTTCATCTCGAGCATAATAAAGCATCTGAAATGATAAAAGCATCTGAAAAAAAAAAATCAAATGCTTCTGAGCGGGAGGGAAAGCTATTTTATTATACCTCTATCTTAGCTGGTACGCCTCGCTTTGCCTTTTCAGGTCGGAGACCTTTGAATCTCCCAACAAAAACGGCCACTATTGATCCATTTTACACATTTGAGTTGATAGATCTAATCCCGGCCATCGCCGCCTAAAAAGGCGGGCGCTTAGTTAAGCCTAAAGCTTATTTTCACGCCCCAGGTTGATGAGTGCCCGCCCGAAGGGCAGGGAGGGGTCTGCTCTGCTCAGTACTGTGTGTCCCTCCCACAGCTGCCTCCGCCGTGGTCCCCATCCCTGGCACCTTCTCCTGGCCTCTGGCTGCCCGCGGGAAGCCCCGCCGCGGGATGCTGCGCCGCGCCGTCTTCTCCGACGTGCAGCGCAAAGCGCTGGAGAAGATGTTCCAGAAGCAGAAATACATCAGCAAACCCGACAGGAAGAAGCTGGCAGCCAAGCTGGGCCTCAAGGACTCACAGGTAAGAGGGGGCACCGGGTGGGAAGCACGGGAGGAGAAGGGGATGGGAGCAGGGAGAACACCCTCTCTTAGGGTCCCCCAAAGATCAGATTGTGTGGTTCCCGTTAGCTTTGATGTGGGCCATGTGCGGGGTTTCAAGAGTGCAAGCCAAAAACTTTTCTGGTCCCTGTTTTACTGAACCACTTCAATTCTTTACTGCTCTGACCCCTAGGTGAAGATCTGGTTCCAGAACAGGAGGATGAAATGGAGGAACTCCAAAGAGAGGGAGCTCCTCTCTTCAGGTGGCTGCAGAGAACAGACCCTGCCTACCAAGTTCAACCCTCACCCAGACCTCAGTGATGTGGGCAAGAAGTGTTCAGGCGAGGAGGAGGAGGAGGAAGTTCCCCCCGTGTGCCCACCCAGCCCCAGGCATCCCTTAACCTACCACCAGTCCCCAGAACATCTACACCTGAGGGACAGACTGGACTCCCAGATGTCTCCTTCACCGTCCCATTCTAGCAGCCCCAGCAAACCTTCAGACTTCTCAGACTCTGAGGAAGAGGATGATGAAGGGGAAGAAGAAGAGGAGGAGATAACTGTCTCTTAGATCGCTTGCCTGCCCCTACCGTCACGTGGGGACACTGCAAAGATGTAAATAAAACAGAGTGCTATAAATTGAAGAGGTGATGTCCCACCCCAATGTCCACATGCTTCTTCAGTGCAGGCTCTTTATCACGTAGCTGCAAGCCTTCCTACTCACTGATGTTCCTTATTTTTTTGCCCCATGTGGAGGTTTTCACATTTGTAATATCTGCCAACCTTTTCATAACTCTCTCTGCTTAACAATCAATATTTGCTCAATTAGTTTACCTCCTCCCCCAAAAAAACCAGGCAACAGGCATCTCCTGGCTTTACAGCAAGGAGGAAAGTGTAGCCTGTTGGAAGGGGAAACCTTTTCCCCCTGATAAGGAACATCAAAAAAAATTCAATACAGATGTTATGGCCATTTTTGCTACCTTTCAAGTGAATTTCCAGCTACCATTAAGACATCAAAACCCCGAAGGCTGGTCTGATCTAGCAGCCCTTTCCTCCTAAAGTAAATAACACTGAGGGACACAGACCAAACCCTGCCTCCCTCCTCACACCAAATAGCACCATACTTGTGCATCAGATCCATTGAAATCCCTGGAATGACTTCTAAGGTATAAAGTAAATGTGCCTTGTGTAATAGAAATCTTATATATTTATGTTTTTCATTTTAAGTTATGCCTCAGTATTGTATTCAAGGCACTGTCTAACCCACCTTTTTGCCCACAGGCTTGTGATTATTTCCTACTTTGCTTCTGCTATCAATGGTGTGGACAGAGGAAAGTGGATACACCTCTTTGATTTTTGACTGAACTTTGCTGTCTTTGCACAGCTTTTATGAACTGTACACTATTTTGTACACTTACTCTGTATGGATGTTTTATACCAAGGTTATTGTGAACGAATATAACAATGGCTCAGCAATGCTTCTCTCCCCCCCTTTTTTTTTTTTTTAATTAAATGACAGCTAAACTACAGATGAATGTAGCTGTTTAATTGTGTAACTTATAAAGAAACACTTTTATTTTGTATTTTACCTTGTACAGGCTTTAAATATGTATATATATTAAAGTGGATGATTGTCAAATAAAAGAAATGTAGATTTGCAAATTAGATCTTTCAGTAACACTTGGTTCTGGTTAACAAGTTGTCGTAGCTTGTGTCTGGGAAAGAAAACTACTTTTTATCAACATGTGGTGATTAAGAATTTATCAGTTTCAAATTAAGGGAAGGTGTGAGAGGAAGAAGAGAATGATTCCAGTTGGAAGGGACCCACAAAAATCATCTAATCCGGTTGTCTAATCACTTCAGAGCTGGCCAAGAATTACAGCACATCATGGAAGGTCATTGTCCAAAAGCCTCCTAAACACTGCCAGGCACAGGGTACAACCACACTCCCCCCCAGAAAACCTGTTCCAGGTCTTTAACTACTTTCCAGTTAGGTAATTGGACACACCTAAGCTGGGATACATTGTGACACTCCTAATTTTCTACCCCTCTGACACCTTAAAGCCATTAGCAGTTAATAACCTACACCTGAGACAGGGCAAGTGGAATGGCAAAACAAATGGTAAAGGCACCGACAGCATTTATCCCACAGATATAACACAGAAAAACAGCAAAAGATTTTGTTGGGTTTGGTTTTGTTTTGTTGTTGTTTTGTAAAAAAAATATTTTCCCAAGCATACCTTAAACTTCACACAAATATGCATTAAACTGGTGCAATCTCAACCATGGTCAAACTAGAAAGCTGATACATGCTTAACAATGGTGTACATACTGAAAAAACCGTGCTGTTATTCATCTGTTGGCTCTTTAAGTGATAAAACACTCTATGGCAATAAATTTTAACTTACAATTAACTAGTCCAGCATCATAGTTTAACCCCAGCCAGCAGCCACTTTCTCACTCCCCCATCAGTGGGATCAGAAAGGCAAAAACTGGAAACTCTTGGATTGAGATTAAGAGTTTAGCAGGGAAAGCAACAACCACGAACACAAGCAAAGCAAAGCAAAATAAGGCATTAACTCACAGTTTCCCATAGGCAGGCAGGTGTTCAGCCATCTCCAGGAGAGCAGGGACCCATCATATGCAACAGTTCCTCAGGAAGACAAACACCACCCTCCTTCTTCTCCAAGCTTTATATACTGAGCACGGTGTCACATGGTCTGGAATATCCCTTTGGTCGATTGGAATCACCTGTGCTGGCTGTGTCTCCTCCCAGCCTCCCATGCACCCCTTACCAGGCACTGGGAGGAAAATTAACTCTACCCTGGCCAAAACCTGCACATCCAGCAAGCATAAGACTATAGTTAAGTAACTTATTAAGGCAGATCTACTTTAAAACATATTTTGTTTTGTAATCCAGTGGCTACTCCAGAGACCATATTTACCATCACACATACTAAAAGACTCAAAAAAGGAATATGTTCATTCCTTATGCATAGCCTCTCCTGATTCACTGTTCAACAGAAAACTGCTGATCTTCTTATCCCCTCTGCTCTTTACAGTTTGTCTGTTCTAAGAACATTATCAAAAATAACTACTTAAGACTGCTTCTTTTACCATGAGGGCTATTACATCTTATGCTGAGAGACAAATAGCCTTACCAAAGGAAAAATAACATGGAATTGTCATTTCACATTTACCCAAAGTGTTACATTTATTAATCTTACTCCTTTTTCTTTTCCCCTTTCAAAGGGCTTTTTTTTTGTTTGTTTGTTTGTTTGGTGTTTTTTTTTTTTTTAATTGCAAAAAGAATGTTTTGTGACTACTAAGGACAACCATTTGAGATTCAGGAGTACCTTGCTATGAAATGAAAGGGCTAGTTTTTTTTTATTTCCCAACAGCTGCCACACTGCAGGAAGAAGATTTCCTTCTCCAAGGCCTCCCTTTCATACTCTGGATGAGGAATCCAGAGCTCACAGCTGCCATGGGGTGGCTCTTGGGGCACAGCTGTGCCAAGGGAAGTACTAAAGAAGCAGCCACCCTTTCCGAGGTCTTATGTCAAAGGCATAAACTTTTACTCTCTTACCTCAAATGTGGAGAGATTCTAGTCACAGCAGGAGGATCTAATGGCTTTGGGAGTTCAGCTTGGGTGTATTTCTGAGAGCAAAATGCTTCATAATTTGCTGTTAACATGCAGAATGTTGGAGCCCTGTTATGTGAAATTAGCTCAGCTCACTCTATTTTTAATGCATCTCTCTGCATGATTTGGGAAAGGAGGAAAGGTGATAAGAAGCCTTTCCTTCCTTCACGGAGATGGAAAGATTTATGTAATGAATAACAGTATCCACACTTTTGGAAACTCTGGTAATCCTATGTGTAATACACTCCCATAACAACTTCTGCTTTATGATATTAAAGTGTCCTTTTGAAAGACCCAGCAACCTAGAGGGGTCTTATATGTCTTTTCTTTCTTCTCGGAGCCAGGAGGGAAATCTCTGAAACTTGGAAATGGCTAAGGCAGAGAGAGGGATTTGACTTTGGTGACTGCAAGCTCAGGGCAGCAAATTCTCAATTATTTTATCCCTTAAGAAACCAGCTGGTTCAACATCTGTGCCTGCTGTAACTCCAATCTCCCCCAGCGTGGGAGAATGGCCTTTGGACAGAGGAGGAAAACAAAATGGATCACTTTCTCAGGGAGTCTGTGCTGCTGCTACCTGCAGAGCTGTACCGTGACAGCCCCACAGCGTGCCCCTCTGGTCCCCCCCTCCCTGGTCCAGTGCCCTGCACAAGTGGAAGAAGGGTGTGAGGCTGAAAATTGTGGAATGACATTGCCAGAAATACTGCTGTGGATGAGGTTCAGTGGCTCACACAGACCTGAGCTTTTATGAGGTTCTTCCTCCCCCACCGGGCTTGGGCTTTGTGTCCTAACATCTGTTTTGCACTGGGTGGTGCTGGTTCATGACGATCCCAAGTGAAAAGATATCAAATGTATTTATTGGAGCTAACACTGTAAGCTGAGAGCAGCAGAGACAACCTTACGTCCCTTTAGATGCTGGGAACCCCGAGTGGTCACACCCCATCCACAGGTGTCATTCAAGATGTCTTAGGAAGGTTTTTCTTCTTACAGCCAAAGAACTCTATTAATTATTTCTGCTGCCAAACAGAAAGGATGTACTCATGAGAACTTCCTGCTGCATGGTTAGATAAAGCCAGGGACATGAGTGGCTCAATTCCTTGGCACCCACGCAGGCCTCTCTGTTAGAGTGGGCTGAGTTTATCCCGTGGACAAGTGATTTGTGCACCACAACACAGCCCAGTCCTGGGCATTCTCAGCTTTACTGTTACATTATATACACACCAGCTCCTTGATGTGCAATGGCCTTTCAGTCAGGATTACTACAAGATATCAATGGAATCACAACATGCCAAGGGTGTAAATGCACAGGCTGCACACAGAGCTTGTAAAATTACACCAGAGAATTTCACTTTTCCATTGCAGGAAGGAAATCAGCACCGGTCCTGTGGTGCTGAGAAATGATGAGGTGGATCCAGGAAGGATATAAAATAAGAATAAAATAGGGTGTTGGAAACAGAAAAGTAGGACAGTAAAGGTTAAAGAGAAGATGAGGCAAAGGAAAAAAAAAAAAGTCAAGATGACTGTACAAGAGAGTGTGCACTGAACAGAGAACAAGAATGTGGAAAAGGGACAGGGCAGCCAAAAAAAAGGAAAGGAAAGGAAAAAGCATTCCTGAGAGAGATTAAGAATTTTGGTGCAAGTCCAGTATGGATCCAAATATTACTCAAGATCAGGGCTGGAGCATCCAGGACTAATTCTAAAACATACAATTCTGTGAATCAGAGAAGTTTACAGAATAAAAAAAAAAAAATGTGCTTGAGCATGTCCAAAGCAATTCTGCCTCTGGGAGACTGCTGTGGAGGACAGACAAAGCCCACACTACACATCAGCTCTGAGTTACAGCCGGCACTGCTGTGTTATACTCTAAAAAGAGTATTTTTAGATTAAAGTAACCTGAATGCAGATCATCAGATTTCAGCAGGACTTCTTCTCTTTCAGAACTTTTTCTTCCAAGTTTTTTATAGGTGAATCTGCTCTACAAACATTTATGTTCAAATGAATTAGTAGTGGACAAGATAATTACACAAAACTGTCAAAAAAAGCAGAAACACAAAGAGAATAAGTCTCCAGGGGAAAAAAAAAATATTGCTACTGTTGAGAATTATCCCTGACAGTGCAGAGGTGTTTGAGTTTATCCTTTCTGAACGCAGAGCACTTTCACTTCATTGTTTTTAGAGCAGAGTATTAATTTGAAACAAAGGATAATAGTTCCCTTAGTCCCCTTCATGTTCTTACTGACCAGTCTGCATTTATTGCTGTATAATCATAATGTCTCTATCAAATGGGTGAAGAGGATACTGCAATACTGTGTGGAATGTGTAGGTTTTCCAGAGAGAGGAAACATGGACAGACCAGTCTTGTCTTGAGCAGATCTTGATGGATCCTGTGTGCAAACATCAGCTATGGGAGAGAATCTATCAGTGCCATCCCTCTGCTGATTTTCCTCCTGGATGTGGGTAAGAGCTCTTGGCACCTCCTCACAAGTACTTTCAAGAAGCCAACAAAACCAAGGAGTGAAACCTACAATCTTCAAACGAAAAATCAGAAAGTGGTGATTTAAGAAGGGATAAAAAGTTCTGGGACGCCACAAATCTGAATAAATAAGCATCAATTTTATTGAATCATGAATAATTTAAGACTGGTACAATCATCAGCTTTATTCTCCATGACACGGGGGAAGGTGGGGAAGGGGGAGAAATGGGGAGAGTGAGAAAGGGGAGGCATGATCTCAAACAGACCATTCACAAATTCCAATCCTAAATGAGAACTGAAAATTAAATAGGGAGAGGAGCAAATGGAAAACATCATAAACGTACACAAAATACTCAATTCCTAGTTTTTCTCTTTAAAAATGGCTAGAAAAAATTCATCAAAATGCAGCACTTTTAATCAAATATTTACATTTCTATGTTACAATGAAAAAATGTACATCTTATAGAACATATTTCATAAACTGTTCCACTGGAAACGACTAGATCAAAACAGCAACCTTGCATTTAATATCAACAAAGATTTTTTTTTTTTGCTTTGTTTTTGTGTATTTTTTTTCTTGAAAGAAAATCGCCACATTTAGACAAGATTTCATACACATAATATCGAAGTTAAGCATCAACAATGAAATATCAGTTTGCTTCTTCCAAAATGTACAAAAAGGCTAACCAACCCCCTCCCTCCCCCTTCCCCAAATAAATCACATCTCATTTATGGCCTGTATCATTCTTGGCAGTTCTGAAGGAAAGAAAAGTGGTTTTTAATTCTTTCAATTTATAAACTCAACACGAATGTTGCATAGAATCTTGCATTTCTCGTTGATATATTTTTTTTTTAACAAGCCAACTTTGTAAGGAAAAAAAAGGGAAAAAACCCCAACAAAAAAAAAACAGAAAAAGGAGGTGTTTTGAAAAAGCCTTAACAAGAAGAAAGTCATTTAAGTAAAGACTAAATCTATGAAAAGTCTTGATTAAAAACTAAGACGTGTGCACAACAGGTAACCCTGCTTCCCGAAATTTCAGAAAAGACGCGGAATATTGTGATGCTCAGAATGACTAGCCTATTCAAAATTGCCTCTCTCACTTTAAGCCAAGCTAGTGTCAATAAAAAAAGGACAGATAATAGAAATTTCTTCCTGAGCTTAAGCACAGGATTAAAAATGAGGAATAAGAAAAAAAAAAATACCCCGTTCCCCACAAATAAAACACTATTTTAAACATGTCTTATAGAGCTCAGTTAAAGGTTAACTGAGATGTTTTCTAGGATATCAAGTCCATTTAAAGCCCTGTTTTTTTTTACAGGCACATGCTCTATCTGCATGGATTCAGTTGGGGGATTAGGTACCAAAATTCACAGTAGTAGCAGGTAAAGTCAGTGCTGGGAAGCAGAATTGTCAAGACTACTGGAAAAATTAACTTCTTTCAAACTCATCACCAGCATGCTACGGATTTGATTCCATACAGATTTATCCCATTTTTTTTTTTACAGTACCAAGAACTGGATTAGGAAAATTGGCTGAGTAACCTTTGTTATTCCATTGAGTGAAATGAAGCAATAGAGTTCATAAGGTTAAAACAGTAACAACACCAAGCTCTTCTCCCCCCGTCATTAAAATATTTAAATTTTTCCTTTTACAATATTTTTTCTTTAAAAAAAAAAAAAAAAGTCATCAGCACTTAAAAGTTGTAACAGGAGCAGATTCAAGACCAGCTTAGTAAGACAAAGTACAGTTATGTTACAGAAAGTCATGAGGTATAATAAAACATCCTCTCACGCTGAGCCACAGAAGCATGAACTTGTCTGTTATGTTCCTTTAAACCCACAAGCTCTTAAAAAAGTGTTTGTAATAAGATTTCTTTCTGTACATTGAAAAACCAGCATATTCCTGTAATTTATTAATGACAGCATTTATCATGGTTGAAAAGCTTCTTTTGTCCCTCCTGCATGGATAAAACAGCTCTTCAGTGATTTATTAGCTGTGGATTGATATGAACCTGAAAAAGTTATCTCACTTCCCTCCTTTTTTTTTTTTTTTCTTTTTCTTTTTTTTTGGTCACATTTAAACAAATTCTAGCATCTCGTACAAACAATATTCACAGCAACTCATGATATTCCGAGAGATGACTTTAGCCCTGTTTCTTTAAATAAAATCCCGTAGTTATACACAGCACTGATTTAATCAATCAAACACAATTAAGTACAAAATAAGGCATCGCTTTTAAAAAGTCAGCACCAAGAGACAGCTGGAAAAAAAGGCTCGGCCGAGGGAGTGAGGCGCTCGCTGAGGTACAGCTGACGGGTGGGGATGGCGGGGGCGAGCGTTTGCTTCCGTCGCAAGGAAAAGTGCAATTCTTTGGGAGGTGTTCTTGTTCCCCGACGGAAGCACAAGCCTTAACACTGACAGTGCAGGTGTGTGCGTTCGGAGAGGAGGAGAAACAAAACCAGGTTCACGGCTCTGCCAGAGACTCAGGGGCACGGCACAGCTAAACTTTAAAAGGCGCCAGCACCCAGCACCTTCCCTCCTCTTTTTTTTTTTTTTTTTTTTTTTTTCCCAGACCTGAATACTGCTAAAACACTATAATTTTTTTTGTTTTTTCCTTATTTGAAAGTAAAAAAAGAAAAGTCGTGGAAGTCAAGATCGTCACCAGAGTCAGCGCTGGGACTGTCACACAGAGCTGAATTTCGATTAACCCCTTGTGGTTGTGCTGATCGGAAACGAAACCTCTGAACAAAACCCAAAGTTTTTAGAAAAAAAACAAACTTAGAAGCCTTAATATTTCATGGTGAGAATTAAAAACTGGAAGTCGGATTTATCCCTTTGCAGGGGTGTGGCTCACCCGTGCGTGCAGGGCTCACAAAGCCTGTGTGCTGCCGAGGGTCCCTTGGAGCTACAGGACTTCATGGCCCTTCCACTGACTCCTGAGGAGAAGGGAAACCCTCCCCCTCTCCTCAGGGTCAATAGGTGGGATGTGAACGCCACAGAAGTCAGCCCAGCTGGTTGTGTGGATGTTAAGTGGGAAGAGAATCAGGCCCTGACTAGCAAAGGGCTTACCTGATCTTTCACTTGCGTCAGGATTGATTGTTACACAGTGTTTGAAAAAAAAAAAACTGATTTGTTCAGACTGTATATATATTTTTATATATTCCTATTTATATATATAATCTTTATAAACACACAATGAAAGAAAGCCAAGGTCTCAGACTGGCAAGGAGAGCAGCGCTTTTTCTTTTCTTTTTTTTTTTCCCTTAACTCTTTTTTAAATATTTATTCAAACTTCCCTGTTTTGCAGCTTTGCCTTTACTGAGTATTATTACCAAGGCAAGCGATACTGTTATAGCACCAGAACTATATGAAGCTGAGTTTAATCCACAAAGCTGATTGGTTAAAAAGTCCAGCCCTCACGTAAATGTGTTTGGTCAGAAGCAGCATAGGCAAGTATTTCCTCTCCCCTCTCCTTCCAGACAGTACATGGCACAAAGCTGTTTGCTTCATAGCTGTGAAGTTGCCCCCCACCCTGCCATTCCTCCCCCCCCAAGTCCCTTTGACTTTTAGTAATGATGACTATTTTTAACATCTTCAGGATCTTAGGCATGAGAGCTTATAACAGCAACTAAACAGAAGGAAACAGAGGAATAGTGCAGTTCTCATCATCGTCAAAAGAGAAACAATACAAAGGTCGCTTGGGTTGCCTGCACCCAGGTTCAAGACTGACTCCAAGTGTCTTGTTGTTCTTGCAGCTCTAATACTGAGATCCCAGCCCAGGAACGTGTTTCTTTTCGTGAGCCTGTGGTCGGGGTTCTTGCCAAGTGGGAGAGCAATAATGGAAACACCCTCTTTCTGTCCGAGGAAGATCACAGTGTCGACTCCAGAGACGAATCGAGGATGTCGTCATGGTGGCTGTTGCTGTTTGAGTCACTGTCGTAACTCTGGGGACTGGAGTAGTTGGCTGCTTCTTGCAGCCTCATGAGCATGTTCATCTGCAAAGGCACAGAAGTTCATGATTATTTGTATTTTGAGGCAGAAATAATATCAGCTCCACGTGAAGGCTACAGTCACATTCTTTTTGCCAGTGGGTAAGAAAGGGAAGGAGGAAACAAAGCAGGGTAATTAATACTGAGACTCAGAAAAGAGATATTAGCTGTAAATCATAGCAACACCCAAGATATTGATAAAACACATGCTTTTCCAGTAAACCTGAAAATGAGAAGACTGAAGGGATTAGTTTGCAACAGGATTCTGAAGCATCCTACCCCTCTCTTCCTTTGACCCATGGAAATACCGACAGATCAGTCAAGAGGCAAATCTGAATGTCCTAATATACCTGGCTCGATATTTGTGTATGTATCTAGGAGCTGCTAAGAACTGCAACACACATTCTATCCTTCCAACTGTGCAGAAAAACATACACTCCAACAGAACAGCCTCAGGGCATTCAGTTTGCAAAGCACCTTCGTTTCCTTGCAGAACTGCACAGGCTTTCCGTGCAACCCCAAGCTGGCTTGATGACTTCCCCTGCAGTGTTACCTTCTCCTTCTACAACTCTTAATCTCCCCTCAGCCGTGCTTCCACTGCTTTATTCCTGTTTCTAATTCCCTAGAAATGAGGGAAACAAAACGTTTCTGCTGATTCAGAAGTGGGAGCTTACCAGAGGATCTCCTTCAGCGTCGCTCACTGGAACCTGTTTGCTGGTTGAGCCTTCCCGGGACACGGAGTATCCATCAAAGCCCACGTCTTCAGGCCGCAGCTGGAGCAGAGGAGGCCACTCGTGGTGCTGTGGGGTGGCTGCCCAGGGGTAGGTGTCCATGACCCACTTGGCAGGATCCTCCCAGGGTGCTCTCCTCCCGTACAACTGAAAGAGCACAGAACACCAGGTAAAAACATTCCTATCAGTCAACATTTCATTGGGTGGCCAGCTCACTGAAATGACCAAGCCGTGCTTCTTGGATTGCAGGAAACATTTGCAGGCAGGGCTGAGTGTGAGATTTCACCTTACCCCCCATGGCATGCAAAGCTGCTTGATTTGAAAGCGTTTCACCACCTCTGAGACCTTCCCTTGCCACCAGCTGAAGGGAGGGAGACCTGAAAATAACCTCACCTAATAAAGTCAACTTAAACAATGTCAGAACACAAAAGAAGCCATCAATGCTGACACCTGGATCACACCAGCAGCTGCCTTATCTGTGCTCGCTGTCAGTGAAAACCCTGTCCAGGGAATTGTGGAGGAGATCTGTCATCAGGCAATAATGGTGAAGGTCAAGGCATAAGGTTTTCAAGTCAGAATTTTTTCATATTCAACCAAGAAGAAGCACCAGCAGTATCTGTCTGTGCTGATGTCCCTAAATAAGAAAGCTCTGCTTAAAAAGTTTTTTCTCTGTTGAACAGACTGTGTTATTGAATCCCAGCATAATCTCCTTGTTATATTCCTTAATTACACAATACTTTCATTTTAATGCCTCGTGACTTTCAAAAGCACAAATACAACTTCAATTGACTTTAAATGTTTATTTTCACTTTCTGAATTTCCCCACCAATACCCCTCAACAACCCGAGTCCATCACTGACATTTTGTCACTTGAACTCAGAGAACTGTCCCTTTCGTTTCTCCCCCTGCACAGGGGGAAAAGCAGCAGTCTGGCAGAGAAATCCATCAGCTCTCTGTTGAATCTAAGACTATCTCACTTTCCTCATCACTGTTTCCTCTTGGTACTTTTCTGAGTTTATGCACAAAGCATTAAATCGCCCTGAACACCAACATCTGCTGTGCTGTGAAGCAGGAAGGAGCCGTCCTAGCCTGAGCAGAGGTGCCAGCAGGTGGTGCTAGGCAATCTGAAACACAGCCTATCCCACAGCCCAAACTCCTCATCCTCAAGCTCTACTGTATTATTTTCCCAGCATAATGTCTTCAAGATGTGGTAAACCAGATTTCCTATTTTAATCTTGTTCTCAAATTTACAACAACACATGTCATTTGGTAAGTGGCGAGGATTTTAGATTTTTCACGTGTCTTTTCTCCCTCAAAGGCCTGTGTGGACTCTATTTAGTTTCTGAAAGGTGGCTAGTAAGTAAAATTACCATTTTAATATATGAAATCATCACACCTCTTCAGCAGATGAGAGACTGACAGACTCACTGTTCCCTTCCATGGCAACCAGGTCTGTCCATCCCTCTCACTGGCCTGTTTTCCAGGGAGCAACTCATGGGACAAGGATGGAACAGGTTGCTTCACAAAGAAAAACCACTGGAGTATGAGTGAGGGTGGCAGGAAGCCACAGGGACTCTGGGTCCTCTTTCTCCTGGTCCTGCATTCTGCATCGGTTCACCAGGCAGGAAGAACTCGGGTTTTACACAACCTTCTAATCTGCACATCCCTGTTTTGAAGAACAAAACAACTCAGCTCCAGTGGGAGCAATTATTGTAAGGATCCATTTGGCTTGCTTGTGTTTGATCCAAAAAAATTCTCAGAATGAGAAACAAAAATATAAAAATAGCTCAGTGTAGATCCACAGAGATGAGAGTGAACTTGAGCAGTCCACCTTTCCCTTCTGGCAGGCAACTTCAGGAGAGAAGATGTGTTCTCAGAGGAGCCCTCTGTGGGTGTGGGGAATGGAAAATAGCCCCAAATGAAACCCACATTTCTAGTATTAGCTTGCTAATTAGCACTACTCTGGCCACTCTTCAAGTACTAAAGTGCATTCTTATCCACTGACTAAACAAAACACAAATTATTTAATGGGAGATGAATTGGTGCAACTTGGGGAAACGGGACTGAAGTGCACAAAGAATCTAAAGCACAAAGTGAGAAACTGAAATCCTTACACCTGGAACACAAGCCATTCAGAAAAACTAAGGAGTGATGCAGACATTGGGCAAAAGAAGCAAGCAAAAAGGTGTTTTTATCAATTGTTCCCTCTCCCCATTTCCATTACTGAATTTTCAAGGCTTTCTACATGTACTGATGAGTGATATGCTTCAAAACACAGTACAAGGAGTCTATGCATGCCTGTGGGTATCAGTTTTCTCCATTTCAAAAGGAAACAAAGTTACCTGCTCTCCTCTCTCTTGTTGAAAAGATTACTGGCTCCCATTACCTTCCTTTATGGGAAGTTTTACGTAAAACACTTCTCTTGTTCTATTTGTAGCAAACTTCCCCTGTGTGTTCTGTACTCCAGGACCTATCATTTTCCTCATGTCTAAAGGGCCTACCACAATTGTCCCCAAAGAAATGAGATCTCCAGGCACAGACAAATTTCGAATGGCCATCACAGTTCGCCCAAATTTTAACCAAAACTTGAAGAAATTGTGTATTTCATAGATTTGTAAGAAGCCATTAGTAAAAACTCAGTTTTCTATGACAGGGTTGCCTCCTCTCTGTCTGTGTAAACACCTAGAAATCCCTGCTGTATAGAAATGAAACTCAAGGTGGTTGTTAATAGGAAAAGGTCAAGTTGTCTCCTCCTTTTTTTTTCAGTTCTTCTTCAAGTGCTCAGACTGGTGCACCTTCATGAATTCTGCACTCTCTGCCGAGTATTCCCATGCAGGCAAGAGCTTAACCCCAATAAAGGGGATTGGATAGCAAAGAAATTAACCAACAAGCAAATCAAAACAAATTCCCAGTATTTTAAACATTTTAGTTTTTTTTTTTTAACATATCTTAATGGCAAGGCATCCTGACAAACCCTGCACCAGCGAGCCCTAAGCAGTTGTAGAATGGAGAGAATTACTTTGCACAAACATGAAGGAACCATTTGACACAACTGCCTCTCCATGGAGCTCATACTTGGGGGTTACTGCAATTTCAGACCTGTGAATTATTCTTACTAGTAACATAGCATGTCCTGCTTACAGTTTCTCTAGTCCAAACTTGTCAGACATCCACTAGACTTTTTTTCCCTGCAAGATTAAAAGCGGAAGAGTAGATCAAGTAATATTTTACTTTAATCCTGAATAATCTGAATAGTCTGAGCTTCTTATCTCTCTCACTGAATAATGCTTCCTGTACCTGAATGAGAGCTATTGCTCTTTTTTTAAACCCTTTTCAGTTTTATCTTTCTAATAAGCTTTATCTTTCTTTTTACATGGAGAAGTATTACTTCCTACTGCTATCTGATGTCATTGCAGCTTATGCCCTAAAAATGGCACTTGCCATCTTACCAAAACACAGGCTCCCAATCCATTGCCATAATATCCTATTCTCCATCCACCTTCAGCCCTTTTTCAATCTCCTGGACTCTCATTGGGATGCACCTTTTTATTTTTGTATTCCATGTTTAGCTTTCACCCACGGAATGCCCAGAACTTACTGGTGATTTGATTAAATTAGGTGCTGCTTTGCTTAATCTGTGAACAGAGAACTGAAGAACAAAAAAGCCCTTTTTTTCCCCCCTATTTTCATGGCAATATAGCAATCCTCTGCTGATCCCTCCTCCTTATCCCAACGAGCTTTATAGCCATACAGACACCAAAAATTGCTTGGCAATGCTTAAACCCATCCAAATGGCTGGAGTATGAATCAGTTACTAACTATGATGATTTCACTGCAGCCTCTGAAAGAATTATGGAAGGAATCTACTAAAAAAAAAAAAATCATCCTGTATACTGAGAAGTAATCAAAATGTCACTGATACTGATCCTGGCACTCACGAATACATTTCTCTCCACACACAGCTCTGTTCCCACGTTGAAAGATTCGATTTACAAAGGAAAATCCTGCATAACAAAGTTAATGGCCACAAGCATATTTTTCAGCTGCACAGACCAATTTTAAGGTGTGCTTCTGGAACGCAGTATTGAAAGGTATCTGCGTGTCCAACTCCCCCCACTGAAAACATCAGAAGCTTGGCATCACTTCTTCCACTCTCTGTTTCTAAAGTGTTTAAGAGACTAATTCTGCCTGAAATTATTGATAATTTTGTTACATTTTCATAGACATGCAGGTATTCAATGTGCAAACTCAGATCTACAGAAAATGTTGCTGTTATTGGGTTTTGTTGCCTTCTGAACAGATACCATTCTAGAGCTGTGATTTTTCACTTTTGCCTGCTCACCTGTAGCCCTTCTCTAACTGCTTCCAGGAGATATGGAATGATGGAGTAGTTCCACAGGTCAGTAAACCAGACTCTAGAACCATCTACATCTATTGGACAGGAGAGGAAGAGCCGTGGACCTGGAGAGGGAAATTCAGATATTGCACTCAAATTACAGTCAGGATGGGCATCAAAATAGGATCTATAACATCTAAAAGCAGAGTTCTAAAGAAACCTTTTTTAGCTGATATAGTACAAGGAAGTACACAAAGGAAATAAAATACATATATTTACATATGCCTGGGCATAAGGACAGAGCACTTACCAATAGTAACATCAGAGGAGCTGTGAGCCTCCAAGAATTTGTTCAGGTGTTGCCAGACCTTGGGAATCCAATCAATAATTTTAACCAGCTCTGCATTCCTGATCCTGCCACTGATCTCTGTTTCAATTAGTTTTCTCCTCAGGAAACGGCCGAGGAAGCCTTTGACTGGCTCAGTGTGGTTTGCACATAGCACCCATCTAAGGCAGAACAGCAGAAATGGCCATTATTTCTCTTTCATGCTACTGAATTTGACTATTCTGGACTAAAACTCACTTCTTATTTCCAGATGATTATCAGGATCAAAATGGGTTACTCCACTCATATTTGTTTTTCAAGCAGAAGTTATTCAGGAATAGTTCACTAGATGAACCAATCAAATACCTTAACAATCCTCTGAAAAGTAAAGTTTCTGGGAATCCAGTGACTTTTATGACAGCACCATAACTAAGCTGCACATGTTGGGACAGCAGCTGGGAGCAAATGGTATTTCTCTCTCAGTTTGCTATTTTAACTGATAAGAACAACTTCAGATGACTCAGTAGCCATTACTCCTTCACCAGCCCACAAACATAAATGAGAAACATGAATAAACAGTACCTGAAATTATGGTGAAGTTGAAGATTAGGTGTTGAAGAGGTGGCTTGGTTCATCGTGCCAATAATATAGGGACTATTAGGAAAAAAAAAAATAAAGCTAATCAAACTTGTAAATTTTAAAAAATAAGGTTTTAGTGAAACCCCTACATTAAAAAAGGTAATTCAAATCTCTTGTCAAAGAATGTTTTGTAGTTACTTGTAACTTTAAACTCTTGACTTCTGAGAAGAGCAAATTCTGAAAGCAAACCAGAAACCTCAAAACAGGGCCTTTCACTACAAATGGGGTTTTACTACTGAAGATCTACATCATGAAGTGAATGCAAATCACTCACACCCTCCAATACCTTTTTATTACTGATTTCAGAAAAATGGATCATTTTATTAAGGAGAAAGACCCCTCTGGAGCAACTGTCCATAATATGGACAGTCTACCCATTTGAGTCCACATTCATCTAGGCTTTGGTTTTGTCATCGCATCTTGCAGCAGCAGCAGTGCCCCGAGTGCAGTGTTAACATTTGCAAAGTTATTCCAGCATTTCCTTACCATTTGTGGTACTTGCAGTTTAGAAGTCCATTAAAGATCTCTCCTAGGGAGCTAACATGATGCAGGTTATCCAAAATGATTACGAGAGGCATATCCACAGCGTTGTTTTCGCTGTTACACTGGTCTGCCAGGTTGGACAGGTATTGGCGGAGCTCCTGCAAAGCAGAAATAAAAGAAAAGAAGAAAAAAAAAATAAAAAAAAGAGAATTTCCGCCATATTCCTCGAAAATCCAATTAAGGATTTAATTTGCAACAAAAACTAAAGCAAAAGAGCCTGACATCTTGCAAATCAGACATTTTCCACGAGAAAAACGCAAGATATGGTTTTCCTTCTCTTTTGTAGGTGATGGCTAAAGATTCAAAGACTGTAAACAGAAATCCTGTGTGAGATAAGGGCTTAAAAGGGGGTAAAATTTTGTTGTTTGGTTTGTGCTTTTCTTTCATGCTTTCCTAATCTCAGACCTAAGAGGTCTGGAATACACTCTTCTTTCTTTTCAGGAGCTCACTCAACTCCCTCTGCACCAAACCAAACTCTGCATTCCAGCTACATTTGCTGGATCATCTTGCATCTGTGTTTCTATCTAAATACAGCCTGATAAAATTAATCTGGAACAAAGTATCTCTCGTCAGAGGCCAAATTCAGATGCCTTCTGTAAAGCTGTGAAAGAGGAGGAGCTTTTGGTGCTGCTGATGGGTGGCTGGGGTGTGGTCGAAATGCTCTCAGCAGCTTTAAAGCCTGTCTCAAATCATACCCGTGGTTTACAACCATAATTTCAACCACCTCTTTCCTCCAGAGGAAAATGTGCCTAAGGCCATCGAATGCACAGTTGTTTTTGTTTTGTTTTGATTTTTTTTTTCCTCCCTTTTAATCTAGATGATCACTGGAAGTATATTCAGCAAAACCAGCAGCACACAAAAAAGCAGAGACGTGCCTTACCAGCAGAGGAATGTGCCTGGGCAACAGTCCCTCCAGACCCAGCACACGATGACAGCTGCTGATACTTGCAGCTGCAGAAACTCCTGACAGCCTAGAGATGCATTTGAGAGTCTTGGGAAAAATGCCCACGTGCAAGAGGGATTGCTTAAGTCTCTGGGAATTTTGTGCAGGTGTTTAACTTCCTGGGCAGCTCTCAGGCTCCTAACCACTTGAAAATCGTGACACCCCTTAGGTGTTTAAATACCTGGGAGCTTGCTCCTCCAGGCCCATAATCAGGAGGGAAAACCTTAAACTTATTATTTCCTTCGAGATACAACACAATGCTCTAAAAAGAAAGGCAAGTCCAAAATGAGTTTTTGATGGATTGATAGAGGAAGAGTCTCTCATTTCGGACATAAGGCGAGACGAATTGTGCAAGGATGGTTTCTGTGTCCTCACCTTACTGGACTTGTGGTCCACATTGAAGGTTGCAATAATGCCATCAGCCAGCTCCCTGCCCTCTCTGAGGACCATGTACTCAGACAGACGGTTTGCCAGGTATGTTTTCCCAGTGCCACTGGGGCCAGACAAGATAATCCGCCTGTGTTCCATCAGGAGAGAGACGTAACGCTGCAGGATGGGCTTTGGGATCAGGGATTCAAACACCAGACCGTCCAGACTGTTCTCGCAGATACCTGCAACAGAAAAAGATCCCTCATCTAGAGGCATTCCAAGTTTTTACCCAAATTACTCACATTTTTAGAAGTTTGGGGTTTTTTTTGTTTTGTTTTTTTTTTACTAAGTAGTTGTTATGCTGCAAAGCAACCCTGTTAGTGGAGTTTGAACAGATCAAGACTTTGTGAATGTACCTGAGCCAAATAATAGTAGGAGAAACACCCAAAATAACACTTATGTGCAGCAGATGTAGATCTGACCTGATCAAGCAGTTTCTCACTCCAGAGATAAACCCCTTCTGGTATCCCTCGTGGTTGAGAGAGGAACACAAAAAGCTGGTAAAACAAGTGCAGAAGTGACCTGTGGGCTTAGTCTGGATCCTCCTTCAGCTTTTCTAAGTACCCAGTTGCGTCCCCAAGGCCCTTTGAAAGCTGCCACACTTTTCCTGCCCAAAACCATCCATTTGACAGCATTTCACTATGCTTTCATCCAGAATGTACCTGTTTACTTTTGGATCAGTAGACACAAAAAAAAAACCCACACCAAACCCAGCTATCATCAACTCCCCCTACTTTCCCAAATGCTCGTAATTAAACACCTTCTCTGTATGCTGATAGTTATCTCTTCTAACAGAAAACTCCTACTGATAAGCATTTGTGCCATGTCAGCAGTCACTTTAGGCAGAATTGGCTCAGGGAAAATACACAGTGCTTCAAAACAAACAGCAGGAAGGGAAGTTGGCAGATCACCCAGAGAAATGTTTGCACCTCAGTGGTTACTCAGAATATTAAATATTTATATAGGCAGCTTCATATCTCAAAGGTATATGTAAGTGATTTTCCATAAATTGATTAAATACATTTCTGTTTTATTGAAAACTGTTATCACATATGAGCCTTCAAGGCACAAGTCAAGCCGATGCAAGTCAAATATAAGCTCAAATTGCAGTTTTACAGACACAACTACACCTTAAGCAATATTTCAATGAGGATTTATGATTGGACAATGTATTTCATGTAAGCAGAATATCCTGGGTTCGTGTCAAGCCTCCACAAATTGAGGTATTTCATGGGTCATATTGTCTTCCTGCCCACAGATTTACTACCTAAGGCAACTGCTTTTTTTTACACCAATATTCAAAAATCAAACTGCTTTCAGTCAAACGGTACAGTCAAATTTCGAAGTTGATCTGCAGAATGTTTGGCAATGCTCTCGATCTGCACACAGATCTGTGCTTGAGGTTTCACTGGTGTAACTTTGAGCAAACTGATGCTCAAAATGCAGCAGTTGAGGGTTTTCCCCTTAAACTTACTGTCACAGTATAGTTTTCATAAAAAATGGTTCCCAGAGAAACCAAACGAGAAATATAAGTATTAAATTTTTATTAGTATTAGAGAACGAAACCGATGGGAATTCTGAAAACCAGACATTTTGGAAAAATACAGATTTTTTTACAGTTTATGTCCCATAAACTTTGGGATCCTTCCTTCTTGCTGCCTAAGGAGGGACTCTTGGGTGAGACCAATCAAGGAAGTAAATCAAGTTGGGTTTTTTTTTCCACTTTGCATGAAGGAAGTAACAACTACAGGTGTTACATAGAGGTAATGAAATTTTGAGGCTTAATTCATTTGGAAAGTACTTTGCTGCTCAAACAGCTCCACTACATCCCTTGTGGTGTGAGATATCTTCTCCAGGACAACTCCAGGCAGCATCAGCTCAATATTCTGTGGGGAAGCTGCTGTGTGTGTAATCATTCCTACTGTTACAGGTTGAAAACCTGCTGAAATTACAGACTTAGTGTAGTCTTTATCAAATAGATAGGAAGCAAGTAAAAGGTAGGAACAGGAAAAAAGCAGCACGATGAAAAGTTTCTACTGCTCTGAGTTTCTTGACACAGCAAGCCCTGATAAAACTGCGCTCAGCGAGAACTCCTACAGACGGTCAGGTGTAATTACCTTTGATGGTAACTGAAATAGTGTTGTTTTCTCCAACCAGGTAACCACAGGGCAGCAGCTCAGGGGTCTCTGCACTGTTAGTGCGTTTGATTTCTCCAATGCTGTAGCCCAGGACGCTGTCAGAGTTCAGTCCCAGCTGGCTCACGGGATCCACGTGGATGATGTACTCCTGGGGTGAGAAAGGGCCACGGGAATTTAGGCAGCACTGGAATCCCTGTGAGTTTCTTCTCTGCCATACCAGTACTTATCACGGCCAGTTAAATACAGCAACAAAATCTAATAACAGGAGAACTGGGGCTCACAGCAAACTGTGCTCACTGACCTTAAACAGCCGTCTCACAACCCCATCCAGAACATCCCACTTGGTCTTGCCACTGACTCCAATGCAGCCTATGAGGAAGGTGCGAGGCCTTGAATCCTAAAGGCACAGAAGTAACTGTATCAGACAAGGATGTTTAATGTCATTAAAATGCTGGCTTTCCCACCACCCCCCCCCCCACTTTATTTTTAAATATTCTGAAAGCCATACGAAGCCCTTTTCGTACACTAAACGTTTCCTCCAGTGTTGAGGTCACAAATCTAAAGGATGCTCAAGTGGTTCTGATATTAAGTAAAAGGTATTTGTTAATCAGTCCGTGAACAATTCAAACACCTCTGGGAGGATTACAGCTTAGCAAAAAGACAGAAAGACTCCTAGGAGTATTCTAGACAGAAAAGTAGATGTCAAGTTCATTTTTCCATGACTTCACAATCAAAGATGTTAATAGTCCCAAACTTTATCCTATTTATTTCTAGATATGTTCCCGTGGGCATAGAAATCTAAATACATATATATATATATGTATATGAATTATACATGGTTATATGTATAACTAGTAATAGAGAAAAAGTTACATTTATATGTAACAACTTCTGTGTTATGTTTGAGGTACCACAGCATTTTGATGTGTGTAACTGATTTCTAAGGTAGATAATAAAATCAGAACAAATATAATTTTTCTATTCTTCTATAACTCACTGTTATTTGAAGAAGAGCTGATTTCTTTCACTTGAAGTGTAACTAAAATGTGAAGAACCATTTCCACATGGTACCTTAACTCACTCTGAGCACAGTGAAGTCCAATAAAATTACCAATGCAGTTTCACTGCTGATTTGCTTATCCAGGGCTGTAATAACTAATGCATAACTGGTATTTAATGGGAAGATTTGCTGAGTCCATTTTATTTCCAATTATTCAAATTTTTGTTCCTCCCACCCCCCTCCTTAAAAGACATGAACTTATTTTTTAAATACACTTACACAGGTACTCAAAAATGTGATATGGCAAGGTCACTGATTGGCAAAGGCCATGCAGTACATTCATGCATGTACATGAGACAGGCTGCAATTTCACAATATTCAAAATTTATTTGGGTATTTTGGATTCTTCCAATTACTTGTGAATGGAAAACATCCGAAAGGCATCATTTAAAACAGATTACTTGTACCAGAGAGGACAACTTGAGCTAGAATGATAAGGCATAGATCTCCCAGCTTGGATTTGCCAAGTTCCTCTAGAAGACTGGTGCTTCCAGCATTTCAGTGCATCTTCTACCCACACATTGGATCACTTTCATTATTGGTTAAAATTGTATGAAGTTTAACAGTACGGCCCAGGAGTTTTGCTTTCCGCTCTCAGGTTGCCCAGAGAAGCTGTGGCTGCTCCATCCCTGGAAGTGTCCAAGGCCAGGTTGGACGGGGCTTGGAGCAACCTGGGCTGGTGGAAGGTGTCCCTGCCCGTGGCAGGAGGGTTGGAGCTGGATGACCTTTTACAAGCTTTGTGCAGCTTCTAAGATGCCAGTCTTCAACAGATGCTATCCCAAGGCACAGACCTCCCTGACACCAAAAGAGTTGGCCTTATTTACAGAGGTACTACTGAAAGGCTCAAATTGTGACATTACCACCTTGGAAAATTTGCATTCCCCTGGCACATTCCAAAGTCACTGGTATCTCAAAGCTGGTGATGAAACACAACTCACCTCCTTCCACTTCATTTCGTCCTGAAAGTTGACGACTATTTTGACGTGCCTGCCTCCTTCCTTCCGGGCAGAGCCATCTCCAGTGTCATCTAACAGCATGTCTGTGAACAGGAAACATCAACAGCTTCACAGCTGGATCTCAATAACAATGAAGACTACTCTGGTTTATTGTAGTCAAACACAACACGTCTGGGCCTCACATGCCCCGAGGTAAAACACAAAGAACCAGGTTGACTGACTGACTGACTGACTTCCCTAACCAAATAACGCCTTTAAAAAGTGAAGGTCACTGAAAATTATTAGTCAGTTACTCTGTATTTTCCTTCCTATGATATATCCCCTGGCAAATGTGCACCATTAAGTGGTTTTAAGCATGACTTCTCACAGCTGAGGTCATAATTGGACACCTCCCACCTAGGGCGTAGCAGACCTATGACGATATTTAAAAGGCGGCCTCGTGCCAGCTCGTGACATATCTCCACACCTCGACTGCTAACAATCCTCACGCCTTCATTTTTCCACGGCTCATCGACCCAAGCCTTCCAAACACAGGATAAAACCTGCCCACCACCTTCTTTCCTCGTTAAACTCACCGAGACTGGTTGACTCCGTGAGGTTCAAGCTGTGTTGAGAGAGACCCACTGAATGCCTGGGAGAGGAGGAGATGGAAACCTGAGACTGGGCCCTGCTGCAGCTGCCGTGGTTTTCGGATTTCAGCCGATCGTTCTCCGCTTTTAATTTTTCGATCTCGCTCTTCCAAAAGACAAGTCAGGCGTCGAGAAGGCACAGCGAAAACACACGTAAAAGACAGCAACGTAAGTGACTTAGGAATAGGTCATGGTTTAGTAAAAATGCAGTTTTCACAATGTTTTGGTTTATTTTAATAAATTAAAGGCTTTAATTTTTACAATGTTCCTTCCACAAAACTTTTCAAAGTATCCTAGAACACGTAAATGCGTGGGAATTCACTCCACACTGAAACGCAACTACATTAAGGCAGAGAGCATGGAAACATTTTAAGAGTTTGCTGACAGTCAACAAAATGGTCTCCCCATCTTGGGGCTGGAACAGCTGCAGTCAAGGGCAGCAAAATTCAGGTGTTCAAGCTGACTTTCAATGAAGGTACAAGGATTAACACCGGCACAAAGCTAAACTTTCAGTAAGCGTTCCAAAACCTCAAATTTACCTTCTTTACTGCGTGGCAGGTTGGCCAAACTTTACCACACCAACACAGGCTGCAAGATTTGGGGTGGCTCTTTCTTACCTGCATTCTGTTCATGGCCTCCCGAAGCTGGTCCAGCTGATGAGCAGAGCTCAGGGCTTCCAGGCGAATATCAGTCAGCTTCATCTCCTTGTCTCTCAGCTCATTCCTCAACTGCATGACTGTTTCAGCTTCACTGTCAGTGCACTCAGAAATACTGGAGGAGGTGGAAAAACAGACACTGAGTGAGACCATTTTACCTTTCTGATGGTGCTTCTCCGGTGATGCCATAAATCAGATATTAAACAGATCACGGAAACATTACAGACTAATGAAATAAATATGTCTGAGGGTTAATTTCCTTTAATCAGAATCTGAAACAGAATTCTGGAAATCACCTACTATTGGATAGTCTTCACTTTTTTCATGGTAGATGTCATAAAGGAAAACTTCTAAAGCCAAAATCTAAATAAATTAAGGGGGTGTAGGCAGTTAACAGCAGTTGGTTGGAGATTGATGAGTTCACAGACAGATTTAAAGCTCACCAGGTGTGCACAGCTGGGTTTCCCTGAACTGTTCTGGAGGGCTTTGGAACTCTACACCTATTCAAGCACGGTAAATTCCTGCTTCCTTTAAAGAACTCATGCCTAAAAAATTTTTCGTGGCATTTTTCTTTCCTCCTCCCACAAAAAAAAAAAAAAAAAAAAAAAAAAAAAAAAAAAAAGCTTCTGAGTGAGTAACATTTCAGCACATTTGTAACTGTATCTATATAAAGATCAACTACACAGCTGCATGCTTTGAGGGAGATTTCACTTAACACATCTCTCCCTAAATCAGGTTAATCAGAGACATTTTTCCCCACCAAAAGGCCAATAAGTCAAAATACACAATTCTTACTTGTGCTCTGTCCTTCCCTCAGTTGTTACTCTTTATTTACTCAGTATTTACTCTTTTTTCTCATGTTTGTCCTTTTGGCTCTCAGGTCAAGGTGAGAGGCCTGCACACAGCATTTTGACTGACAACAGATGGGATCAGCATTTGACAATCTCCTGGCCTAAGAGTTCTAAAGCACAACTTGCTGTAGCCACCAGAGATGCACTGAGTTAGGCTCAAGAGACTGAAGAAGCTTTAAAACAAAAATCATTGGGGATTATCTTCTGCTACCAACACCTCATCACTGTTACACAGCTGGAAACTGATGCTGTTGTTTTCACCTCTTCATGTGAAAACAAGTGAAGGGGAATTACTCCAATGCATTTGTTCTGAAATCAGCCTGGAAGCTTTGGATGACCTCTGCAAGGTCAGAAGCTGTCTGGTAATTAGATGTTTCACAATACTGCCCGTTACAAGTTTCTGCATTTATTTATCCTGCTCAAGCGACAAAACTGCTGACAGAATTAACATAAAAGCTGTTTTACTAAGTTTTCCAAGCACATTCCAAAATGTGAGTTTAGGCTCAGAACAGTGTGGTAAGGGAAATCTTTAATTTTATTTCACAGGTGGCCAAGGAAAGGACCAGGCACAGGTGGCTGGGGAACTACAGGAGAAAAGAGGAGCGATCTCCTCCCCTCATCAAGCTGTTAGATCAGTTCACCTGTATCACTAAACCATGCTGTTTGATTTCCTTACCTTTATCTGAATTTGTCAACTTAACTGGGAACTCATCATGGCAGATTAGTACAATATGTGCTGTCTTTAGACAACAGGGAAACAAAATCCCAGAATGCACCCGGTTTGTTTAATTAACAGCAATTAATAAACAAGCAATTAATTTTGCACATCAGGGTCACCCTGGTTATAAATGTTCTTCATACTCAGTATGCTCTGCTGAGAGACCACCCCAATGAAATATTAAATTACACTTCAGTAATGACACAATGATTTTTGGCTTCCTGGACACAAAGGTACTGGGGTGGGACTCAGCTTACGTATCCTTAATTCCCTTAACACATAAATTAAACATTTCTGTCCTCTGTCTGTAATCTCCTTTGGCTATACAAAACTATTTAAAATAGGCAATAGTTGGAAGTGCTCTTTGCTCATTCTTCTGCCAGTGTGACAGGGTTAAGGATTTTATCCAAAACGCAGCCCTCACATCTCCCCCGGGAGATAACGTAAGGGATTCTTGGGAGAGAGACAGTGCTAACAGCCCAGCCCTGATCTACAGGACCACCCCACAGGCCCAAGCATGTCTTCTGCTGAGGCCTCATGGTGAACAGCAGTTTTCAGCAGTGCACACAGCTGTCTGACTCTTGTAGGGCTCACACAGATGTGCAGGGTCTTACACAGAGGAACCAAAGAGGACAGGATGCTGCAGGGTCCCTTTTGCCTCTGCTTCTTTCTGTATGGTGGCCTAGAGATGTGCTGTCAAGCCAGCATGGCAAAAAAAAACACTGGATCTCTCCAAAAGGATGAAAAACACTGCATCTCTCCTTTTCCAATGCAGCAAGATGCCTAATTAAAAATTAAAAAAAAAAATCACTTACAGAGAATTGGAATGGGAAGCCCTCAGCAATGGTGTCGAAACGGTGGTGGTGTGGTGTGGTAGCTTTGGTGAGGAAGGCAGTGAGGAGTCAGTCATCTCCTCAATATCTGAATGAGAAGATGCTGACTTGGGAGATTTCTTTTTCCCAAAAGCTTGCTTGAAGGAGCTGCGTAGCTGAAAAAAACACAAGACCACGACAGTAGGTACATCATTAAGAGCGAAACCAGGCAAAAAAAAAAAAAAAAAAAAAAGCCACAGAATAAAAACTCTAACATGCAAATACTCCAAATGCTACAGCCATACTCACATACATATTCAGACAGGTGAAAATTAAATAAAAAAAAGCTTTTTTTTTTCCCATTTAACTATTTCATGAGATTAATAAGGTCAATAGGAGTGGACACGAACGCTTCCTATTTTTTAAAAACTATGTGACAGCAAATTCTGCTCAGTGCAACAAGCTCCACAGCGGTGTTGTAACGACTTGCAGCTGTGCTGGCACACGGCTCAGCCAAGGTTAATGATGCTGAAAGGGTTAGTGATGCAAATGGGTGGGTTAGCTTTGTATCTCGTAGCTTAAAGTAGGTCTTCCTTACCTCGTTGACCTGCCGGAGGAAGTGCAAGCAAAAGGAAGTGGGGGAAGGAAAAAAGACACGTTTTAACAGATAAAGCCAGTGATAAGGGAAGTTTTGGATTTCTAAGACAAACACGACCAACAGTTACTTTAAAACTGGAGCCCCGTGCTGTCCAAAACCAGGTGTTTCAAACCACATACGGACATTTTTTGCATTGCTTGAGGAAGACACCGGACCCAAGCTCTCTTATAACTATTTAAATTACATTTTCCCCTTAGCTCAGACAAGAGTGCTTTGGCTAACAGCCAAGTCAATGATGTACTTCTGCTTGCAGGAACAGGTATTTCACCATGCGAAAAGACGGCAGCTTCTCTGCCTGTCTGCAACTAAAACAACCTTTTGTAATGTGACTGCCATTTTCCACACAAGAAACAGAATTATTATTCATGTAATTAAACTGATGTTATGCCAAAGTTACAATTCAACAGTTAGTGTTCAAGAAGCATTTGGACAATGCCTTGGATACATGGTTTAACTTTTTAGGTAGCCCTAAAAGCTAAACCCTCGTGGAATCAGGGTTTGGACTTGATGAGTCTCATGGATCCCATCCCACTCAGGATATTCTATGAACACCTTTAAAGGTTATTGCAAATTAAATATTGTACACAGGCTGGCTTAATACGAGCTGAAAGCTCTTTTAAACTAGACAAAGAGAAATGCTGAAAATCTGGTGTTTCAGCTCTGAAATGACAGGTGCATTGCTTCTATCTATAACACAAAGGTCCTGACTGAGAGCTTCCTCAGTACTTGTGGAATAAAGAATGTGAGAATCAGATTCAACATACATATTTTTCTCAGTAAGTTACTGTTTTAATTTTCAGTCTTCATTTCATAGCAATGATGTACTCATTTTTAATAGCAACATAAAAATACTGCCTTGTTCCTTCTACTTCATGAAAACTTGATTTATTTATCTTTACAATAAGGAGGCATTTCCTTAACCTTCTAAAAAAACAGTTATCTGACGAATGAGAAATGTAGGCTGATGTAGGACCATATCCTAGGTTACAATAACAAAAAATAGAACCTAAAGCAAAAATTTAAATGGTGTTTATCTTAACAAAGGCTTAATGACTACAAAAGGTTTGTGAGTCACAAACAAGAGTTTCTAGAAATTCAATAGTTACAGCAATTTACTTTTTTTAGTCTCTAACTAATGCACAACCCAGCACAAGAAGGATTTGGAGAAGCTGTTGTTTCCATTCAACCAGTTATTTAAGTGGCAGAGTGGAAATGCTTCTGTCGGGAAGGAGCTGGCAGTACCAAGAAATACCAGAATGAAACCACTGAGACAAGAGAAATAAAAATAAGAACCTGCTCAGGAAGCTGTTTCTTACAGTTCAGGATTTTAATCAACATGTCTGAGAGGGTACTGTGCAAATACAAATGAAGCTTTTCCCAGCTCTAACCACATTTTGTATCTATACAGATTTATCTGTACACCCAAGAGATCCAGGGGGATTTAAATTCAGTGGGAAGAAAGGGGTAGGTTGTTTTATTGGCTACAGTAAAGGATCTAGGGACTTCAGTCCAAACTACAATCAGACAAGGTCACTAAGGCAGTTATGGTCTAATTGAAAATGGAGTTTAAGATGATGTACCTTTCCTCCAGTACAGGGTACCTTGTACATAGTACATGATGAGCAAAGAAGGAAAAATGGGAAATGACAGGTAAGTATTGCAAAACCTTGCAAAAGAGATGTCCATCACAATAAATTTTTATAGATTGGCAATTTTTTTTTGTTATAGAACTCCATGGCAATGACGAAAACAGAGTTCTTAAGTTTTTAGTATGTTCACTTATTAGAAAGCCAAAAAGAAAAAAAAAAACAACCAACAAATGCAACAACAATCTCTTCTTGTGGATTTGTTTTACTTTAATGACAGACGTCACATTTTCCCTCAGGGGTTGGACACCATGTTGCTTTTAGCCAGAATTGATCTTTCACAGCTATTTCTAATTTAAGACGGGCCTTTTGGCTGTTAAGCCGAAATTCAATCCTGTGCAGAGTCAACACTAGGATACACATCACTTAGGACTTAGTTAAGCTGTCAAGAGGGAGTTGACACAAGATTTAAGCAGCACACAGTCCTTGAGCCGACCTGTTGCACGAGGGGAGGAAGGAGGAGCTGGGCAGGTAAGATCTCGCTGTGCATGTTCCGACAATTCTGTGCAAACCTCACACAACCCGTTAAACACACACTCACCCAGTTCTTCCTCTTCTTTTTCTTGGAGTCACTCTCGATGTTGCTGCCCACGCTGGAGTGACTGGTGGCACTGTTGATGCTGGAGACGCTATCCGAGGAGTGCTGCCTCCGGATCCGCAGGTCTGTGGGCTGAGCAGCTCCAGGACCTGAATGTGAACGGAGGTGTGGCCAAAATCACGTAAGAAATTCGATTTGTGGTATCAGCCACGCAATCTTGAGGAAACATTTAGGGAAACAAGCGCTCTGACAATCGCTTATCCCAATGGATGCGCTGTGTATTTCAAATCCTTGCTTCTCATGAAGAGATTAAAAATCTCAGGCCCTTCAGACTCTTCCTTCAGCAATTCACCCCTGAGTAAATTACTGGCTACACTGGGTAACTCTGATGGTTACATCAGCCATTACCAGGAGGGCTGAGACCTGCAGTCACTGTATGTGGTGTCTCACCTTTGCAGTTGAGCTCAGGTGTGTTGATGACTCCATTGATGGCAGCCTGAGCAGCAGCATTTTGTTTCTTCAGTAGTTCAATTGTCTTCCTTAACTCGTTCAATTCTGAGTCCTTCAATAAAGATTAAAAAAAAAAAAACACCATATGGTGATCCATAGAAAAACGCAGCTCCAAAGAAGTTGCACTGCAGTCTAAGTGTTGGTAGTTCATAGTGAATTTATGGAATATATACGTGTACAGGGAGGTGAAAATGAGGTTTGGAATGCCTGGGGAAGCACGCCCTCAACGGGGTGCAAAACAGCTTGGGTATTATGGTACCAAAAACAATGTACACATCCTGCAATGCAGAAATAATGTCTATTCAAGTATGCTGCCCAAAAACCCCAGTGCTGCCAATACTTCAAGGATTTTTCTTGGTGTTTCTCCTGAATGTGCACGTGTGGATGCATTGGGATAAAATATATTACAGAAATATGCAATACTGAAGACCTGTGCCCAAAGCAACAACACACAGGAATAACCTGATCAGTTGCCACAACATCCCAGTGCAGAAAACGCACATTTTTTAATAGTTTTTTAGTTGCATTTTACTCCGCCCCCAAAACTGTATGACAGTTTATTCAAACCCACAGATATAGTAGGAGCACGAGCAACAATGCTGGGAAGAGAAATTAAGACTTCCCACACGTTTTTCAAGCTTGCCTTTTGTTCTGCTGTCATCGTCAGGCTCTGCAGTCTGATCGTCATGTTCCCCAGGCTCTGCTCAAAGGCTGCCACCAGGTGAGCCTGAAATGAAACCACAAAGGAGATTTGGTTGCCTTCCCCCAAACAAGACTATTTCTGCAGGCATTTAACCAGTCCACCTTGTGCACCCCACTGTTTGCCGTGTAAACGACACGGAGAAAACAACGCTGATCAGGAGAGGTCACACGAGCAGAGCGCGCCTTATGGAAACTCTTGCCAACAAACCACCAGGAACCATTTAACTGTGGGAGATCACAAGTGCTAATGCTAACAGACCAATTCCCAAATTTCAGAAAACTGACTGCTTCAGGTAGCAGTGCACTATAAATGATGCAGTTTTAGGCTACAAACCGTGCCCTGCTCAGCAGCAGCTGCCAGTTGTTGATAAACGGAAAAAAAAACATTTTGCCACTTTGTTGAAACACAAAGACATATTAAATTATTTTTTTAAACATCTTACAGATTAACTTAAGGCTTTTAAAGGACCTTTCAGGGACTACACCTTGTCACCTGGAAGTATTCCTGATACCAAAAAGGCATGGAAGGATGTCACTGGTTATCCAGGTATGTCCCTTAGCACTGACATGTAAAGGCAAAATGCACAGAGGAAAAACAGACAAATCCATCCATATTTCTAAACATCTCCTGCTGTCCATTTTTGAAAGCAAACTTTGACTTTGTATGTGAGCCATTATTAGCATGGACAAGGTTACTTAGTGACAGTTTTCAGGCACCCTCACATAATTAAAGTAACTCTTGCCACAAAGCTTTTCACATAACCTTTAATTCTAAATTTTTTCCCCAAAGATTATTTAAAAAAACCCCAAAACAAACACCACTCTCAGCTTTTAGGAGGATTCCCTAAAAGAATAAAATAAAATAAAAACCAGTAAATAAGGCAGATTGAGGAGATGGAAAAGAACTTGACAGAAGGAAATGGTATTTCTAGTGCCACTGTTTTATAGCTATACATGGATATGAACATATAACTGAACACAGGCATAATTCAACATATATTTGCCTCAACAGCCATAGTAATCTATACTAACCACTGAAAAAAAATGTTTAATTTATCTATTAAAAATAATTCTATACACCCAACAAGTAAAACTGTGCGTGAAAACTTTCCGAGCAGAAAAGGACATTTTCTCACCTAAATATACACAGAATAGCAAAACCTTTCACAGGGCTATTCCAGACTTATTCAGCAGCAGCACACAGATGACTTCTCCTAAATAACTGTTCTCACATTCCCAATGAAAACAAACATGAGCAGTACAATAACACAGGGATGTGCAGCTCTCATTCCCATCAGCCCCTATGAAAATAAGCAGAGCTGAGACTGTGAGAAAATGGCAAAAAGTAATTCAAAACCTCACACTACACATGTAGGAGAATCTAAATATTTATTTTAAAAACATAGAGTGCACAGCTTCTGTTGGGGAGGATGAAGAGGGAACAACAAACCTGATATTCAGGAATCCTCAGCAATACTTTGGAAAAGCAAAAAAATAAACGGGCAAGCAGGTCTGCGTGGATTAATAACAGGATACAAACCCATAATGCTTTGACCAACAATAGTTGCTCTTTCAAAACTGGGTCTTGAAACTATTCCTATCCTGAAATGGTTCAGTGAACTATGGAAAAAAGTATCTTCACTTTCTATCTGGAGCAAAATGTTTTCAAATTCTTGCCCTTGATGGCGTGAGAAGCACCAAAAGCTGCAGTGTCTATGTAAGGAAATTCAGGGGGAAAAATTATTAAGTTAAAGAGATTAATTTGAACTGCCTGAGTTAAAAGCATTTTACTAAAGGAATTGTGTGTAAAGGAAATGTCCATAAGGCAGCATCTTACCTAACAGCACTTATCACTCTTAATGTTTTAGGGACAGACTTTGCTTTTTATATGGAAAAAGAGGTGGCTAGAGACTGAAATTTATTAGCAGGACAGTTATAGCAACATCAATGCAGTAGACTGCTGCCAATTTACAGACAAATAAGGGGCAGGTCCAAATGTAAGAAGTTTAAATGCCATAAATAAAACACGGTGAAATTTTAGTAAAGTGAACGAAGCAAAAATGGATTACTAGCAAAATAATAAATTGATGTATTAAAAAAAAAAAAAAGGACCCCAAACCAACCAAAAATGTACACCAGCATATGTTACAAACCTATTCTTCACAAAGAGAGTGGCAGTAAGCACACACAAATTCCTGGGCAAATTAACAGCAGCTGGGCCAGGCAGTGAGCAGCCTGTGCTACTCACTACTCCTGGGGACAGGCCTGTGTTGAGTATCAGCCTACTGACCCTGAACACCGTGGGAAGGCAGTAAAGCAATAAAGCCAAGGCAGAGCCACATGAGCTGCTCAGCTGACAAGTTCTTTGTCTGAAGGACACAAGCTGGGTTATTTAACAACACAGTTAAAAATACATGCAAGACAATCCGGTCCTGCTTTCTCACATGTAAAAGAAGCTTCTCCATGAAAACCATCTGATGTTTGTATATGAAAGGCAAACATGAGATTTAATTTTTGGAGGATTTTTTAATTGTTTTTTCTTTCTCTTGGGACAGCGGTTTCATGCAGTCAGAGCCCTTTTATTTGGCTTCTCTATTAACTGTGTTCTTGGTTTGCCTGTTCCATTTTCAAGCTGGATGAAGCACTGTTGATGCCTGCAGTGAACAGCACAGTAGATTTCCCCTTGAGCCCTTCTTGTGGTAGGTGTTACTGCTCAGGTGAAACCTGCCCTTTACTGCCCCGAGTTTTGTATTCCACCTATTCAGAGAGCTGATGGGCAGGAATGTCCTCTCCAGCAGCACGTGTTCTGATGTTTATTCATTCCCATAAAACAGGATGCCAGTATGATCTGATCTGCTGACTATTCATCTGCAGCTTATTTACTCTAGAATTGCTTGTTTTTCTTGCAAGCTTCTGTGTTCCAGATTTCTGCTATCTGTGACTGCAGCACAGGACACACAAATAAACCTACTCAGGGTCATACAGTATTGCCTCAACACCTCCTGGCTTCCAAATATTTTTTTTTTTCCAAGTGTCTTAAATTACCTATCCACCGAATTCCTCGAAGGAACAAGCAGAAGGACTGTCTACACTGGTTAAAAGTCAGCTATGCCCACTCCTTAATTCCCAGAACCCCTTATGCCACTATTACCTCTCATGCCATTAACCCACACCTTTATGCAACAGAAAAATATAATGCATTTCAATCTGAGTTTCTATCAATTTTTATTCCCACCAATTATAATCTTTATCTGTATCTCACCCCATCCAAATGTCAAAGCAAGACACTATTTATAAAAAAAGTCCCCCGTCTTCAATGATTTTCTCAGGATCTAAGGATGGCTTACATATATATAAAGCCAAATTAATGTTATAATCCAGTATTTAAAGAAAGGCATAAGTCAGTAGGACAATGGATATTATTTTTGGAAAGGTTCCACACATATATACAGTTAAACACATCGTTAATGTGAACTGAATGTTAGACACATGAAACCTTTTTGTCACTTAAAAAAGACTGGGTGGCAACTTCTGCTCTAAGTGCATTTCCCATTTATGTTTGCTCTCAGGGTTGTACTCACATTGGCAGTCAACTGAGTTGTCAGAGCTGATACTTTTTCTTGGGATGCATCCAGTTCCCTTCGAAGCTTCCGAATCTGTGTGTTTTAAGAGAGCACTTTGCTGCATGGTTATAAGGACAAATACAACAGCAAGACACACAGTGCAGAGTCCCTTAGCAGGACATTTCTGCTTGTCAAAAAGAATGGGCTCCTACCTCTGACTGGCATTTCTCTTCAGGCTGTAAAATAAAAGGAAGGAAATATGTGAGGATATTACAACATAACCAGCCTGACAAATTTATGCAAATTTTCAATTTTTTTTTTTTTTTTTTTTGCATTTCAAGAACTCGAACGTTGGTTCCTTATTTTGAATTCCCGCATCCACATTCAATCTAAGATGATCTCCTAATTTATTTACTCTCAAACAAAAGGAAAACAGGCTGCTGGTGTAGTACTTCCTCCTGGAGGAAGGAATTTGGGCTCCACCTCCCAGCCCGCTGACCAAAGGCTCCTCTGAGCCTGAATCCTGGAATGCTGAAGTCCTGTCTCTGTGCATAACGACTGCATGAGGCTCTGAAGAACCAGGACTGCCACAGAACATGGCTGATCCCAGGCAATTCCCTCTGTCCCATGCTCAGCTCTGCATGGGAAAGAGATCACGTTTTGGCATTCCAAAATGACATGGAAAAAAACCAAAAAATTCCTCCCACTTGGGATGGAAAAGTGAGGGCACAACTATTAGTTCTGAGAGGATGCCAAGTGGATGTACTGACCATCCATTGCGGTCTGCGTGACAAAACTGTGGCTGCAATGGCTCGTTTCTAACCAAAGTTATCAGCTAAAGAAGAACTGTACAGTATAAAGTTGCACACTCCACTGTTCTTATGCAAACATGGCCACTACCAGCCACCAGGAAAATTACCCCCCCTCCAACCACACTCTTAGGGGCCACTAATGCCTGGGCAGAGGGCACAGAAACCAGAAGCTCTGAGTACTCTCCTTGTGGCTGGTTGTGAACAGCAGCCCAGAGGAAAAGGTCTCTTTTTCATCCTTCCAACCCTGTTTTGGCTTTATATGGAGCTCACCTGAGGCAAGGCCAGTAATGAAAAGTGGTGTTTTAAATTTATTATTGAGGTCTTAAGGCCATATGTTACACACATGGCCTGTTATCAGTGAAACATGTATGTAAAATAATGCTAAATAACACTGTGCTGGCTCGACAGACTTCATAGGCTGCTACAGATGACCTTCCAAGGGCACAATCTACCATCTACTCCTGTATTACATACGCTCACATTCAGCTGTGGATGCATGGTAAGTGTGAAAATGCATCACACTTGCACAAGAATTTGAATTCGCAGATCCCGTTCAATTAACACATATTTCAGAGGGAATTATTATCCGCTGATTTTTAAAAGGGCTGTGCCTTAAGAAACCACCCAAACTGTGATCACAGCCTGCCAGGATTACAGAGGAACCATTAACTGGCTACTTGGATATTAACAGCAGTGAAGCCACTGGGAATTAACCATTGGTGCCAAACACTTGTGTACAGTCTTGTGAGGGCTGGAACCTTCCAAGCCCCTGGGTCACTGTAGTGAAACCCCAGCTAGGTAGGCAAGAGCCAGGCAAGACAGAGTCTGGGTGCTACAGCCTCATCTTCCTGCTACAGCACAGCTAAAGACTTAAATTACAAGGTCCTTTTGTAGTGGATGTTTAATGGAAAATCCTTCTTGGGACTATTAGAAGAAAACAAGCAAAGTCAACACGCATTTAAAAAATGCCCTGTATTTTCAAGCTTCTGTAAACCTTATTTTAGGATCAGATAACCTAAATTAATGCACACTTGTGGAGAAAATATCACTGTCATAGGGAACAAAATGGCCATATTAGATTTATTAATATCTGTGCGTTAAAAAGCATCCTCAAAACTTCTTTAGTAGCAGATCATTGATACAAGGATGGAATTATTTTATTCAGCAAAATTTGGGATACTTTAGGTAATGAAGTTCAAATCTCCTCAAATCTGCTGAGGTCCTTTATAGCAAAACCCACTTAGCACAGTGTAAAATACTGACTTGAAAAGTCAGTGGCTGCTCTGAGGCCATTAAAGTCTGTGTTTAATGAGGGTGCTGCTAAATATCCACAGGCATCTTCATGGACTTGAGCATTTCTTTCCTTTTAGCCAGCACTTTGAAGGAAGTGCTTTTTTTCCTCCTCTTTAAATGGCAAAATCAGCACAATAAGAGCAGTCAGTTCAATAATTTTGATTAATAAACAAACTGTTCATTTCATTATACTCACTGTCGAATAAATAGATGAAGTACTGGAGACCAAAGAGAGAGAAGAACCATGCACTAAAGAGAAGAAAATAAACACAATGAATATAAATGCACTGACCACAGAGTGGAATCATCATAAATCATCCACTGCCAACCTCCAACCTACTGAGGAAATACTTCCACAAATTTCATCATCCATCATAAACTTAATTATATTACTGCACCAATAACCCTATAGTTTGAAGAATACATGGCCAGGTGATACAATCCATAAACTTGGATTTGGTAAAGCTCTTTGAAAATTTTAGTAATACTTGAGGGTTTTTTTTTGGGAAAATGAGGTGTGGTCAAGAAAGCAAAAAAAAGAAAAAAAAGGTTTTGATGAAGATTGGTACAGAAATAAATATTTCTCTGGACAGGTTATCTTAAGATTCTTCCAAATGTGCTTACTCAAGGTTTAAAAAAAAACCAAACCAAAACAAAAAACAAACAAGAAGTCAAGTGAAGTGCAGAAGAGATTCTTCTCTTTTCCTTGTAGGGTTTTCTGGTCTTTCTTTAAAGAAATGACATTTCTTTGACAAGGCAAAGTTTTTTCTCTCCTAGAAAAAATTAACAGAGTGAAAACATGGATACAAAGCTTTTCCTGGAAAAGAAGTGGTTTCAAGCAATTTTTGCATTTAAATATACATTTGGTAAAAGATATACAAATACAGTGATGGATTTCAGATCTTCACAGGTCCCTTCCAACCCCAATTATTCTGTGACATCATCATCCTGATGTTAGGATTTCCATATAACATAATTTATTTCTGATTACACTACTTAAAAAAAAAACCTACCTGAAGCTACTCCTTCTGCTACTGAAACATGCAAAATTACCTTTCCTTCACTTTTATTTTTAGAAACAAAATACATTTAACTGAAATTCTTATTCAAAATTCAGGATAACTTCATACAAATCACATGAAATAGTGTAAAATCACTTTTTCTTTCATCTAAATCCTCCAGCTAAAAAAAAAAAAAAAAAAAAGTTTAGAAAAGCTGCCATTTTGCTCTAATTACCTACTGCAATTCTACATCCATAATAAATGAGTTCTGCTTTCCCACTGACAGTATATCCTAAGGCAATGCTGGAAAGAGAAGTAAACAAGGTCTAAGTTGGCTTCTGGAGGAATTTAAGACAATTTAAAAAGCCCACAAGAAAGTAAAAAAAAAAAAAACCCTCACATCCATTAGTTTTCTCTGGTTAATCATATTTTCAATTAAAATTATCTTTCTAGTTAGATGTTAAGGACTGTGCTGCACTAAGAACACAAAAATAACCAGGTTAAGTCAGACCCGGGGTTTGTCTCATCGTGTGCTCCAGCTCTGGCTGCAACCACAGCCCATGTTTATGGAAAAGAGTGAAAGGAGGAGGCAGATACCTGGTGATTATTCCCCAGGTATGTCTTTGCACCTTCTGGGAATCAGCAGAGATGGAAACTTCGGAGATGGAAACTACAAACTACGGCCAGAGCATTATTTTTGCCTAGCTGCTGTGACCTCTCTCCCATTAACTCGCTTAACGGCTTCTGAATCCACTGACACATTTGACCTGAGACAAAAAAAATCTCTTCTTGTGTTTAGAAATATAATTCCTTGCAGTTGCTTTAGACCTGCTGCTGAATCACTCAGTGAGTTCCTCAAGTGTCTCCACACCCCTGTGATATGAGAAGGAATGGATATCCAGCCTCTTCATAATGCAACAAATTACATACCATCACCTCCCTTCAGCCATCATTTTCCAAGCAGTTTCCAAGATTCCTGTTTTAACCTAATTTGTATCACACTGCCCTGCACCTAAGATCTCCTTTTTGCTTTTCTTTACCTGTATTTTTCCCTTAGGACTGGCTTTTTTAAGGTGGAAAGCCCAAAGTGAGGCAAAACTTCACAAAGGCAAAAACAGACTCTTACAGGGTTTCTGGTCTGCCTCTCTATATTCTTCCCTTGTCCATTTTTTACTAGTAGATATGTATCCAAAAAAAGATTCATACCAGCTGGCCAGAGAAGAAACAGAAGTCTTCATAATGGATTGGGTCACACACATTTTTGAAGTAGCATCAACTGGTATTTTAAAGATCATGCTGGGATTTCAACAGAGCAAAGAAGACTCAAAGTGGAAAAAAGGAAAAGAACACAACTCTGGGACTCGTCCTCCTGCCTTGTGAAACACCACCATCACCTGGAATCACAGATCCATTTGGGCTGGAAAAGACCTCTTAAGATCATCCAGTCCAAGCACTGACCCAGCACTGCCAAGGCCATCACTAAATCAGGTCTCCAAGTGTCACACCTCCTAAACACCTCCAGGGCTGGTGACTCAAGTGCAATCACTTCAGTGATTCCAGATTTCTCATTTCAAGAACAACTATGGAGTTAATATTTTTGGGCAATTTCTTTTTAAAGTATCTGCAGATGGCTACTTGAAGGCTATTAAATTAGGAGCCTGAAGGCAGCTGTGCTCTTGATGAGAGCCCTGGTTTTTTTGCATGCATCTGCATGCAGCCTACAAACCCTAATTGTTTTGGAGCTGTTACTTTAAAGCACTATAAATGCATATGCAAGCATGTGTCATTTTGAATGTTAGAAAAGAAAGGGTCTAGCCATGATCAGCTGCCCAAAGACCAGAAAGAACAACTGGTGTTGCAGTCAGTAGCACAAAAAGGAATAAAAATTTCCATCCCAACAACAATGAATTTAATTATTTTCAATCTCTAAGTTATCAGGGTGGAGTCAGTGGCAGCCCAGCTCCTGGGAAAGACTTTTGGATGGGGAAATGGGGAAACTGGAGAGCCAAGAGACCACTCAAGTTTTACGCTGGGTTTTTTTCCCCCCTGAAGTTCTGGATATTTGGAGGCTGCTCCCACTGGCACCTCCACAGTCCTGAAACCCTTCCTATCAAAAGAGTTACGTACTGCAAGGCTGACTAACATTTTGACCACCATGCTGTGCTGTGAGAGAACATGACTGTAGTTCACGTACTTCACACAACAGAAGTAAAAGGAAAAAAAAAAAAAACCAAACTTCAAGAATAAACCCTGGCCCTGGTGAAGTTAATGAGAAACAAATGTCTTGTAATCTTATGTGCTAAGAAATAATTAAGAAGTAGGTTGGTAAGCTTTATTTAAGACCTGGATTTATGCTTGGCTGACACTGGCTGATTGTATAAAATCAATTTGTTCATTAACCACAAATTTAATTTCTCTAATACTTTTTAATCTATTCCCTCGAGGTGAAAGTGAATTAGATCCACGGGTCTGAAAGCACAGCACAACATCTATGCCATATTCAAAACCACTTGTTCACTCAGCACTTGTGATTCCCTGGGAAATAAGCAGGAGCTAATAAGCCTTCTGTACAGCCAGGGAAGGGACAGAAGAGCTTTCATCTGAAGACAAAAATATAGAGACTACGTCTAAACATTCATCCCATCTGGTAAAATATTGTTATCCTTTTAGGTGCCAAAAACTGGGGAAAATAAATCTGAAAGGGACCTCTCCAGCATGTCCACTGCAGGTTCAAGTTCCTTCTTTGTATATAAAAAGCGATATTTTCCAACTGCTTTCAAGGCCATAACTTGGTCAATTTTTCTTGGACTCCATTTTTATTACTTTTTTTTAAAATGATTGAAAAGCACTTAGAACATTTCACCTAACTCTTTGAATTTTGCTGTTCTTTTTTTTTTTTTTTCAAATGGCTCATCCTCAAACATGCAGTATTTATTAAATATTCATCCAAACTAGCCTCTCTCCTAGAACAAGAATTTCTGAATTACAAGAGAGAGTTTAACCTCCAGCATGCAACTTGGGCCCTTTCCTTGGAAGATGTGTTGTATCAAACTAGGACATTCAGCAGAAATAAAAAGTGAAGACAATTTGAGTACAGATTAAATACTGGGAAAATTACTGAGATAGAAACAGTCTGACTAACACCACTTGTATTATCCTATAAGCAGGATTGTGGAGGTGCAAGTTTAGGAGAATACTAATTTAGGAGAATTCCTACTGATGCAACGCTAATGCGCTGACTCTAAGCATGAACTTTTCATTTGGAAATTGCTAAAAATGCAGCACAGGATCGTTTAAACAATTTCTTGAACAGTCATGGTCTAGCTACAACACTCATTTCCCGTGTCTGGCCAGAACAATGGCTGAATGAACACCATCGATCTCTCTGGTGACCAGTGACAGGAGTCGAGGGGATGGCCTGAAGCTGAGTCAGGGGAGGGTTAGGCTGGATATCAGGAAAAAGTTCTTCACCCAGAGGGTGGTTGGGCACTGGAACAGGCTCCCCAGAGAAGTGGTCACAGCACCAAGGCTGACAGAGCTCAAGAAGCATTTGGACAACGCTCTGAGGCACAGGGTGGGGTTCTTGGGGAATGCCACCTTCTGATCATCTCCAGCACCACCACACGCTTTACTGACCTTCTTCGAAGCCGTCACGGAAGGAGCCAGAGCGGCTCATGGTCCTGCTCTTCTCGTCCAGGGACATGGAGCTGTTCCTGAAGCGGGTGTCGCTGTAGGGGTCGTAGGGCCCGTCAGCGTTGGACAGGCTGTGCGTCCGCAGCATGGTGGGGTTCGACAGGCTCATCTGGGCTGCAGTCGTTGGGCTGGCTGCAAAGGGCACAAGGAACACCCATTTATTCATGGAACCACTCCTAATTTTTGTGCAGCTACCAATAGATTTATTTTTTTTTTCTCTCCCCCCCCCCGACACAAATTTTTGATGTCACGCTCTTCGGGCTTCATTCTTTTTCCCAAATTCAATTAATTCAAATGAGAGGTGTGCAAATCAAGCTAGTGAAGATGAAAACTAAGGTAAATAGGGTTATTTTAAACACAGCTTCTACAAACAAGCTCAGTCAACTCGCTGACACCTCATAGACATGAAATAATTAACTCGCATTTCATTTGGAACTGTCCTTCCTCCAAAACTTGTCTATATGGAATAGGACTTCTTCAAAGCCTTTAAGTTCTTAGGAAATGACATTTTTCCATGTACTTAAATCACAAATGTAAAGGGTTTTAGTTTCCTAATAGTTGTATATTTAAGAATTGTTTCTTTCCACTATGAGGTCCTAAGAATTGTAAAATATTGATTTTGCCTAAGAAGCCAATACTCTCCCAGCCAGTGTTTAGCGTACAAAATGACTACTCCAACTTCACATTTTTTAAAAGAACTTTCATCCTAAAATCATGCCTGTTATTTACTCAGAATTAACTGACTTGTGGGAAAAAAGAGAACAACAAAATCACTGTTCAGCTGGCAGGTTCCTCTTGGTGTGCTGTCATTGCTTGTTTCTATGTACACCAGCAGCTTTTGAAGCTAATTAATATAAATAATCTCTAACCCTCTGCATAAAGAGTTAATTTTCTAGGCCCAGTGACAACACTTTTTTGTCATTTTCTTTGACTTTCATGAATTTTCCTGACAGTTTGTCAGCTGTTTGCAATGTCATTACACTTGTGTGTGTATTTGCTAAGTGTCAGTTTACTTAAAGCTGTTTATTGAATGTGTTTCTTTCCAGCACACTCAAAGAAAGGCTCTAAAACATCATCACTGCAAATCCAAACTACACTAGGAATAAGTGACTGTATGAGCTGCTGCAAATACACACAAACATAAGAAGTTCATAATCACAGGCTTAACTTTTTTGCATATAATTATGATATACAAAATACTTATTATATAGAAGGTATAATAAACAATATACTTATTTTAAGTAATGATAAAATTAATTACTATGGAGGGGCGTCTGAAAGTCAAAAAGAAACAGAAAATGGCTGCTCAACATAGTACTTTCCAAATGTCACTTAAAAGACAAAATATATATTATTAGGACTGATTTATAGGCCTAAAAAAATTGCAAAGGCAACTAAGTCATGTTTAATCAGCCCACCAGGGATGAGCACCACTAGTAGTTTAACTGAGGTTATTTCAACTGCTGGTAGGGTCAACTAAAATCTGCAGTGCTTTAAATGTGTCTATCAATGTAACTAAGTGAAGGAACGGCATTTTTTCTGACTTAGAATTCCTCTGGCTCTTATTTATTGTTTCAGATTGAGCTTTATGCAATTTTACAACAAGCCACCTAAAAACAAACAAACAAACAAAACAACATACAAAGGTAAAATATCAAACTGATGAGCCTGGCACATACAGTAAAAGTAACATTGCTTGGATTTTACAGCATTATTACTGTACAGTAAGCAACAATTTAGGTCCCTTAAGCATCCCAAAATGTGATATTAACAAACAGCTCTATTGAATAGCTCACAATTTATAGTAAGGAATCAGATCACTCCCAGAGAAGTAGTTTCAAAGCTAATGCAAGTATGGCACCTTTGGGCATACGAGATAATAATGCCAATTAGTCACACTCATTTCAATGAAAGCACTTCCTGAGGTTGAACGTGGGACTTGGGAGCTGCTGAAAGAAAATCATATTGTGTAACAGGCTGTTTCCAAGGCATACAATGTATTGCTGTGATTATTTAAACAGATAATAATTATTCACCAAGCTGAGAGAAGTTAAATCTGGTTCCAGAGGGTGATGTTATGCTGGATCCAGATGAAAATGGAGAATTGCCAGCAGTGTCCTGCAGTCCTCCTGCTGAATGGGACCGCAGCCATTCTTTTGCATCTTCCTGACTACGGAGTTGGGAGGATGGAGTATACCTGCAAAACCAGACAGGTTTTTCACAATGAACACTGATATTTATTTCATTTTAAAAAAACACCAAAACAAACAAAAATCAAAACAAACAACCATGAAATGTCACAAGACTCGAGGAGGTAGAGAGGGAAAGAAAAATGGAAGAATTCCTCATGTGAAATGTAGGGATTATAATGATAAAAACCCAATAGAATTCTGAATTAAGGAACTGCTCCAAGCTGTTCTAAGCTGTTTCTAATTCATTTCACCTCTGTTTGGGAAAAAACCCAACCCACACACTTCTTTCCTATGGCTTCAGTAGTAAAACTGACCCAAAAGTTACAGACAGAAGTTGTGCAGTGTAGCACTGCAGAATAAAATATAGTGTGTATTACGTCATGTATGATTGAAAAATAAAACCATACCTGGGAAAACCTATCCTTAGGCTAAGCCAGAATTCTGTCACTATTTTAATATTTTGGTACATCTCTAGGCTTAGCTGACATCTGGTGATATTACAGGCAACTTCAAGTCAACAAAACCATTATCAGGATGTATCTCAGCAAGCTGTGACCCGATAATTCATATTCCAGAGATGGAGGCCTGGGGAGGTGCATCCCATTGAGTTCAAAACTAACAGCACTAAATCATCCCAAAGGAGACTATGTTTAGCCTTTTCTGAAGGCAAAGAAAACAGCAGAAACATTGCCTATGCCAACATCAACGGCAAAAATACCCCCTGGCTTCAGCCTAAGCAAAGTTTTAAATCTGCTTGATTTATTGTGTATATGCCTGAAAAATAGGTATGTTAGGGCAGGTGTTATGTGAGCTACGTGATGGGGAACAGGCATCAGCAGCAAGAGCAACATGGAAACACTAGTGTGCTGATGGAATTCAGTGTCTGTCTCGGGCTGTGCCATCGGCTTTGGAGAAATATTTATGAGTTACTAGCTCTCCTTCCAAAAACTAAACACTTGGAGCCTATTATTAGCTGATATTATCTATTTAATTAATTTGATTCCCTCCAACTAAAACCCTACAGTGAGATATCACTTATTAAGACTATTTTAAATCAATGAGAACACTACAATAATTAAAAAATTCAAACTGCTTTCAAAAAAGACATGAATTCTTCTGCTTATGCCTCAACACTTTAGCGAAGTCCCTGACTATCTGCATCTCTTAAACTCTGCATATAAGTTTATTTAGAAAGGGGGTTTAAACAGTCATTTTACTTTAACACTCTAAGGTGTTGTTTTTTTTTCCCCAGCATTAATACCTACCTCTTCAGCCCTCAAATGTTTCGGTCTTAAAAGAGATTCTTTATTTATTAGAGACACACTGGAGAACCACAGAAACATTTGAAACAAGCTGCCATTTTAAGGAAGGCTTTAAGCACTCTGCTTCATGGGACAAGGCTGCTGTGAAGAACAACGAGTATAGCACAGGATAAATCTCAGCTGCAATTTCAAGGCATCACCTCAGCAATCCCAGAAGCTGCATCTGCAATTTCCTAAATTGCCAAAGATGCCTTCTGTAAATTCTGTAACACTTAGAGCATTTAATTAACATAACTAATGTTCGTTATCTGTCTAGGATTGCTTGTACCAGTGGACAAATATTTTTTTTATGCTATAAAAATAAACACCTTACAGATATACAAAATATATGAAGAGACAACTGCTGAAAGTTTGGTTGAGGATTTTTTTTTTTTTGTTCTTTTCCAGAAGAATAGAAGCTATCTCTAAAGCCCTACATATTTAGGCATTCTGAAGCAAATTTCATTTTTTAATTAATACATCCAATTTCATCCTACAAGGTTTGGCGTGACCTTGTAAACCTTCCTTATTTGTATATCAGCACCAAGGTTCCCAGGGTTAAAAAGGTCTCAAGTCATTCCATGTAATAGCCATAGAAAATGCAGAATTATGGTTTTCAAGTCAAGCCCAGGGATGGTTTGGGATGCTTTTCAGCAATTCAGCCAGCAAAAGCCACAGTTCTTGCTCAAGCAGAGAAGCCACTAGATGAAAAAAGCACAGTTGTCAATGGCCTTCTTTAAGGATTAAAGAAAGGGAGAAAGAGAGAGAGAAAGAGAGAAAAGAGAAAAGGAGAGAAAGAGAGAGAGAGAAAGAGAGAGAGAAAGAGAGAAAGAAAGAGAGAAAGAGAGAAAGAGAGAAAGAGAGAAAGAGAGAGAAAGAGAAAGAGAGAAAGAGAGAAAGAGAGAAAGAGAGAAAGAGAAAGAGAGAAAGAGAGAAAGAGAGAAAGAGAGAAAGATGAGAAAGAGAGAAGAGAGAGAAAGAGAGAAAGAGAGAGAAAGAGAGAAAGAGAGAGAAAGAGAGAAAGAGAGAAAGAGAGAAAGAGAGAAAGAGAGAAAGAAAGAGAGAGAGAAAGAAAGAGAGAAAGAAAGAGAGAAAGAAAGAGAGAAAGAAAGAGAGAAAGAAAGAGAGAAAGAAAGAGAGAAAGAAAGAGAGAAAGAAGAGAAAGAATTGTTGCCACCTCTTGCAAACTGCAACCATCACCACCAGCCACAAGAGAAACACAAAGCAAACTCCAAAGCCACCACAAAAGCTGTTAAACCACGTGGAAACACCAATACCTGAGTCCCTTCTTAGGCAAAGTGTTCCTATCAAGATGTGGGTCGCTGCAGAAAAGTTAAAAGAAAAGAACTTCAGAGAAGAACAAAAGGGAAGGAATAAGATCAGGACGAAGGACGTACAAACATCTGCATCACCTTTTCAGAGGAAAAGGTGCTGGGGCCTCCCTACAAAAACATGCACAGACCTCCTTACCCAGGTAGGGTTTGCAGAAACATGCAGCTGGTACCATGCCAATGAACCACATCTGCTCACAACCTCATTTCACTGTTTCTCCTACCCACAATGAACAAAAACGGCTCTTTAAATGTCAAATGGGTGTTTAAAAATAGGCTTTTCAGCAGGCTATTGGTAAAAACTGATGAGAATCTTCAAGTCTAAACCACCTTCCCATCATTTCTTTCAGCAGACACCACTTAGGGAATGCAGGTAATTACTGTCACAGCTGCAACGTACAGAAGTACTGAGCTGAGCCTGTTTAAATTTCCAAATCTTAGCTTAAATTCCATGACAAAGTAAAATGGACCTATTAGTCACCCAAAACTCAACTATTTCAGTTTATGTTTTTACAACTGATGAGCTTGTTATTGAGTAAAATATTTTAATTTGCTTTGAAAGAAAATATCCACACGCTTTAGTAAATTAATTAAATGACAGCCCTTACGGCTAAATTACAGTATGGGACTGATAAAATCACATCAGCAAGCAAAAGTGAGCTAGAATGTTTAGATTTGTGTCACCTTTTTCTAACTTCAGCATTCATCTCTACAAGGATGAATGTATCCATGTCCCTGGAAAACACTCATAAGCCAAACTGCAATAGAAGACTGACAACACTGAATGACACGGGGACTTCACGACAAAAAGGACAGGCCAGAAAGGCAGTGGGAAAAAGCAGCATGCCAGAGGAATGCTGAAATGCTAGTGAGAGTTTAGATTCACAGGAAAGAAAAAAAAGGGCTTGATTTTCAAATTGCCTTTGGCAAAGAAATGAAGTGCCTGTTTGTTCCCAGCAACAAAGAGCAACACCAAAAACATGCCGAGTCTGCCGTTCTCCAGATTGATTTGGGTGGACAGAGGGGGTGTTTGAGGGACTCTCACTGGCATGTCTTTGTGTCAGTTCACACCTGAATGATGAACACAGCAGAGCACTCAACTGAGCACAGTCTGGCACAAAACAATTTGCTTCACTGAGATGGGCAACAAAACCTACGGCCTTGAGCGCACTCCTGTCCTGAGAGAGCATTACCTGTCCTGTCTCCTGGGCAAAGTATTTCGGCAGAATTTGGGGCTAGCAGCAGGGGAAGAAAGAGGGCTAGAAGAATCAGTCCAACAAGACAGAAAACAAGAGAAGGAATATTAGAGTGAAAAGATGAAAGAACAGAAAGGAGTTATAATAAAACACAAACAGAAAACCAAACTGTCACAACGTTATACTCAGGTGCAACTACAAAAATGTTGCTACCTGAATTCATAATAACACATCAGGATGCAGCTGATTTCCAGTGCTTGCAAGGGTATACCACTGCCTTCTGTGAGAGGTCCCTCAGAGACCATGCATTGCCTCATGTCAGCAAAAGGAGCCACCAGTACAGCTCGGATGCTGAAAAACCAGCCCTGTTCCCTCCTCCCTGCTCAGCCTCTTCCCAGCTCCCACTCTGTGTCCACACAAATACTGATGAATCTGAAACTGATCTGCCTGAAATACAATTCAGGTGATCATTTTCCACTTGGATCCAGCTTCCAATTGGATTCACCAAGCATTCACATGAATGCATGAACTAAAACATCGTAGGGAGCAGCTGGAGATGGGGCAGGACAACAAGGAGAGGCTGAGAAGGGATCAAATGACTAAGGAGACGGGGACTTCTCCTTTCAGCATCACCTCCAGAACCCCATCAGACGTGATAAATGAGAATTTTAACAGGAAACAGTTGACTTTTCAAATCAAAATGGTAATTACAATGGAAGGGCTTTTTAATATTGCTATCAGATCGATTAACAGGATGCAAAAATACAGGATGCAATACATGGTAGTAAAAAAAAAGGCGTCACATTGGCTACCACAGCAAATTAAAAACCTCACCTGGACCCATCCTCCTGCTCTGAACTGGGGTCCTTGCCTGGAATGCCTTTTTTGTATGTCCTAGTAATACCATTTTGTACTATCTTGTGAGAAGCCTTACTTGATCTGCATCTGCAGCTATTGCTGCCAGGGCTTCATTCCCCTTTGAGACACCGAGACAACCACCGGGAACCGAGAGGAAAACCGACTAACCTTTCAGACAACGTCGTCTTAACGCTGTTGGTTCGGACAAAGGGAGTCAGAGAGTCATCTTTGGAGGCTGGGATCAAGCCACCGGAGGAGTTATGGCTCAGCCCACCTCCACTGCTCAGGGAGATGTCAATGGATTCACAGCTGGTGTGGAGGCTGCTGACAGACTGGTATCCAATGCCGTCCTTGCTGACGGCAGAAGAGCTACTGGCGTTGGTGCCCCAGGTTAAACTGTTGGAGGGAGCTGAGTGTGCTGAACTGGGACTGGAAGCCAGGGGAGACTGGTTCAGATCTGTGTTTTTGCTATAGAGGGGGCTGCTGCCCCCACTGCTCAGCACACCACTGCCAGACGGGGAATCAAGGTTACCCTGCTGGTTCATGGTAGCGTGAGGATTGGAGATGACTACCGAGTTTTTCATATTTTCAGCTGTCGTGATGGGAACTTGTTTACTAGGCTTGCCACCAAAAAGTCTGTTAAAAAAAAAAAAAAAAGAAAAAAAGGACAACATGAAAAATACATAATATGGAATATTAAATGCGAGGATATTTTATATCTAGACCATATGTCTTCTTAGCTCCAGAAAAACCAACATTAAGTGCAGGATCCTAGATTGGACACATGCAACTATAAATTCATAATCTCCTTGTGTTCACTGTCCCTTCAATAAAGCCCAGAGGCAATTACAATAGCCTCAAATATATCTTATATATATCTATTTCTTCTCTGAATCATCAAATACTACTTTTACAAAGCTAAAATACAGCTTCACAGAACTAAAATACAGTCATATCATCTTCTGTTTCTTGAGGAAAAGGGATCTCAGAGAAATACTGCACTGATCAATCCAGAATGGAATACTAGAGGCTGAAAGCTTGTTGACCAGGTAAATTCTGGGCAAATCACCAAATGCTCTGCAAAGAAGCAGCATTTGCCGGGATGCAGCAAGAATAATGTGTGCTCATATCAAATGTAGGTTTGTTTCATTCCATGAGCCAAGCTGGCTGGAAAGTTTTTTTTTAGTGGAGAACAAGATTTTAACTGCTTTCTGGCATCTGGAACTGGCTCAGTAAAAAAACTAGTTGAGTTCCAGAACTCAGAGATGGAGGGGATATAGTCAGTATAGCTGGAGGAGGCTGACTGCAGCATCACTGCTGCCAGGGATGCAGATGCACTGCCAAGGAAGGAGACACTTCAGCTCCCTCACTAATAGTCAACAGGAAAGATGTCAGAAGTGCAAAAGTGTCTTTAGTACTAAACATGCTCAAGACTAGGTTATCCATCATTCCAAAACTGATCTTCAAAATTAGGAAGGAAGAGCATCTTTCACTCCAGGTTCAAACATCCGCTCCAAAACGTTGCTTCTGCCAATTCGCTCCTGTTTTAACTGCCTTTGGAACTTTTTAGTTTTCCTCACACATACCTACATGGATTTGCTTTTTTACCACCCACTGAGGAGTACTGGGGATGATGCCTGGGTCCTCCCTGCAGCTCCAGGCTGCCTGGATCACATCCTTCCCGGGTGGCTGCTACTGCACACTTGGTAACCCTTCAAAGTGCCAGAGGGCAGGTTTAGATTAGACATAAGGAAGAAATCCTTCCCTGTGAGGGTGGGGAGGCCCTGGCACAGGTTGCCCAGAGAAGCTGTGGATGTCCCATCCCTGGAAATGTCCAAGGCCAGGTTGGACAGGGCTTTGAACAACCTGGGCTAGTGGAAGGTGTCCCTGCCCGTGGCAGGGTGGTGGAATGAGATGAACTTCATGATCCCTTCCATCCCGAACCAGTCTGTGATTCTATTGCCTTCAGCAGCAATACCAGCTTAGAGTATTCCTGTTCCTGTGCCTGTTCTTCAGCTGCCTTGGGGAAACTCTTAGACAGATGATTCCAGAGCTTAAAAACACCCAACTACCCTCACAACAGTTCGCAAGCTGTTTTTAAGCTACACAGCCTTTCCTTTTTGTTTATGACAGCATGGAGGTTACATATATTCACAGACTTATAGGTAAAACTATATCATTACAAAGGTATGGATTCTAATTCATTGGATAACACAAAAAAAAAATTAAAGGGCCAAAAGGAAATACGCAAAAAAAAACAATTCATCCTAACTGACTATGAAAATTAAGCTCAAAATCTTCTTCACTGTCTATTCTAGAAATCAGCAATAAGCATACGAGGCCCAATTCAGGCCTGACACATTTCAACACGTGACAACTTATGAGAGGCTGGTGAAAATTCAAGTGTGAAATTGCAAATCAAATGAGGGAATAGTTAAATTGAGCCTCCGTGTCTTCTCTTTGAAGTTTCATGTATTTCTAATGCAGTATTTCAATTACACAGCCAGCAATGTAGCTTTCCTGTGATAAAAAAATCCCCAATCAAATTCCTATCAATGTGCCTGAGGCTTGAACACTGAAAGTCTGCATTTCTCACGGGCTGTACTATAAAAATGAAAGGTCTATTGGAGTTTTTAAGTAGCCATTGATGAAAATGACCCGTCCTAAAGGACATGGCTTGTCTCTTGATAACCAAGAACGAAATAAAATATTTTGAATCACCCTCACACAGGCTCTTCAAATAAAACCACCCATCTAAAAACAGTTTACAGCGTCAGCTTAAGCTGCCATCACAGCCATTATGCTTGCACTGGTGCTTCAGATGGAATGTGGCTTTCTCACATCACTGGAAGCAGGATGATGTAGCATAACCATATGGGTATTATGGGTGTCAAGACAGAATGAAATGCAAAACACTGCAACTTGAAACACACAAGCTACTCAATGTCAAATTCAATTGAGAAATAGCATTACCAGAACTCTTCACCAGTATCAAGGCTTTGATGTACACTGCATCAACAAAATTAATTCCTCACCAACTACATGTTAGTATTAAAATAATGTGTGGGGTACTCTTGGAGAAATAGAAGACATATAGGATTTTTGTTCGAAAAATAGTATTAAAATAACAAAATTTAACCCAGCTTAGACAGCAACTTTATTTAGGGTTCTTCTATACAGGCTAAAATGCTGAGTCTTGCGACATACTGGCCTAATCCACACAACTGAAAGATTGCTTTAGGTGAACCTAAGCGTGGCAGGCCAAATTATGCCACTGTCAGGAAGAAAACCTGAGGTAACTCTCCCATTGTCGGTTTATCCTTTGATCCACCACTGGAGGTTTGTTGCGTACACATTGGTGCAAGAACTCTTGAGCCACCTTCAGGTAAGAAAACCCTTATTCCAAAGGACACTAAACAGCAAGTGCTCCGCAAAGACACAGCCGGGCCCGGCTGGGAGAGCCCTGCTCATTCAGCTCCCACTTAACACCATCGCACAACCGAGGAATTCGTTGCCTACCTGCGCAAAGTGGGAGAGGCCACATCGGGGTACTTGACTCCTTGCTGGTGGGTACTCTGAGCTCCGCTAGAGGCAGTCTGTGATGCAGGGTTCACTTTAACTGAATTACATGAGGCCACGCTTTCGTTGTCGGACGAAATCCCTTTCTCCTTATCAGTCTGATTGACTAGTCCTGGCAGAGAGTTTCCAAGGATCACCTTGGCAGGCTCTCTCATTTTAGGGACAGGCAGCCCAGCTGACTTGCTGCTTATGTTGGAGTCTATGCTACTTGTGCTAGATCTATTCCCAGCTCCACTCCTGCTACTGGATTTACTGGGCCGGGGTAAACTACGATACTGAAGATTGGTTCGTGCACTAAGTGCTAAGTAGCCATCATCCTGGTTCTGGGAGCCATCAACACTAGTCTTCCGACCAGTGGTCCTACCCATGAGTCCAGATGACTTTGGGATTTTTCCCAAGGTAGCCGATCTACTGGTGAGAGTTGCCCCACTGGCAGTGATTATAGTCATGCCTACGGCTGACCCGCTCTGTTTCTTAAATCCAAATGTATTAGCATTAGCAGCAGCTGTTCTAGAGTTACTTGTGGGAAGCTTTTTGGATTCATCACCACTGCTGCGTCCTGCATCTGATGGGGAACGTTTAACATGTCCAGCTTTAGGAGATAGTCTACCCTTTTCTGATACCTTGGCGTCATCAGTTTTCCCTACAAAAATAGAAAAAGAGTTCTAATATTTAATGACTTGAAAACATCAAGCAAATGATGAAACTCAAAGCAGCATGAAAAGCAAAAGCGTGTTAGCCACCGGAGCGCGGTTCAAAGTTATGATCTAGTCTGCACTGAACTTACATGCCACTCCAGTGAGTTACACATGCAGACTTGCCAGAGAAAGTATGTGGTGCCTTTGCCCTCAAGAATATGAAAAGCAGAACAGCCTTACGTAATAGTGACAGGTAAGAAAAAAAAGATCCCCTATGTAGCTACCACAGATTGATCACTTTTATCATTAGACAGAAGTAGTGTTAGGCTGTTAGTACAATTTTCCCAAAAGGCATTGTTCAAGAAAGTATCTAACTTCAGCTTTTTCATATACAATTCTATGCACATCCAAATAAGAGGAGAGGTATTAAATTATATTACTCCATTATGCAAACTCAATCAATTTTCATTCACACATCTGCAAGTGCTAAAATCATCAATACACTCACAAGAAAAGCCAGAAATTATGTTTAGAATAAAAGAACATGCTTGTTTAGTATGGGGGGGGGGGGGGGGAATTTCCTCAACCACACATACTGTATGCTCTTAGTTAACAGTGACTTCAAAAACTAAAAACATATTATTTATTCTTCACATGGCAGTACTGTGCCCAACCAGCAGCTTGGCTTAAGACTGGAGTTGTCATGAAAACAACCTGCACGGTGTACTAATCTGAAATACTCGTTTTCACTCGAACAGGAATAGAAACGTGGACACACGAGCTGCTGCGTAGGTTAAAGCAACGCCTAAAAATACAGACAGGATTACCTGAAGTTCAGGTTCTGCCTCCGCAAAGGGTTTTAAACTGTTTTCACCCTGAACACACTCTTTTGGCTTGTTTGTGTCTCAACGCCTTTTCCTCACCTGTTCCAGGTGTCTTTAACGTGCCTGAGGTGGTTGAAGGTTTAGGCCTTGGTGTGGTAATGCCAACCTGAGCCGACATGCCCCGCCGCCAGGAGCCCGTCTGTGAAATGACAGTGTTCTTCCTACCAGAGGTGCTTTTATCAGACTCATCCGACACATCAGAGGGATTCCGCCTCCATTTGGATCCCGGCTCCATTTTTATGCCGCTGTCGGATCCTCCGTCTGATTTCTTGACTTCATCGCCGGACCATAAGGAATTCCGCTCAACTTGGGAATGCTTTTCTGCATCAGTCTAGGACAGATAAGGAATTGCAAGACAACCTTCAGAGCGGGTCTTTCTTTTAAGAAGCTTCATAAATAAGAAGCATCAAACTGAATAATCAACTCAGCGGTCACCTCTGAGTACTAACAAGCATAATGTGCCTTGGATGAAGAAATGTCACAGTACAAAATAAATCCCATCAATGCCATATTTTTTTAATTTGTTTGGGATAAAAATAACAAAACACCTCACAACATTCATGTCCCTTGGAATAAAAAAAGGGAAAAAAGACCCCAAACCTAAACAAAAATGAAAAAAAAATCCACTAGATGTATAAAGGACACATTCAGCTCCATGACTTTTATAATCCTCCATCTCAAATTTCTGACAAACCCTTTTACTGCAATGCCAGAAAAGTGCTTCAAACCTGTGCAGCCAGCTTTCCTTTGTTCCTGCTGCTTTCCTATCTCTTGTCTGGCAATCTGATCTCCAGAGCGTGAAGAGGCAGCTTTTGGAACAGATTTGAAGATGTGGAACGCTGTTAATTCTAACCTAACATAGTAGAAGGACACCCAAGAACTGAAGGTAAATAAACCCCCCAAAACTTTCTAACAATACTCAAGACTGACCTAAATGTATTAATTACCTTAGTTTCTAATTTATCTGCAACTCTTAGAGAATGTTTTTTTCCCCCTATTCTTTGCACAAACTGATTGTGTCACCAGTCTCTTATGGAGAATTTTGCAAAGCTCAGTGTCAAATAGAAAAATTTCTCATTAGCAAATCTTTGCCAAATTCTCAGAAATGCTTACATTAAATCTATTAACCCATATATATATATATATATATATATTCATTCCCCATACATCAGCATTTCCTATTGCTAATGATTGCTCTTTCAGAATTCTACTTCTCCTACTTCAAACGCTGTTAATTAAATCCATCAAATTTGGCAACACCACAACAAGCTAACTTGTGATCGGGCACAAATGACAGACATCCACACATTTGACCCTGATCCAGATAAAAAAATCCATAGCTGAAGTGCTCTCCAACCACTGTAACACCACGAGAGACTAACAATTCAACACCTGATTGTGCAGCTCCCAAGTACGAGCTGGTGAATTTTGGTAAGCTGCTGAGTGCCATCTCTGCCCTGCAGCCTCAGCAGAAGATGAATGTGCTCAGAACTGTGCAGTAGTCAAAAGGTATAATTTACATAAAAGGAAATTATTTTAAATATCCCAAAGCATTATAAAGCCCACAGCCTTTATTTGTTCCCTTTGGATAATCAGCACAGGAAAGGCTGCAAGATCATTTACCATGCTTTCAGCAAAATGCTCTTTTATTTTTAAGTTCCTAAAACTTAAGTTTATGACTTTTTAAGTTTATGACTTTTCTTTTCTTACCAGATCACACCACCAATATTAAAGAATTTGGAGGAATTTGGTTGCATTTCCTCTGCTTTTTACTGTTATTACTTTTTTTTTTAAAGCCTGAAAAACAAGTTAAGCAATCAGCGTGTGAAAGCTGATACCACACATCACAATGGTCTTTCTTCAGTCAGGGGCAACAGTTCGAGCTTGGATTATTTATCTACATACAGGGTCATTATAGTAACAAGCATTTTGAATTTTGGATTTAGATAATATTATATTTTTGTACTTTCCTCGTGCAAAAGTACTTTCCCTGCCTCTCCATTCAAAGAGAGCAACTCAGCAGAGGCCTGAATGAGACTCTGCTTTCTAACTCCCATCTCTTTGTATGGATGCCAGGTTTGGGGATGGTGGGTTAGCTTTTTATTTCTGACCACTGGTAGGTGTGCAATAAATTCACAGTGTCACAGTCCCTATGTCTTAAGTCTCTCCAAAATCATGGTTTCATGCAAATCTCCTACATTTACAGACCTTGGAAGAAAGTACAAGCAAGAAGTAACAAATAATCAACCAACAAAACCACCTAAACTCCATCCCTCACATCAGTATCTTGTTTCAAGTTCCTTGTCTGGACTGTTAGCGTTCAAGAGCATGAAATGCCCCTACTTACTCTAGTTTTGGTTGACTAGGAAATACTCTTGCACTTTATATTTCCCCTCTTTTACATCCACAAGATTAGTACAGTCTCCTCAGAGAGAACAGCACTGCCAGAAGTCCTCCACCTTTGCTCTCTCTCCATTTCATTCCACTACTACACCCACCTTTTCTGTGGCCTTTGAAATGCTGCACCCCCACCTTTGAAGCCCTCTGGCCAGAGATGCTTCTGTTTAATGGTAAACACTGAGAACAGCACAGAAACATGACTAAGGAACCAAAAGCAAAACACGGTGAAACCTGGCTTGGGGATTGCAGCTGAAACTCCACCCGCCTGGAAGGGTGAAAGTGGAAACACGGTTTGCTGGAGGTCATGGCAAGACACAGCGAGCATGAGCTGGAAGCAAAGCCTGCATCCCACTGAGCTGGGAGCAAAGCACCAGGATTTCTCAACTTATTCCTACAGTTTTGTAAATCTGTTCCTGAGGCTGGGAACAGACCAGTCACATCTTTGCTGAGAAGCTGTCTGCATTTGACTGCTTAGGGAAGCTGCTGTTTTCTATTTAAAGGAACCCTTCCATCTTCTGATCTTTTTACCATCACATGAATGAATTTATTACTTGGTCTCTTTCTCTCTTCCACCTTATTTCAGTTAAGTAAGTTATTTTCAAAGGTCCTAAAATCTCCTTAAAATATGTGTATGATGTGACTTTAAAAGCATACTATGTGTAGTACCGTGTAGAAAGTAACCTAAGTCTGTGCAATATAAGGAAAAATTAATACAGCTCATATATTAAGTGGTTTGGTGCCTGACATAATCACAGCAAGACATGGGAACATGGTAAAGCAAATTCTGGTTCCCATCACTAACTTGTCCAGAAACAACTTGCAAACACTTTCACTGCACTGCAGCAAAAAGGGGCTACAACCATGAACATCTGTGAAGGTGGAGTTAATATCATATTGAAGTCCTGCTTGTCAAAGGTGGGGAAACTACAGCTTCTGAGTACTCAGCAGCTCTGAAAATCAGTTTCTTGACAGAGTCTTTTTCCTACTGCAACTATGCCTTCTTCCTTTGCAGAGATGATTCTGCCTGAGCTACTGATTTTATCAGAGACACTGACATGTTCAGGCTCTCTCCCTTTGATGTTGCTGCATTATTTGCCTGGACTCCCAGCTGCACATGTATTAGCTTCAAGCTCCTTCTTTAATTATTTGAAATCCAACTTCTGCACCATCTCAAAAAGATGTGACAGAATCACAGCAGCCTAAAAGCGCCTCCTGTTTGGGAAAGCCAAAGCAGTGGATAAACATGAGAAGGCCACATTTCCTCTGCAGATGTGCTGGCCCTTCATGGCTCCCCACCCTGGGGAAGGCAAACCTGGGCACAGGCCATCATACAATCCTCCAGCTAAGAGAGGAAATGTGTCTCTGCAGCATTCCCCGCATCATGAGCTCTGAGGACTACTCTGGGCAGAAAAAATCAACCCTGCAAGCTAAGCATTCCAGATCTCCAAGCTATTTTCATTCCCTTGGTTGAGAAGATTAGGAAATTCTGCTCAAATGAAAATGGACTACTTTATGGACAATAATAACAGCAATACCTAGAGTAAGGATTATCATTCATGAAAACTGAGGAGAGAAGCAGGTCACAAACACACATAAAAAACCTGCAAACATGACTTGTATGTTCCTGGCTCTTAGATTCCTCCTCCTATACCTACACTCTACTGCCTGTACAAGCTCCAGCTGCTTTTCTTCAGGTGTTTGTCTGCACCCTCTTGGATGCTGTAATACTTGTGGAGGAGGAAGAGGGGTTCATCAACACAGATTTTGATCTCTCAGAGGTGTTTCCAAGAATTTGATCCATCAGAAGATAGAAGTCATATGAGTTTCTGTTTTGTTTTTTTTTTTTTTTTTACCCTAGGTTAATGTTTAGTCACGTCTCTCTATTCTTCCTTTTTTTTTTTTCCCCCAGCAGTATTACAATGTTGAGACAGCAACAGCTGTCAAAAAATACTTCTAGTTGTCCATCTTACTCTCTGTTAGGTACTGACAAACACACTTGGTAGATCTCAGCTCCTCTCAACTTGTATGGCACTTGTATCAGCAGTTTCAAGTGCACATGAAATCGCTGAATGCACAACCAGAGGCTACCTGGAAACCCTTAATGGAGGCTCAAATATTCACTTCATGGCAAGGGAACAAAGACTACTGTATGCTTGCCCCACAGTCCTGCAGACAGCAAAATACTTCACAGCAACCACAGGACTACATTAAAGCTGATATTGAAAACAGATTTAGGGTCCAGTAATGAACAGGACTGCAGATGATTAAAAGAGGAAGGAAGCTGAGGAGAAGATCATATACCTACATCCCTCTCCTCTACCTGCTGCAATGCCAAGTCACCACATCTCAGTGGCTTTGTCCCTCAAGCAGGGTGTACAAAGGACAAAGCTGGGCTTTCCTTCACTTTTCCAAACAAAATTCTGTGCAACTGGGGGAAAAAAAAGCAGTTTATAAAAGTTTATAAAAGCAAATCTCTGTGTTATGCAGTTTATTTGATAAATGAAAAACTGTTAGACACCTTCACTTGTTCTACCCTCTTTGGATGGGTGGTGTCTGAGCAAAAAATGTTAACATGTAACCTGCTGATGGATGTAAAAATTTATCCTCCTATGAAATGCTGCCAAACATAGAAAGCCTGCAGTAACAGATAGCTCTGGAAATGTAATAAAACCTATTTCATGCTTATGTTTCTGATGGAAGTGTAAATAACCTTTTAAGATTCATATTGACTTCATTAAATTCTATTAGGAATATTTAAGAAAAGAACATAATACATTTCCTAGAGCTAAAAAAAGCAAACAAACAAAAGAAAAAAAAACAAACACAAACCCCCCATTTACATCAGTTTTCTGTCCAGCAGTGCCTCTAGGAAGGCAAAAAGCCTTTGCTGTGACACCACTGCAGCAGAGATGCCACGGATTCCCCCCGTGGAGGAAATAATTGTAAATGCCAGGATGACAATAAAGGATGATATTAAATACCAATGTTACTTGTATAAACCAAAAATCTTACCTGTGCATCTAAGTTTTTGCGGGAGGAGGCGGGTGTGTTGGCATAGGAGCTGATGGAGGAGCTTGTGTTAATGTCATCAGTACTGAGATTATCTATGGTGTCACTGATCCCACTGCTGACAGAGCTGCTGTCGTCCCAGCTGGAGAAAAAGCACAAGGAAGGTAGGAAAATGTGGGTCAAAAGACAAAACACCCTTCAAAAGGAAAAGCATTATTTCTACAAGCCTGCTTGTGGCAGCCCATGGTTGCCACACAGCCCAGTGTGTACCATCATTAATGCACCGTCATTAACCAACAGCACCATTGACACAGCTCTCCCTACTCCATGGAAAGGTGTGCCTGCGGTCCCAGGACAGGGAAAAGCAGTGCTATGAAGGGATATTAGGAAGGAATTCTTCCCTGGGAGGGTGGAGAGGCCCTGGCACAGGTTGCCCAGAGAAGCTGTGGCTGCCCCATCCCTGGAAGTGTCCAAGGCCGGGTTGGATGGGGCTCTGAGCAACCTGGGCTGGTGGAAAGTGTCCCTGCCCATGGCAGGGGATTGAAACTGGATGATCTTTGAGGCCCCTTCCAATTCAAACCAGTTTGTGATTCTATAATCTCCAAGTAGACACAGCAGTGACTTGCTAAGCCGTTACACAGAGATGGAGCTTAAATGCCAGGGAGAAAAAAAATCATCCCAAAGCAACCCTTTGTACCTGGGTGTTACACAGACCCAGGCAACAACCTGGATCTACCATCGACAGCATCACCAGCCTCAAGAAATTTTAGTGATTGGAAGTTTAGTCCTTCAGATGGTACATAACTCTCCTGAGCTGTACCACACACCCCTTTCAAGGAGATCTGCTATTCAGGACTACGTTCTTCCAGCATTCTACATTTTCTAGTAAATGGAAAACGTGTAACTGGAAGTTTAGGACACACAAAGCACCGACAAAATAAAAGTCCACACTTGAAGTGATTTGAGTGTTAGAACAGGAAGAATCAAAATGATCTAACAACTGAGCCAGATGCACCACTCCTAAAACACCTCTGTAAAAATAAGCTGCTCAAGGAAGAGATTTATAAACTGGCTTACAAATGCTCCATCTCTAAGAACAATGAAGCCAGGATTGAAACACAGTCCTGGAAATAGCTTTGTGAAGACATTTTAGTCCACTGATATATAATTATTGCTGAAAATTAGTAAAAATATATGTATATCCCATAGATAATTTGCGAAAGGTAAGAGCTCTGGCAGCTGTCTAGCTATTTTTCACCTCAGCTTCAGATTTTGGGAGCTCCAGACTCTCTTCCCTATTCCATTTCTGTTTGTTTTACAAATTTGCAAGAAAGAGATTGCAGTGAGGTTTTTAACTGGTGAGTGAAAGACATTTCAGGGCCCAAAGGCCCTGGATTTCCAAAAAGAATTTTCTGAATCACATTCGATAAACCAACAGATAAATTCCAGCTCTCCTGATTGGAAAAAAATGCTGCACTTCACAGTGAGAGAGAATTTTGTTTCCTAGATTTTGCTATTTTCCAAAATCTTTTTCAGCATAACTGAATGAAGGATGTGCTGCCCACACAAAGAAATCCATGGAATGTTAGGGAGGGGATAATTGAAAATTTGGAATAAGACTGAAAGACTTCTTTGAAGCATCTTTTTCTTTAGAGCAGGCAATTAAATATTACGATGCAAAATATCGAAAGCCACGTTACTTCTAAATTTCAGTTTTGAAAACAGGTCCTATACCTAATGCTTATTTTTGCTGCAAAACCTGTGCCATAAAGCAATTACAATTCCTAGAGTTTATAAGTCTATAAATAAGGTTACAAAGCAGTTAATAAAATAACTGAATAAAAGAATATGCTGCTCATTTTCCAAAGTTTTGTGTAGCAACTAACACATTTTCTGTTTCTGAAACTATAATAAAATAATAACAACCATAACAATAATAACAGTATCAACAAGGACAATGTTTTCCACGTTCCACAGTTGAATTTCCTTCTTATGGAGATGTGGCAATGGGGAAAAAAAAAATAAATTAGTACAACAATCTTTCTATGTGGGTCTCATAGTCCCATCTTGAATGTATAGAATCTGAAACATTCAATTTCAAGCATTCACCATTCTTGAACTATCACAGGCCCCAGTTCATCAGCATCTAAAGAATGCGTTTAATGTTAATCATAAGTAGTTTTTCTGGCATCAACCAGCCCTGTTGGCTTCAGTTGGGCAATCTGAGGCATTATGAAAATATTTGAGTGCCCTTCTGAACTGGGACATGTGCCTGAGGACAAAGGTAGGAGCATGCACCTGAATACATTGGCAGTTGTGGCTTCTCCTGAAGTAAATCCCGGGCTTTGTGTTCTGATGGAAATGGTGAACAACTCCAACTCTGTGTTTTCAAGTTTACTAATCTGTTACTAAAATAAAATAACAGGTCTGAAGATAGATGCCTAGCATTTTGATTGCTAAGCAACACAGCTCTTGTGGGCGTGCTGATGACCCTGATGCTCTCAGGGCTGTTCTGACAAGGTGAGATGCTGTGTCACCCAGACATTTAAGGTTTAGCTTTATTTCAAAAGTATCCCTTCCGTAGGGGGGTGGGAGTGCTCAGTCTCTAGCTAGAAAAACAACAGGATCTAAGAGAAGAAGAAAACACCTCAAGAAATCGAAAATAATTTTGAAAACTTACATAAATTATTATTGATGCTGCACTTCAGAGTAGCACCAGAGAGGGCTGGTTTTAATGTGAGATGCACGCAGAATTCACTGAACTCTTGTAAATTAGATGCTAATGCAAGCAACTTTCTAAGCATACAACTGCTAAAAAGTATTGCCATTAAACCATGTGTACTATTTAACCTGCTTGGTGGTGATCCATGACACATCAAAAGCTCTTCCCCCCAACAAGTCCATCAGTTATTGCACCAAATCACTGTATTTGGTACAACATACACACCATGGACACACTATTCCATGTCCATGGATGAAGATGGACACATGGGTGAAGAATGAGGCTTCTCCAGGGGAAGAGGTATCTGTTTCACCCAGTTCTTGAAGCCATCCCAAGCCCTCCACATAAATTTGTTCATTTTTACCTTGATCCAGTGCCTTGATGGTTAAAGTCTAAAGCAAGGAAGCAGAATGGGGCATCTAACAGCCCTAATTATGGTGTTCTTGGCTCCCAGAGCCAAGATAACATCTTTGTAATTTAGCTGGTGCAATTAATAATTTCTAGTGTCAGCAAAAGTCTGCTCAACCATAACCTGAAGCCGAAATGTTTGGGCTTTCCTTTCTCTATTTGATCAATCACCTGAAACTTTGCTTTGATTACTGAAAATTAGAAAAATCTGAAAAAGCGCATTACACACGGAAATTACACAACCACCCACTTAAAAACTCCCACAACCCCGCCCCCTGCTCTCTGTGAAACCGGGCACCTTCCTCTCCCTCCCCACCTCAGCTCTGCTCACCCCAATGCATCTTGCAACATTGCTACTGTAGATCCCCCACCTACAGCACCAGATCAGCTACTCAAAGCTGCTTTCTGAAACAGGTTTGCGAAGTGGTTAGGCTCAGACTTGTATTTTTCCACAGTCTATCAGCACTTTTCCATCTTGCATAATCATCATCATCCACAGAACTGGCTCTCCTTTGTCAGCTTGGACAGCAAACAAAATCATTCTGTGATCGCCAGGATAGCCCCCTCGCTGCAGAAACCTCTCCCCTTTGCAAGGGAGCCACTAAAACCCTACTCAATAAAGCTGTTGTTAAAGGCTGAGAATGCACCTTCCCTGTTCATGGGTGTGGATTTTAACTTCATTGGATCTTCACTCCAAACCAAAATTACAATGAGCTGCTGAAAAATACGTTTGTCCAAGAAAGGGCCTTGGGGCTTTACAATATTTCAAGTGGAAACATGGCAATTATCCTCTTCTACCTAAAAATTTAACTATTTATGAGTTGATAGGAGAACAACAGCAACAATAACGTAAAAGGTCAAGGTACAAAATGATTGAGACTTCACAGCATCTTCAATGATTTTAAAGGAAAAATTAAATGTGCTCTAACACAAATAGTAAATATTTAAGTTTCCACTGCTTTCTTCTGGGATTTAATACAATGCTGATCACTGGGTCAGAAATCCAAAAACCACATACAGACCCTTGGATGGTTAATGGGTTTTACACTGTTATTAATCACCCACCTCCCCCACGTCTTCAGTTACTCTCTCCTTACATCTCATTATAGGTATTTTAACATAAACCACTTTGTTTCTAACACCGAAAGAGGAGCCCCGGGACAGGACTGTTACCTTGAAACCCTTTGTAAAGCCAGACCGTGAAAAGTAAACCAGGAAAAATCAATATAGACCGTCTCCAGTTGTCCTTTCTGGAGCAGAATCCAATCCTTTTAATGACATTTTTTGGGGCAGAGTCAAAGTGCTGGAAGTGTGCTGTGAGCTATTCAGACATTTTCATGTTTAGTGACTATTCGGGTAACTGCCAGCAGCTCTCTGTCAAGCTCTGTTTAGAATTCATCAAGATAAGGTTTCAGGATTTACATTTAAAATACCTATTTGTAAAAAGGGAATAGCTCACAGAGCAAAATTAATCAGTGTTGAAAAAGTCTGGGTTAGAAAAGATTTGGAGAAGCTGGAAAACCGCACATGCTCTTTTCATTTAATCTTTTTATATCAGTGCTAATAACCTTATAAAAATAACACCGGATTTTATTTTGCCCCTTAAAATCTAACCAGGAATTTGACCAAGCCATTGTCAAAGTTTTGAACACAGCTGAGCACACACACACACAGGACCTGCTAAATCCAGCTAATCTCAGGGAGTTACCATTTGAAACACCCTAAAGCTTCCCGTAACAATCTTGACTTTCCACTGAACCTCATCATATCCTGCTCTGCAGCAGATATTCCAGTGGCACCTTCCTCACCTTCAGGCTTTGCTCAGAGCCCCTTCAGCCAGGGCTGTCTGGAGTCACTGAGCCAGCAGCCAGCACTACTGTATTCAGTTGCAAAGTGCTTGACTGGTGGAACTTGGTTTTTTTGGCCATTGTTCACAACCTCCGGCACCTCCACAGCCTCGGGGGAAGGGGAGAAACCAGAGCCTGTGACCCGAGTGCTGGAGGAACTCCCAGCTAGGTCTGCAAAATTCAGTGTACAATACTACAACCAGCTACCCCTACCCTGCACTCAAATCCTATAAACCGTATTTTTGGGGTTCCCCGTTTACCGTTCTGCCTGAAGACTCGCCGTGTTTATAGCGCAGTTTACACACCAGCTCTACACGGGGTTCACAAAGCACCCCCTTGGCCAGCAGCACTCTCACCTCCCTGCTCTGAAGGTCGTGAGATTAACACTCATCCCTGATCATGTCTGTGCCACTGCACTGACCCCAGTGAAAGCTGGAAAACAAAACCAGCGTCTTCACATCACAATTAGGTCAGCGTTAAATCTCAGTCACTGCGTTAAAAAACACGCTTTGTTTGTTCTGCCTTTGTTTCCATGACAGTAAGAAGTGCTGAGAAAAGCCTTCTAATCGAAGTCAGAAATCCTTGTTTACATCCAAAGCCACCGGTGCCTTCCAGAAAATAAATCCCTCCAAAGAGGGACATGTGACAGCGATGGACTGGACAAATCCAGAGGTCAAGGCCAGGCCGCTGGGGATGCAGCGATGGAACGGCCCAGCTCCCTGCAGCCCCCCTGGAATGAGGGAATGGGGAGGAGGTCCCTGGCAGAGATCTAGGAGCAGGTCACCAGTGCAATATGCCTCCTGCTCCCTCTCAGCAAGGTCCCAGCCCAAACATCTCCTTAAGACAGGCAGACAGAGAAGGTGACCTGCCCTGGGGACGGACAATTACGACAGGCAAAGATTAGACTGTGAGGGTTTCTTCCCCTGCCTTACTCAGCAGTACCTCTTTCTTACTACTTCTTCCCCAAGAGCAGATGCTCTGGATCTCATCACCCCCTCGCACAAAGACACAGTTCAAGTTTTGACTTGAAGAAGGGGCAGCACTCACTGAACAGACTGACATAGTTTCTGACACCCACCTCCTGCCCACAAGCTCCTCCAGCACTGGACTGAGCTCGTGAGAGTTCAGCAGCTCACCAGAAGTTACTGGAACCTGGCAGCTGCCTCATCAGGGGCTCCAAAACACAACAAAACCAGGGTTAAACACCAAGAAGAAAAAGAATAAATTACCTCAAATTCTTACAGGACCAATGTAACAAAAATTTGTAGGGAAAGGAATGAAGGGCAGGATGGAAACAAAACTATGCAAGATGCATTTAAATTCCCTGCTGCTGAGCGTGCTTTTGAAAGGCTCATGGGGCTGGACTCACCTGCCCCATGGCCATTTGCCCTCTGGCCAGGGATCACTCGACCACCCACTCCTCCAGCAGAAGTGGCAGACTGGGACCACTGGGCAGCCTCACCCAGGAAAAGGTGGATTCTGAACACCCCCAGAGCCAAAACCTCCTGCAGCTGGCAGGTAGAATATGGCTCCTTCCCTTCCCACTCTTGTTTTAATCCATCCACTCTAACTCCACTACTGACACCAACGCAAATCTTTCAGGTCTGCAGACTGTAAAACCCCAAGCAAGAAGCACGCAGGCACAAAATGAAGATGTGATAGACATATATGCATGAAGACTGCCAGCAATTCTCAGTCACTATCAAGTTTTTCCTTATCCTAAATACACTGCAAAGCTTCTACATAAGTGGATCGAGGCAAAAACCTGTGCACAGCAAACGGATTTGAGAACTGCTCCTGTCTCACAGCAGCATCAGCTGCAGCTGAGCACGTGGAGACAAAGGTAATGCACACCCTTCCACACTCTTCTTCCCTCAGAAAAAAAGGAGGAAAACAACAGAAATTGTCTGTCTGAATGCATCACAGCCTGCTGAAACGTACCTTAAAATAAAAGCTGAACTTGGCAATAAGAAGTGTTAATTTGATCACAGGGCACAGCACTGCCCCTCAGGAAGCCAAACCACTGAAAAGCAAGCGTTGTTATCACACCAGTGATTTGTAGAACAGACACATAATTCAAGGCAAACACTTTATTCTTTGTAAAATGGAGTTGTGTGGAAGATGTCAGCTACTACCAACTCTGAAGGCAGGGTTTTTTCCTACCAACATTCTAAATAGTACCAACAACACCAGGGTTATGTCAGCCTTTAAAATTAGGCTTATTTGAAAGGAACAGGATCTCATAACCTTCCTCAGACAAATCAGTAAGCCAACAGAAATTTGCACAGGAGTGAGAATAAGAAATGGATATTATGGAGTAAAAAGCAAGTGCACTCTGGGCTGGGATCTGGCCTGAAACAGACTCACACACGCCTTTGTTTCCCTGCAGAGTGAGCTCATTCCCACAGAGGTACCTCCTTTGCACTGAAAACGGACTTAAAGTGCTAAAAAAATAACAAAGCCCCATAGTTTTCTGAGACTAAAAGACTGACTGTAGCACCAGTGGAAAGATAGCTGGTTAGATTGCAACCTGTGGGTATCGACAAACCCCACAGAATCACAGAATTGAGCCAGAGAAAGCAAATCCAGTAATAGGTGTCAGCTCTCATACAGGGAATTTTCTATTATGTTACTCAAATATTTGCAATCTGCTAAAAAAATCTACTGATTTCATTCAGTGATTCAAAAGAAACAAGTGCAGAGAGGAAGCTTCTCAGATTTATCCATCATCTCGTGCGTTTCCACCGCTGCCGGTATTTACATGGCTAAACCTCCTCGCACAAAGGTGTAACACAACACACTCCCGTGATTTCAAAAGTGCAGAAAATCTCTTACCTTGCAACATTCCCTGGCCAAAGCACTTCTCCACCTTGTTGCCCATGAAGAATCCCAGGAAAGGGGCTCAGATTTATTTTGCAGGTTGATACCTTCATTAGGCTACCATCCAATACCCCCCCCCTCTCCCTAAATAAACCAGCCTGAAACTTGACTATCTAGGAAGAGGCTCGGGAAAAAAAAAAAAAAAAAAAAGAAGTTGGAGCAAGGTTGTTTTCCAACAGAGCCCTCCACATTCAGCAGCTCCGAGAGACACTGGAAAGTAAAGCCTAGCTAGAAGGTGATCATCAGAAACTTCCCCTGGAAAGAAATCTGATCCCTCAACAAAATTAACCTCTGAAGTGCTGGAAAAGTGAGAGGTCAAGACTTTCTGCTGGGACTGGGTCAGCTGTGTAAGCTGATGGCAGGAACCAGGCAGACTGGTGCCTCCAGATCATGTACCGTATCCTACGAAGTAAAAGCTCATGTCAGCAACCCTGTGCTTGAAGGTACTAAATGACAACATTTTATCTCAGCTAAAACACTACAGTCTCTAGAAGCACTTTTCTTACTCTGCTTGTATAGAGGGAATTCAGCTGAAACAGCTAGAGTTTTACGTGAAAGTAGCAGGAGGCATATCCAAAATGTTTTAATATAAAATATTCGGAATACTGGTAAAATACACTATTTTTTTTCTTTTTTTTTTTTTTTTGGAGGGAGAGCGCAGAAAAACATTTTCAATATGAATGGTACTGAAAATAGCAATTTATCCACTGGTACCTCCAGCAGAGACCTTAAGAAACTGAGATAAGATATGCAGTATTTATCTGACTTACCCTTATTTAGTGCTGTAAAGTAAGAAGGGGGGCTTACTACTTCCCTTTATTTCAAGTAGAACAGAGATGGTTATTTATGCATATTTGGTTGATAAAAATTTATGGTGGTTAGCTCTTATTTTAGCCTAATATAAATAATTCTTGACAGGATTCTTCCCAGACCTCTGCATTCTGATATACACGTGGGATTTTTTTTTTTTCCCCACTATGGGAAATTACACCAGCTCTATTTACCATGAGCAGTAGAGCTCAGAGGCAGCAGTTACCCTTACTCTGCATGAACACAACCTGGAAATAAACCTTAGAAAACCTGGAAGACAGTGAGAATTGGAAAGCTGGTCACTTATAACCTACATGGACTCATCACTCTTGGAGTCTCCTGAGTGCTAAGGGGCACTGAGCCAGAAATGACATGTGTACCCCAAAATACAAGAAACAGGAGAGGAATGGCAATAACAACAGAAATGATGGGACTGGATACAAATGGTAAGAAGGAAAACAAATGGTATTGGATAACTGGGGCTAGTTTGGCATGGAAAGCAGCACTGGAGGTTGGAGTAGAAGACTTGTGAGAGGTTAAGATGCCCATGGGTGTCTGAAGAAGCAGGGGACTGGCTGAAGGCCACTGTGAGCAGAACGGAATCGGTGCAAGAAATGCTACAAGTAGGTGTGTAAGGAGTCTGTGGGATATGCAAAAGCCACTTCCATTATTACTGAAAGGTCTGGTCACCAAGCAAGAAACTACATTTCAATTCCAACCACGATATATTTCTGCTAGCAGTGAGGTCACCAGCAAGGGATCATGGAAAGGAGACGGGCAGCCTTTTGGAGGAGGAAAGGGAGAAGACAACACCATGCTGTTGCCTTGCCCTCATCTCACAAAAATCATCAATCCCTCAGCCCAAAACAAAAAATCAGAGAAAGAACAGTCAGAAGTCAGCTCTACCCATACATTTATTAACTCAGTTTGAGCACCTCATCTTAAACAAAATTTCAGCACCTTTTAGCACGACGTGGTATTGCTGGTTGAAAGAGTTAAAATGCAAGTATTCAAAGGTTATAAAACAGAGACTGTGTGGAGATACTCTGCTGCCAAGACCTTCAAATAAATGAGTCGCAGTCTGAGCTTGCCTTTCTACCTCAGAGTCTATACTTTAGTGGCTACAGTGTAACTATAGCAACACAGAGGAGGGGTAATTTAGAGGCTGGTGGATGTGACAACTTGCAATTTAGAACAATCCCAGTAATAAAAGCGGCTTGGGAAAGCATCATTTAACACAAATATTTGTATTTTAAAATTTTAAAAGCCTGCTCGTTTAATTTTAATTTTTTTTTTTAGATTTTTTTTTTTTCAGCTGGATGATTATCTATATTAAGTTAGCCTGGTGATGAGTAAAAGATAGAAACATGATTCCTGTGCTTTTTGGTATGTTTGCACCATAAAGTGCAGCCAACCCACCCCTTCACGATGTGTACGTGTACAAATGCAAAGCTGCTGATGTCATTATCTTTACAGAAGATTAGATAAGAATCACATGGCTTTTTCAAAAGAAAGCTATGTATTATCCACAAAGAGATCCTCATGGACTATATTATTATTCCTTTTTTGCCTCTGGTGCATTGTAAGTGCTATCCTGCTACCAAAAAGATCCTGCAAACTGCTTTCCATTGCTTACTTTAATTGCAGAATAGTGATTAGAGATAACTGTCAGATATGTCAGATACTTAAAAGAATCACAACTGTAATAGTAAAGCTTTCTTTTAATCTCTAACATCCTTCCTGTCTTCATCCAAATAGCTCTCACACGTGATGCTTCCCAATTACCTGCTCATGGAGCTGTATAAGAAATTAATGACTGACCCATGGCTAATGGTAAGCAAAAAGTAGTCAGAAACATTCTAATTAAAAAAAACCAACCCCAAAATCTGAAATTGCAACCTAGGGAAAAAGCCAGAACCAGAACATTGCATCTGTTGAGTTACCAGCTCCAAATAAAACCAAGTTCACGGGATTAAGGTACCCCATTACACTCTCACACCCATTGTCCTCCCCTTCCCTGGCAGCCCTTCCACTGCAAAGGAGGGATTTTGCAACACAATACCCATAACACTAAATACAGAGGGATATTTCCAGATGAATTTTACATGTAGCAATAATCATAGTTTTATGGGTCAGGAAGTTCAGAAGATTAGTGTGTTATGGCTGCAGTGTATAAAAGCGTTTGTGTTAGAAGTTCCACATAGCAATCGGGTGAGATAAGCTGTGAACAGCTTTACATTAAGTTCTTTTATGGTAGTTAAAGTTGGGGGAGAAGTAAAGAGACCCCAGGTATTAATTTACCTAAAGAACAGCTGCTTAGAAAAGGCTGCAAAGTGTCCTAATACTCAGCCTCATAAAATCACTGCACCTCCAATCGCTTTTCTTTCCTCCCACACCCATGTGCTACTCCCATTAACCTCAGGCAGAACTGTGACCATGGTCTAAATTGAGCTAAAAAAACTGGTTGCAGAAAAAAAAAAAAAAGAAAAAAATTATCAAAGAAATGCATGGTTTGATTCTTCCTTGCAAAGGCCTAAAACCATAATTACAGGTTTGCATTCTGGGTTAAAGCAGCACAAATCCTGCTGCATGTCAAGCTCTCCCCTGGAGAACACCAAAACACCCAAATATTGTGGCTTTACTGCAATATGTTAATTTCCTTTTCTTTATTTTTCCTCATTATCCGAGATATATCAGTTAGTAGCTTATAAAATGTGTGCATTTGATGACTGAAATGATTTTAAAAGGAACACAAGCAGCACAGGCTGTAAAGACATTGCTCTTCCCAGTCTTTGTAAGCTCTTGTATTACGTGTGGTATGAGGCATCTGTCACTCTTGCTCTGGAAGAGACTCCATTACAGTTGGATAAACCAATGTCTTAAAATAATCTCAGCAGTCATTTTTCAAGATTTCTTTTTAAATTCTTTCCTCCTGAAGGACACTGAGATTATTAAAATGAGAGGAAAAAAAAAATTTCCAACACTGAAACATATTCTGAACAGACTCAAATGTGCTTTTGGACACACTTCTAGTCCTTTTAACTTGGGTACAATGAACAAAGATATGAATTTTTTAAGTGCTTTCAGTGATTAAATATCTGCATGAGAAAATAAAAGCAGAACTACAGCAGCACTGCTGCACCATTACAACTATTATGCACGATGCTGTAGCGCTAAAATTCTGTGTATCAACCTAAACAAATGACATTTTGTGTAAAAGTAAATTAAAAAAAATATATATAAACTACACCAACAAAGAAATCCCAACTTGTTGAACTCCTGTGTAATTGTTAATCCTGGGTAGGTACTTCTAGTCAAAACCAGGGGAAATCTGGAAGCAACATAAACCTTCAATAAGAGATATGGTAGAAAATACGCCTAGCTGCTATGGTTAAGTGAAGCTGGGGGTTTTCAGAGAGGTTCCAAATGGGAGCTTGGAAGACAGGAAAAGTGGGACTGGAAAAATGGAAGATCCATCTTTAAACTCCCCTCATATTCTGTTGAATGAAAGAGGCCCTGAGTTTGCAGACTGATGGGGGATATCTTCACAAAACACTCTTCACTTTCTTAAATCTCAGTGGCAAGAGCCCTCTGTCCCTTTAGATGTCCCTGAGAGCAGACAATTATATCATGGTGCTGCTGTCTGGATTCCTTAATTTTTAGAAGTGAAGACATGAAGCACAGAACACTTCAGGACTTTGTTAAAATTGCTCAGGTGGTATCACACAGAAGAAAGCAAAAAGGAATCATCAGTGACTGCACAGCTACGGATTGTGATGCACAGGAACTGCCCAAGCAGAGATTTAGGGAAAGGTAGTGAGATTTTTTTTTTTTTAGTCCTAAGGCAAGGCCCCCAGCAAAACTTCACTTGAAGAGTAGGGATTCTGGCCCCAAAAAAGACCAGAGAAGTCAAATATGGGATAAGATGAATGACTCGGAATAAGATTAGTAATTATTGCACTGATAAAGCAACGAGACAGACTTAGCATCCACCTCCTAAGAATTGCTTTTCACTGACCAACAACTAAAGAATGCCACAAGGCAAGAAGTATGCCTGGTGGAGAAGAAAAGAGTATTTGTGTATGTGTGGTTGTATGATTAAAAATGGTTCTATAACATTTTACATGCACTTCAAAGATTGTTTAAAAAGTGCCAGTAGCCTCCACGGAGCACCCGTGTTGACACAGTTGTGAGGCACAGTTTTCACTATACCCACTTCAAATGAATAAGCACATCAGAGTGAATAAACACAAATGGCTACTTTCTAGTGGCAGTGGAGAGAGAAAAAAAAAAAAAGGCAGGGAACTGGAGATAATCCAATAAAAATGGGGGATGCTGAGCAGCGATGCAGCTTGAACGTCATTATCCAAGAGGAATTCCAAATGAATGCTGAATCTGGGGGTTATACTTGGATGATCAAAACATTTGCTTCTATATTTAAACACTTTACCAAGTCTCAGGCTCCTTGAGTGAGAAATAATATCAACACATTTACTATATACACGTGCATATGCTTTTGTATCTATGTTTTCTATACTATTTATTTTGGTTTACAGGTACAGCAAATAAACAAACCCAACAAAAAAAAAATAGGGCAAATAGCTCATTAGTAAGAATAGTTTACATAAAATAGAAAAAAATCTGATCTTAAAATGCAGTTAATGTAGTGAAACACAAGAATGAAGTATCATTCTTACTGATTTAAATGCAGTTTCCTTTGCATCCTTCTCCAAACCATAAAAATCAGTCCTCTTTCCAAAGACCATAACACTGCCAGTCACAGATTTTAACACAAATGCCACTGGCTAAGGAAAAAGATTCAATTCTCCTGCAGAAGATCTGAACTGCAGAAGAGAGTTAACAGTTTACTTCTATGTTGTTGTAAGACTTTGCTGTCTTCTGGAACCATCAAGATTTTCAGCTTGATCCCTAACAAAAATTATCAAAATAGTGCAGCTGGCACGATTCCTTTCTTCTCAGGACTCTGAAAGGCTGCTTTGGGATGAGTATATGACAGATGCCCATTTATCATTCACAGCTTGTTTTCTGAGCTTTCTAACATCGTGCCTATGTCAACAAGCAATATAACAGAGAACAGATATAGATAGTGAAAGAAGCTGTATAAACCCATAATCTAGGGGCAAAGTTCTTTATGAGGCAGAGAACAGCTCAGAAAGATGGTTTTGAAAGGTCCTGTAAACCTTGATTTAGACTCCCCTCACACACCCCCCCAATAAAATACTAAAATCATTAGTGTTTAATCAACAGTGGTCATTAATCATGTCACAGCACCCACTGTAAAACCACTGCTGTCATCTACATGTATCTTAGTCAAACCTGGTTCAGTTATGATCAATAGAGTTTATCCATCTTAATTGCTTCAGCCTCCCCCTAATTAGAGATATCTCTGCATTTAGAGTTGTTTATTGTTGCTGTGGCTGTTGTAAAGCTAATCCATCCCACTAGAAAAGTAAACTCATTTATTTTAATTAAAGTAGAACTATTAAATCAAGCTAGCATCATTATAGCTTGATGTTCAGTGTTTGCAAATCCTCTGTATCACTGAGCCTATAAACTTTCCAGCCACATAAACACTTCAGCTGAGTAATTGGCAAAGATGCAAACTCCGAACTTGAACAAAAATTAGTTTTCCTATATTTTTTGAGAGTTCATCTGCATTTTCCTAATAAAACAAAGGGCTCTACTTCACCCCACAATATAAGGATGTCCCAGAGACTGCATCTGAGCCAAAAGACTTTGGCCCTTCCTCAGGTTACCTTGCAAAATATTTCCACTCATTTGGATGTGCTTTCCCATGTGAATTGGGGGTTTTTCTTATTGGTATTGTCTGTCAAATAGGCTAACTTGCCATTTCCAAATTCACAATAGACTCTTAATGCAATATAGAATTTCAGACATTTCCCCCCTCCCTGCCATTGTTCTCTAAGCCTGGTTATAAAAACCAAGCTTTTTGTAGATTTAGAATCTTTCTAACAAAAAGGTAACTGAATGACACCATTACCTACAAGCCAGCAGCTCTAATTAGTGCATGCTTTAAAAAAAAAAAAAAAAAAGTCTTTCCTAGCTCCCAGGTTTTGTTTACAACGCTGGCAACCCTTATGGACTCGACATTTTTGCTCTAGGAAAAAAAGAATGAAGCAGTAAGAAACCCCCAAGCCTGTCAGACAAATCACTCAATTTAAACTAACATTTAAAAACTGCAGCTGATGGGAGGTGAGTCCTTCATGAAGCTCCTTGTCTCATAAACACCTGTGGTAATCACAGCTTGCCCAGGTGAACTCCTGACCTCCACTAAGCCCTAATAAAGTCGTAGCTGTAGTTCACCTGGGAATGTTGATGTGATGAGCTATTGCATGTAACAGTTATTTTCTTTTGAAACTGAACTCCTAATTCCAAACACCTTGTGCCTTGTAGGGCCCAGATTATCTGATACCTGAAAAAATTATTCTGGTAATGATTTGTCAGTTATCTTCTTGCAGTTTCCCAACAGATATTTCTTCTACATACCTTACAAACCACGTTAACTATTTAGTCTGGAATGCCATATAATAACTCTCAGATCTTTTCCCAAGATACTACAGGTTGGGGTTTTCCATGGGTGTTTTGGTTTGTTTTTTTTTTTTTAAATTTCATTGTAAATAGCAAGGTGCAAGCAGGGCTCAGTGTTGTCAGAATACTATTAGAAATACATCAGTACAGCTATAAATACAGAAGACACAGCTACACAGCGTTATGAAAGGTGGCTCAGGGATTCCTGAACTGGTGCTGCATGAATGCTTTACAGATGCACATCTGAAGATCCCCAAGTGGGTCTGTATGCAACCACCTCAGCTGTCACAGCACGACATTTCACAGGGCATCGTTCACTCCTACCATTCAGCACTCTCACCTTGACCAATTTCTACTCATCTTATTGAAGTTAGCGGGTCAGGAGGACAAGTGAGAACTTCCTTTAAGCCAAAATAAAATAAAAAATGCTAGACAACCGAAAGATGTGAGGAAAAGGAGGGAAGAGAAGGAAGACTACGTGGAGCTGCCCTTCAGACCCAGCCCTACCAAAAGTCCAGGCTTGCTGAGGGTCAGAAACACTACGGTCACAAGATGCAAAGTATTTTTTCAGGGAGTAACTCTGCCCCCACACTATCCCATCTCTCCACAGAGCCAGGCCTCACCTGTCCCCCTCTCAGGTGACAAAAAGTCAGACTGACACTACTAAACTCCGTGTTCTGGTATAAAGGCACAGCAGTGTTCACAAGCCTGCACTGTAGTAATTAAACCAACAAGGGGTTAATTATTATCGTGCCTCATGGCATTATCAAGCCTTTTGTTTCATTTTATTTTCATTATAATCAGGTGCAAGGGCAGATGTTGTCGGGGCCAGAAGTGACACTAATCCTGGGTTTCTTCCACAATTGTCCCTGGTTATCTCAGGGCTATCTGGCTCTTTATTCTATCAGCTATTTATTTGCACTTGAGAACTCTGCAATATTCATTAACACTCTGCTGTCATTTTACAAATGAAAATGCTAAGGACAAGACCTAAGATGTGCATTATTGGCTATGTGCACAGTGTGATTAACATGCATATGATCTGTATGCAGACCATGTTATTGGAAATAGTGTCTATTAGCATAACAAGTGCTTATTATTTATTGAGATGCAACTCGAGCAGGCATCCTGCTGGGGCCTGACATCCTCTGCTGAAACAGCACCGTCTTGTCTTTCTTGGTTTACACATTCTTCTCTCCTCCTGATGATTAACAGCACAGAAAACAGGGAGACTCCCTTCTGAGCCTTTGTTTAAAGGGGGAAGTCTTGTGTGTTTAATTACCCTCAAGCATCTGATCCAGTTCAAAGCTCAGCAGCGGAGCCTCTCCCGGTGCCTCGCTCCCCTCCCACCCCAGCGGCTGAACCGCAGGCTGCTCAAACGCTCCCTTGGTACCAACTTCACCTGCGTTATCTCTCTAACTCTTAACTGATAACAAGTTTAAAGCAGCTAGGCTTCTTTCTCTGTTCTCCTTTTTTTTTTTTAAGAGGAATAAAATGGGAATCAAGTGTGAGAAAACAAAGGCTCGACTGTGCAAAGCCATAAACCTTCCCGATGTCGTGCCACCCCTTCTCCTATCCCACTTCAGAAGAATTTAACCTTTCAATCGTTCCAGCCATGAAATTTTGCAGAAAAAACCCCACAATTCTACTGTTTTTCAGCAGGTGAGCAAGGCTTTCTTGCTGGATCAGTTCATCAGGGAGCTCTGGATCACTGATGCTGGCCCTGCTGCCACGCTCTACTCCCGACCCTGCAGAAGCCCTGAGGTTCCAGAGTCTCTGCCGGACTCTTTACCCTTTCCTAGAACTTCTGTAAGAGCAAAAACTTGCAAAACTGTTCCTTGCCCAGTAATTCCTTCCCCAGCCCTGCTGGGGCGCATGTTTGTTCTCTCTGAGGCTACACCCACTGCTTCAGAGATGGCTGGCTGTGTTACAGTAATGAAATAATTAGCAGGGGGAATGAGTTCAATTATTTATCACTTTGCCAAAATTGAGCTGTTCGGCCTGAAATTTTCTGAGCTGCATGCCAACCTAAGGATGGACTTCGGTCTCAGTTAAAAACGGCACAACAATTCTTGAGTATCATTAGAAAATAGGCATGATTTTGCTATAAAGTTATATGGATCTTCCTTGAGAAACCTTGCCCTGCAATATAAAATTCTTCTTTGGTTCTGGAGGGGCCTGGGGAACAGACAAAGTAATTCATGAAGGGCAGCTGAGACTGCATGTGAAGATTAACTGGAAAAAAGAAAACAGAAGGGAAAACAAATTTAGACAGAAAGTCTGAAGCTGAAGGTTGGGACCTGCTGGAAGTGGTGGGTCACTGCTCTCCAAGGATGTTGGCTGTTCCTCAGGGAACCTTGGCCTGCCTGTCCCAGCACAGAATCATACAACAGTTTGGATTGGAAGGGACCCTGAAGATCATCTCGTCCCAGCCCCCCTACGATGGTCAGGGACACCTTCCACTAGATCAAGTTGCCCTAAGCACCATCCAAACTGGCCTTGGACACTTCCAGGGATGGGGCAGCCACAGCTTCTCTGGGCAACCTGTGCCAGGGCCTCACCATCCTCATCAGGAAGAATTTCTACCTGATATCTAATCTAAACCTGTCCTCTTTCACTTTGAAGCCGGTCTCTCTTGTCCTGTCACTCCATAACCTTGTCCAAAGTCCCTCTCCAGCTCTCTTGTAGTCCCTTGAGGCACTGGAAGGGGCTCTAAGGTCTCCTTGGAGCTTTCTCATCCCCAGGCTGAACAACCCCACCTCTCTCAGCCCATCTTCATGGAGAGCATCTTCTGAGCACCTTTGTGGCCTCCTCATTCACTCCAGCAGCTTCACAACCTTCCTATGTTGGGGGGACAGCAGATGGACTATGCACACCCTCAGTTTTCTGTTAATCCCAATCTGTTAATGCCCAAATTGTTCCCTGTGACCCACTCTTACTCTGAGATCCTGAGAACTTTCCAGGCCTGCCTTCTAACCAAAACACAACAACTTTACACCACAGTGGTGACACAAAAGCAGCTTAGAAGCAGTAACTGGAATCCAGTCAGAAATTTATTTTGTTAAAAAGAGGCTTTAAGGCACTTTCTCCCTGCCCACACTATTTTAGCTTTAGCTAAAACTCTCCAACTGCCAGTTCTGCTACTGCTACAGCAACGCTTCAGAGATGTTTGGAAATTTTTTATTAAATATCCTGTTGTGTTATAAAAAAAATGTAACTTGACAACACCAAGATGACTCCCTTGGACCCCTTGTTACTTTTCATAGTTAAATCAGCTGGGGGGGGGAAATGTGCGAGTTCAAGGACTTCAACCTTAATTTTTTCCATCCCACTTCCTGTCCCAATAGCTCCACAATAGTCAAGAGTCCAATCAATACCTTTCAGTATCTTATGCTGATATCATTTCCAGCAAATAATTTGGCAGGGGAGACAAGAGAGAAATATTCTTAAAGAAATAACCCAAGCAGAGGAGGCCAAAACAGACATCACTGCTCCAGTCAGGCACAGCAGAGACCTCGGCTAAACCTTGTGCATTAGAACCTTAATCACTGCATCACTGTTCTGTAAGGGGAAAAACAAGAACAAAAATCAAATCCTTATTTTCTGGTTTGTCCTTGTGCAATAATGAAACGAAAGTAATTTTTAAACCAGCCTGTCGCTCCTCTCTCCTCTTTCAAAACTGGCAGAACGTGGCCATCTAGTTAAGGCTGAGCTGTGAAATGGTGTCTCACTTTGCTATCAGAGACTTGAACTAGGACTGATAAAGACAGCTCTATTTCAGTGAATTCCTCTGGAATTAAGGAGTGGTCAGGGGATAAATTTGTTTAGAGACTCCAGTGAAGGGATCTGTCGACAGGATGGAAGGACAAAAGTCAGTAGATGTATCCTGCCCCTTCAAAAATTAAAAAAACCCAGACTGCTACTTAGATTAATGCAAACATATTTTGCATTGTAACAGGCCCACCTAACAAACTATGAGGAAAGTCCTTGCCTTCAGGATTAATAACGAAATAAACAAAGATTCATCTGGAAAACCCCTCCTTGGTTATTTCCACTAATGTGCTTTTGTTCAGATAGATTTTTAAAGACACAAAGAACAGACTTCCCAGAGACGGGTTTATAAGATAGTAAGAGGTTTTCCTTCCAATCACCCTGTTTTCCTTATCTGCCTTAAATCCATTCTGCTTAAGTTATAGCTACAGTTCACTACTAGTTCTGAAAATGTCCAAAGAGAGTTTTGTTCTCCTCCTATGATCTCACCCAGACTTGCTTAGCCAAGTCATGTTACCTTTGGCTCTGATTTTTTTTCTTTCTGAAATAATCCCTTATTCCTAAATGATTTGATAACATACACATTGCCATAATAAACTCCATCACATCACCATACACTGCAAGCTCCCTCATTCCAGTGGTGTTAAAATCTAAAAGCGAAATCAGAGTCTCAAGTCAAAAAATAAGAGGAGAATGCATCCAAAGTGGGGAGTGACTTTGAGATTCAAACACTTTTCGCTGAAAAAGGTGGGTTTCAGTAATTTGCTGAGGATACTGGTAGACGTGATGAATGCCCACCACTGGCAGCACAGTGCACTGTTTGGAGAGAGATGAATGGCTGCAAGGGAAAGCTATCTGGTAGCACAGAGGGGACGATATAGGAAAGGTAAAATAACTGGGATATGACTCACAGCAAAGAATGACTGGAATTGTGGTGGTGGAGAGAGGGGAACATATGGTATGACTCACAGAAAAGAGTGGTTATTTTATCAGTCACATGTTTAGCTCATTACAGCTAATGTAAAGTCAGCCCATAAAAAACATGGTGTGAGAGATGAGAATGTCACTAAAATTGAGAATTGGTTCAGAAACTAGTGCAGAAAGGGACCCAAACTCTAAGCCACAGCATGGAAGACACCTCTAAATCTACCCCCAGCATACTTTGACCAAAAGGAAAGATGAGCCACTTTGTGCTGCCATGTGGCACTTTGGCTTTTAATCTATATTAAAAAGGAACAGCTCAGTGGTTCTAGTTAAAAGCCAGCAGAGAATTTCAGCATAAATTAGAGCACAGAACTCACTGCCTGACTTCAGTTTGAAATCACAGCCTTCTGATTACAGAAAATTTCTGTCTTTTCTTTGCACGCACGTTTGGGACATTAGAAATGCGTAAATGCAGATTTCTTGTCACCATCTGATGAGCCCTTTGGTTCAGAAATGCTCTCAAAGCAGGAACTGATAAATCCTCTATCTAGGAATAGGTGGAGAATACACACAATCCCAAAGCATAGACTAAGTGGAATATAAGGCTTTTCTGGGTGAATACAACCCCTGTGAACTTGACTTGGCACAAGATACTCATATTTCTTTCCCACAGGCTCACATTGGTGATTCTTCCTTCTCCTTTTCCCTCTCACCCTTTTCCACAGAGATATACAGGTGTCTATAAATACACCTCTAGCCATTTCCTGATAATATTCCATTCATCCCTTCTGCATTCAAAACAGCTCCAGTTTAGCAAATGCAACACTATGCTTCAGTCATCTCTGAAAACAAAAATTAAATCTTTGCATAAAAATGCAAATGAAACATAAAGCTATATATGCATGCACATATCAGACAGCATCAAATAACATCAGCAGTTTCAAAGAAATGTTTAAGGCATTAAGTCATGTCAGGAAGAGTCTTTCTAGCTGCAAGTTTCATAACAAGAATAAATCAGTCTTGACAATGAACATGAAAGAGGGAAATAAACCTTTCTGAACACTCAAGGTGGTTTGCTCATTTCCCCCAGACCAAAACGAACGAATTAGTTGATATATATGAAAATTACCTTAAACTAACAACACAATCAGAGAAGATAAACTTTAAAGTTAAAATCATATTACAAAGATAAAGATATTACTTGGGGCTGAGGAGAGCACATGGTAACTCCACAGTAGCTGCTGAGCTGAGCCTTTGTAAGTTAAGAAACGACCAAAAAAAAAAAAAAAATCCCATATATTTAAAAAGAGCTGACCTCAGCCCCTGGACTTTGCTCAGGCACTAATCAGATTTCCAATGTTTAGCGTTTATCCTCTGGCTACTGATTGACCATCCATACCTGGACACACATAAACACAACCTCCAGCACTGGGGTAGTTCCTGAGGCTCCCTGTGCTAACTCTGCACACAAGTTTCACACCTTCCAACTCCACTCCCATCAAATTAATTAGTCTCAAATTGCAGCAATCAGTTTTAATAAACTTAGGCCTTTTACTTTTAGTGAGAATATTAAAAAAACCTTGGACTAATAAAAACAAATTACACACATTCCCATAATTCTGCTGTAGCAGCACAATGGAGCTCCAAGTATTTCCACTGTGGAGTGTGCAGTTATTTATCGAAACCAAATGTATATTTAACTGTATATACTTAGGCAACATAAGAACATCATTTGAAAGCCCTAATGCCTGTTTATACAATAGCAGACTGTTTTTAAGCCCCATGGAGCTGTGCAGCAGCAGGATATTTAAGCCTCAGGATGTTGGGGCTCAACGCAGGAAGATCAGGAGCAAAGTGACCACTCGTTCTGTGGAGTCTCAGCCCCACTGTGAATCTTATTAACGGCCATAAAAAGGTCACAGAGTCACCTTATCATACTGCTGAAAAATCCCCATGCCATGAGGAAGCTGAGGAATGGAGAAGAGCAGATAAGAAGGGTATGGACCCCCAGTATGGAATACCTTGTTGGACACTAAGGAAGTTATCATGACACAAAGGAATGGGTGACATAAGGAGGAGCTCTAAGAATCCTGGGGCAGGAAAATTATACTTATGGGCTTTTGTCTCTACCACTCCACTCCCCAGCTGGTAAAATGCAGTAGAACTGCTCTGCAGAGATGGAATGTCCCTTCCACTGGGGAGAGACATTCGTTCTACATGGTCCATGCACTCCATCTTCTGCACTGCTGTCTGGAGACACACATGGGGAATGGGACATTCCCTTCTCTATGAAAACTCAGTTATAGCTGGTAGATGAGGTCTGTGACAGAAGGGGAATACAGTGCATCTCTTTAGGAAGAGCTATGGAAACAGGGAACGAACCTTCAGTTTATCTCAAGACACCTTCTGCCTCCACGAGTGCCAGGTCAGGGATGCTTTCATTTCCTTTAACAACTGTCAGCCCAAAAGCATCCCCCTTACTTCATTACCTTCTAAAAACATAGGGGCTACCATTGAGAACAGCTGAAGGAGACAAATGTGAAATACACAGCATTTTAAATATGAGCTCAGAGTTGTGGATACCTCCCACCTTCTTCCACTATGCTGCAGATGTGGATATTTATTGGATATACCAAAGTCCCGTCCAACTTTAGACATTTCAGTCACATGTCCAATTTAGGAGTCTCATTCCCTTGTACAGGCAATGGATCAAAGCATCTAGATATCCTGGATTCCTTGGAGGGGTCTCCCTGATGGAGACCCCTCTGCTCATCTGCAGTTTTTGAAAGCTCTTCACTGGAGGGAACAAAACTGAGAATAAATGACTGAATATTCAATAAACTTAATCAACAGAGTTAAACAACAACAACAAAAAAACCCACAAACAAACAAAAAAACACAAACAAAAAACCACAAACAAAAAACCCAAACAAAAACCCAAAAAACCACACAAACAAACAAAAAAATACTCCATCAAAGCATAGAAGAACGTGCAGGAAAACATGTGCATCTTACATTTGGACTCAGAATTTTGATGTAATTTTCCAAACAACACTATTATACGAAACATTCACCTGCTAAACAGAAACCTTAGATTCTGGCTTTTCACATTAATATTTGTACTGACATGGAAGTAAACACTAACAGAATATTATAATCACAAGCTGTAGAGCAGAATTATTACATATCTTGTATTATTATTATAATACATAGCTGTAAAGCAAAGGGAAAAAAAAAACCCCAGCTAATTGAAAGGTACAATTACGGACAACGAATTATGACAAGATCAGAGGAAGAATCTTTAGATTTTCCAATAATGAGACATTTAGTAATAAATACAACACTTGAAAAAAATCACTTGTAAAAGCAAAAAGAAATTCGCTTTTACAGCCACAATGAGCTCCCAGGAAGCCCAAAACTGTGATTCTCCTTTTGGAGCCTGACAGGGCTGTCTGCTATTAGTTTTATCTATTCAATCTCCAAATCCCAAACTCTGAGGTTACTGGTGTAGGTCAGTTGTGAGACCATGTTGACTCCCTTGCCATTCGACATGGAAAACCAAACAACAAAGTCTGCACTATGTCAGCAAGCATTTCACATTCTTCGGTTTGTCATGCAAAGCACAAAGGCCCCCCGATACAGTTCAGAACGGGTCTTTGTATCTACAATCTTGTTTACCCTTGGAATACAAGCTTAATTTCCCACATGCCTAAAGTGCTTTAAAAGCCACTTCATACAGCAGAAAAGACAGTGCTAATCTCTGGCAGTGGAAGCAGAAATAGAGAGTTTCAGAAGAGCCTCCAAATCAGCAGCGAGATCAGCTTTATACTTAATACACCCCAAGTGGGGGAGTATGAAAGGAAGCATCTCTTCAGGAAAATCTAGTTCCAGCGGTGTAGGATCATGATTTTGCCATCCCTAAAAGCAAATTATTCATCTGCTTACACTAGGAAGTTTGTCCTTTTTCCACAGAATCAGTATCCAGAATTCTGGAAAAGGTAAGGTCCCTTCACCTGTCCACACAGCGCAGCTTTCCAGAGGGAGTGACAATCTGTGGAATCCAAGGGCAAAAAGGAACTCCTGGCTTAGCCATGATGAATTGTTCCCTTCAGGGCACCTCTCACCTTCCATTAGCTTTGTAGTGCTCCTGACTTAAACATTTTAATTAGATGCTAGAGGAGAGATGTAAATACCCCCTAACATATAGAGGAATGCAGAATCAGAATCACAGCAACAAAAGCAAGGGCCATGACACCAGGGGAAAAGTTTCAACAGGAAATGCAGCTCCTAAAGCCTAGATCCAGCCTACCCCTTCAGTGTTTACATCTAAGCAAAAAGGCAGTTCTGAAGAGGTTTAGAATTATAGTGATAGTCAAACACGTAAAGATTTCCTAATCTACTGATTGCAGAGGGAAGAGCTTGCAGCTGCAGGTTGGTTTTTAGTACTGAGTGGTGGAATTGCCCCTCCTCAAATGAAGAAAGTTCTTGAAAAAGGTGAAGAACTGCTCTCAACTGCCTCGTCAGCCTCTAAACCAGGTATTAGAGAATACCTGAACAAGAGAAGAACAGGATAACTCTTGGCTTCTTGGATGCACTTGGATAGGATTTAGGACTTGGATAGGTCCTAACTGCAGTAAAATCTGCTTCATTTTTGTGGCCATGAATACATGGAAAAGGAATTCTACCACAGGAAAACAAATTTCATTTCTACAAAAAACCAGTTAACTAATAGGCACAAAACTGCTTCATATCATATCCAAAACTGCTTCATACCCATATCAATCATATATCTGTTATTGCTGTATGATGTGGCAATTTGGAGCCTGGTTTGAAAATTTTACACTAACACAATTTCTGCTGAAAAAATTATCTACTTCCTTAATTCATCCTCTCCTCAAAACTCTCTCCAGCCTTCAAACAGCTCCTAACCTCACTAAGTTGACTGTTGGAAGCAAGCTCTTTGCTACCATCACGCAATGGGTAAAATTAGATCCAGCCTGGGAAGCAACCAAAACTTGCAAGCCTGTCTCCATTCCATCACGCCTCTCTAAACAGAACTGACACTATCACCAAATCCTACAGAAGTACATCCCAGAATAATTCATCCAGTGTACCATATGTATCCCAAAAAATATGTCTGTGGAAAAAAAAATAAAAAAAATAAAAAAATTACTGTGTCCACTGAACAAATCCACACAAATTTGGGCAGAATCCAATTACTCAAGGGGGTCATCTCTGACCTCTTCCTTCTCATCTTCAAGGGAGCTCCATAAAGCATCTTCACAGCATCAAAGAACAAACCAGAGTATGAAAATAATAACTGTGGTGAATATTAAAACCCAGATTCAGTAAAGACACAGCCCTTAGAGCCTGTAATGATCTGCTCCCTCTCCCCAGTTAACCCCTCCATGTTGCTCAGGTGATAAATCATCCATCTCCCTCTTTTCTGCGGCACAGAAATGTCACATCACGACTTTCCTTGCTAAGTCTTGTCTAAGAGTTAGATTTAAGCCTAAGAGTAACTGCTCCTCAAGTAGTTTTAAATAAAGAAAATTAATCCTTCTGTTTCAGGCCTGAAGAAAAGTTTACATGCTGAGAAGTTTGTCATCTTCAGACCATTGGAACAGATATGTCAAAAGACATTGTTTCCCTTGACTAACCCTGCCTTGTTTGAAAGTGGAGTGGCCTTTCTTTCCTCCTGGTAATGCTAATTTCAGCCCTCAGGTATAGCTACTACACCTCTGCTTTCAACTACTGTATTTGTTGCTTAACTTGGCAATTACTTTATGTAACCTAAAACCTCTTTGGATTACAGCTTGTGGAAAGAGTCCTTGGAAAATAAAAGTATATGGTATTGTGATTCTAATCAGCAGATCCCAAGGCCATAAACTTCAAAGAATCTTTGCAATGTGAATTTCCCCTGTTTCTGAGAGTCGGTTTTCAAGATAAAATGTGGGATCTTTCAAAGACAGAGAGATGGGTATCTACAGGTACCCAGGTACAACCTGCATATTTAGGAGCAGCAGTACTTTTTTCTAATTCAGTGATAAAATCCGAACAGATGGTCAATCAGAGCAGATGATCTGTTAGGCATGAATAATTTCACCAGTCCTGTGACTTTCCTGTTAAGCATCTCTAGATGGGCATAAATATACAAACTGCAGTGACTCACAGCACAGACACAGCCAGCAATGAGTGCTCAAAAATACTTTTTGATCTATATTATCTTAGAACAATTCAGAGACTTTTAAATTATTTTCTACAAAATTATGCTTATTTAGTATATAGGATCCTTAAGCAGAGGGTGTAACACTGAACCAGCAAGGAAAAGAAATGGGAAAAGTTGGCTTTATAAATCATCTTAATCATAAAAACTGAATGCCAGTACAACTGCCAGGGCTTTCTGGAAGTGAAGGGACTTTGAACTGATGGCATGAAACCTTCCAGGTAGAGTGGTAACATTGCAGCAGCAGCTTCCTCAGCTGAGATCTCCTGAGGGTCTGCAGATGATTTCCATGGATACAGTTACTTCTCCTCCTGACAGAAAGGACACCCTCCCTCCGGAAACTCCTTCACATAAAATACCAGAGGAATCTCCCTGCAAGTTCATTTACAGTGAAACTCCACAAACACTTACATCAACACTCCTCAGAGAGCCCTGCAGGAGAAGGAGATGCTGCGGGGGAAGGAGATGATGGGAATTCCATTGCCTTTACGAGGCAGGAATATCTATTTCGATGTATTATTACGAGAGTTGGGTCCATCTCAAGTTTAAGCCAGTCATGCTTTAAGATTTTAAGACAAAGACTATCCAGCCTTTGTGTCTCTATGCATTTGTTCCAGAACCATTTTCTCTGGTTTTCCCCATTTTCTTATGTATCATGCTAGAGTAGTAAAACCACAGCAATGATGAGATGGGTAGTGATGAGGCATGGATATTTTTTGTGATTGGAGGATTTAACTCCTCATGTGCAAAGCCAGGAATTACAGACATCTTCATTTGACTTTAGCTTTGCTGTCTCAATTAAGAAGAAAAACCGAAAACACAGAGTCAGGACTTAAAACTGTTCTTATCTTACTATAAAACTACATAAAGAATATCTTAACAAAAATTTCCATTTTCTTTTCCTTATAACATTTTCCATTGTCTACAATAAAGCAGCATCTAACACAAAAAAAAAAAAAAAAAAAAAAGAAATTTGATGCAGCTTCTTAAGCAATACCCATCAACACCATGGCTGTAATTCTGCTTTCAGTGGAATCTGCCTCCTCCCAAAAGCAGTGACATCTTCTCTCCCCACTTTTCAGAACAGGCCAATATTGCCCCCAACCTGAGGATTTGCTTCAACTTGCTTTCCAGCCCTTCTGAAGTGTGATCCAAGTTCCCATGGTTATGAAGGCAAGCCAGCAATCTCCCTCCCATCACCAAGCACTAACCCATCTTTTTAGTCATCTCATCACTGCAGCAGGATTCAGGAAATTAAACTGCAGTTAATGAATTTAAACATACTCCAGCCAAAGGGCTTTACTTCACAAAGAAATGTGAAGCATTGTCTACTACCTGAGCCAAAAGGCATATAAATACCTTTAATCTGTTTTAATAAAATGCGAAATAACAGCAAAATACTACTCTTCAGCTATTTTTGAAAGCTATAATTTTTACCATTTGTAGAAATTATAAAAATCTGCACTCGATGACATTCTTATTAATGTTGATGTCTGTGTGCTGTGCATGGAATGTCCCCTGGCTTTCTGCTCGGCTCCTGCTTCCCTTCCAATTCTTCTTTCCTGTCCATCCCCTGTCTTGGTTCCACAGTCTCCTCTGGGATTAGACAAAGAGCTTTCCAAAGGCAGGAAATACCTCTAAAATGCTCCTGACTGCCAGGAAGCAGCTTCAGTCACAAATCCTTCTACGAGTTCGACTGAATATGGACTTTTTTTTTAAACTAAGAGTGTGACAAGATTGGTATTTTAGTCATCACAGATGTGAACCGTGGCACAGACACACTCAGAGAGCACACTGAGCACCTGGGCCATGTTCTACTTAGAGATGAAGCTGCTGGAAGTGTCAAGACAACATAATCCACTATTTGATGAGACAGGTCCTTACAGTCAGAAGCTGGGAAGGCCTTTTTATGCCTTTATGCAAAGCCATGTAATTCATGCAACCTCAAATAAAACTGTAATAAGGAAACAACACAAGATAATCACGCCCAGAAGTAGTCATTAAAGCACTTCATCCCCGAGGATTTTTTTAAAAGGTCATATAGACATTTCCCTAATGACAGCATTGAAGTTACTCTTGACAAGCTCACATTCATTAAACGGCCTCCTGTCCTAGTCACAAAGATATGATAAATCAGCACGGGTCTGAATTACCTTCTCTAAATAACAGGTTACACAAGTAAAGGATTACAGAAAGATTTATTCAAATCCAAGTTTCAAATGTCTTCTCTCCATTCTACACATATTTATAACTGCAAGTTAAGGAGGCAAAGGCAGAATTTAGTCTCAGATCAAGCAGCTGCGTCTGCCAATGGGAAATCAACTCAAATAACCAGATGGTAACCAAGTCCACATATACAGAAGTGACAAAACAATAGGAGATTAATTTCCAACCTTTTTAGAAAAATAATCAAAAAGTAAATAAAAATATTTTTAAATGCCTTTTTTATTTAAAATGCCTTTGTTCTAGGCAAATACAAATTGCCTTCAAGTCAGAAAATAAGCTCAGCTGTGTTGTGCAACAGTTCCATTAACCTTGCAATCAAGCATTAAATTTAAGTGCCTTGTTTGGATTTCCCTGCTGCAGGGGAAAATGTACCTTTCTAAGGTCTGTGCTTTATGTTACCAGAGCCAATGAGCAAAAGCCTCACAACTAAACTTCTACAATTAAAAACTCAAGAAACTAAACAAGCAAGCATATTGCAAAAATTCCTCTGATAACTTTTTAATGATTAACCTCATACTCACAGGTTCACAGTCTTTCACACTTGTTCTCCCATGCATTCAATTAACATCTGCTTTGAACAAGTTAAATATAATCTTAATATGTTTTCTACATGTACCAGTAAAGCAACTCAGCACTCCTGCTCACTGCTCCCATTCACAGAATGAAGAAAACAGTTACTGCATTTTTTATTCAACTCTTTTTTTTTTTCTTATGCCCATTTTCACCCTGAAAAACTGCTGCTCAAACTAAAGTTCATTTTTTTTCTTTTGTTTAAACCGCACATCATGGTCACCCAGCAAGCAAAGAGGAGCTGCTTTTAAATCACTGCCCTCCTGTCAGAAACTTCTGATCTCCTGCATAAGGTGAGTAGCTTTATATTCTAAATAGAAAAGACTAAATCAAAGCAGCACAGAGCAAAATCACCAAGGGTAACTATTCTGTGATCCTGTGTCGCAGATAAATCACCAGCCACACAGAGTGTGGATTGTGTGCAAAGTCCGTCCCCTCCATATGAACTGAAAGGATGATTTTCAAAGCTGAAACAGAACTGACAAACTGAGGATTGCATTTCAGTGGGTCACAGTCCCACTCTAGGTGGAGTACATTTAAACACACAAATAACCTCTCTTGTCAAATGCACCTAATTGGTACCTGATGTGTTGTGTCTTCGGGGAAGGAGCTCAGCGAAGGAAAAGGTTGCAAAGAACAGAAAACACTGGAAGGGGAAAGGAACCAAGGAGGAGGAATGTTGTCACTGGCTCTCCAGAAGTCTGACAGTTGGCTGAACAATAATATACTTTATCTCAGACCAATGCTGTGTTTTAAACCCATGCCTGTGTTGCTGTGGCAACATTCAGAAGCCACAGCAGAGGAAGAGGATGATACTTTAGATGAGTCTCCAGTTGCATCACAAGGTGGCAATGCCTTCACCCACAGCACCAGCAGGGAGGGCTGGTTGGGTTTCAAGCTGCAAATTTCAGAAAGAGATACGAGCTCCTGAAAAAACCCAGGCATATTTTACTACTGGCAAGCATATGCTGACTTGTAATTCAAACCGAGCTGGGATTCTCTGGGAGGTTTTAGTTCTTTTGTTTAGATTTACCATCCTGCTCTCTACTAATATCACGAGGATGCCGAAGCAGATTTGGTACAGCCAGCTTAGAAAACAAGGCCAGATTCTCCACCACTTGCATTTCCTTAGGAATAGAGGCATCGCTACGAAGAAAGTGTCATATCAAGCTCAGTCAAGTGCATTATGCCCCAGGAATGACTTAATGAAAACAAAAAACTTGTAATTCAGGTATTGGTTCGAACACGTACCTCAAAATTCATATTTTATACTCAGAGGCCCCTCATGGAAGAAAAAGGATATGGGTCACTTACTGCATCAACAGTAACACTCATCAGGGTTTGGAAGGGAAAGAAGCAGCTATATGATGATGACATTAAAAGCAACAGCATTTAACCCAGTTATCTGAGCTCTAACAGAACATATCCATCTCCCCGGGTTCTTTTCTGATTGCACTCCCATAAATTATGGATTTTCACTCCCCTAATTCTTGATCTTTGGCCTTAGCTGTTCACACTGAATCACTGGACTTGGAAGAATCAGTGGAAATCAGGACAGAATTAGGTCTTTTGTATTTCAAACACTATTAAAATAGAAGATTTACATTTCCTTGTGCTACATCCTGCCCACAAAAACCCAGAGGAGATTTCAGCACGGCAATCAGAAGACATAAAATCAGCATTTATCCCCGCACCTCTGCCAACACACAACACAAAAGCACTCTGGAGAAACTTCCATCCCCACGCTCAGCATCTGGATCCCCAGAGCCATTTACTCTCTCTCAGGAGATCCAAGGTGCAGTGGACACAGTGGGAACAGCACCACGGCTGAGGCCTTACCTGTCAGCATCCCCGAGCCCCAGGGACGTGTTCCGCTGCAGCGTCTCCCGCACCGCAGCCATTCCATCGGGAAGCCGGTTCAGCCTCCGGGTGTAGAGGCCCAGACCTCCATCAGTCATGTACCTTTGGCACAGCAAAACAGAAAGTCAGGCTCAGTAAAGCAATCCAAATGTGACATTTCATTGTAGCCCCCCGTTTTCTGCGTGTCTTTAACTGCGCGCTGCGCTTTCCCCCGCTTTTGAACTGAGGACGGGACTTGGAATTAGAAGCAAGGAGAACTTTATTCTTGATCAGATCAGAGATGAGTTTTGCCTCTCATCGCTCTCCATTACACTCTCTCTCATCACCAAGAACTGAATTTCAACATAAATGTGATAAAGGAAGAATACACTTCACTTTCATTAAGGATGCCTACACGGAAGTAATTTAATATTGTGAATGCTACCATTAATGATCCCTTCCTGCCCAAAAAAAAAAGACATGGTTTATACTACCCTGGATTTTTCTGCACGGGTTAAAACAACACAATCGAAATCTCAAACCTTCACAAACCAACTACAAAAATCACAATGAATTCACCTCTGGATTTTGTCAGTGATCCATGAACATTAAGTATTCCACAATTTTTAGGAATCAAAGTTGCAGCATGACTGAAAAGGTTTTTTCAACCTTGTGATATAATTAGTGAATAATATATTTTACCATATTAACAGTGAAATTAAGATGTTACTCCCATCTTGCCTTCTTGAATAACTTCTCAACCAGCTGCCCTACACCAAAGTTTCAATGATGTCTTAAAATATTTTGTGGCATTTTACGAGAGTAGTAGGTCAGCAAGTCCCAAGTGTCAGGATAAAACAGGAGGATTTTTCTCTTGGTTTAGGTTTCATTTCTTTAAGTATTCTGACTACAGATATATGCAAGAGCTTTAAAGTGGAAAGGCAAGTCCCATTTCACCTCTAAAGACACTGGCATGGAGTGGGCTCTGCACTTCCACCACCAGTTCATCAGCCCACACAGATCTACACGAGCAGCACTGACAGCTGAGTGAACTCATCCATAAGGATTTTCACACACCTGAGGCTGAAATAACTCCAACAAGCCCAGCACTATGGTCGCTGTTTCCAGCATACTGCTGGACACCTAACATACCTCAGCGAGTTCTGAGCTGACGGGGTTGTATCTTCTCCATCCTTCAGCCACTCAGCAAAATCCACAGCAGCCCACAGAATAATATCCAGACACTCAGGACAACTGCCCTCTTGCTTAAAAAAAGCACAGAGCTTTCTGCCTAACAGGGAGACACCCTTATCCACAGCAAGGAAGGAGAGATGCTCTGAGCTGCAGCCAGCAATGCCTCTGCTGGTCAGGTCTCACTGCAACAATTGTACTTCACCCAAGTCAAATTTGTTTGCTACATTTATAAAAGTGGGATGGTGAAGAGTCGGGAAGCCTTGCCTAATCTGCTGGGTAGCATTTCTCTTGCATGTATAAATCAGCACAGAGCCATCCCAGGAGTCTCTGTGGAGTTCAACAAAGAGGTTGTTGCTCAGCCAGTCAGAGCAGACACAGGAGTATTCTCCATTCAGCAGATCTGTGGGGACTGACGCTCCAAACTCGTAAACAAAGACTGGGAAAAGCATGGGGAGCAGTTGCCCTGTAAACATGTGGAATTCGCCTTAGGTCTGGCATTCTAACTTCTGTGTGACAGTTTATAAATATTTTATCGTGGAAGAATATTTTTTTTTTCCCCTAAGCTACTAAAAAAAAAGGGAAATAAGAGAGAAGCAGAGCTTAGGACCACATTGTTATACAAACATGCAAGCAGTATTTTGCAAAAGCATCTAATGTACACACACTAACTGGTTTAGTGCAGCTGCTTGTCTGCACATGAAACACATTTCTGTGTGAAATACCCATTGCACACGTATTGGAAAATGCAGCCTTTTAGCTTTGCTGTCAGATTTCTGGCATATGATTAGCCCCTTAATAAAAGAGATCTACTACAGCCAAAATACACTGTTTTCCCTACCTATTACTCGGAATATGTGAAAAATAAATATGATACTTTCAAGAGTTAGCCATGCCGAAATCAATGCGTTTTCACCAGCATCAGCATATTTCATGTTCTCACACAGAAGGCTCAGCAAGTTTAAAGATTAGAATAATTCTGCAGTTGCATCAAACTGAAAACTAAAGAGTCAGGTTTTTATTGTTTTCAAGCACTGATGAATCTTACATTAAGTCAGTGGAAGCTGGATGCCTTTGGCACCTTTGGCCATGACAGTTTTTCTAACCAAGACCACGTGAAAAAGCACAGACATAAACGATGACTTTTAGCCCCCACACCACTAGGACGAGTTTCTTACATGCCAGAACAACACAAAGGTAGATCTTTGTATTTGGAAACAGGCTTGTGTAATCACAGTTTGAAAGCTTTATATCTTATTTTTATTTCACGCAATATCCTCTACCCACGAATGTTTAATTCTGAAAAGAAGCCAAAACCAATGATGCCTCGGTCCTGCATGCAGCAGTGAGGTGAAGGAAGAAGGAAAGGTACTACTTCTAAAGTTTGTGGAAAAATACAATGAATATACTTTAAAACAAATTAAAAAAAAAAAAAGTTCTTTACTATCCATTTGTTAGTACAGAGGAGATTAAAAGTTACCAGTGCCACAAAACTCCAGTCGTTGCTTTCTTTTTCTTCCTCTCCATCCCTTCAAACTTAAAACTGTTTTGGCTCTAAGAAACTGTCTTGCCTTTATGAATACATTACTACTGCTGCAGATATTTGCTTTATGAGAAATGAGAATATAAGGAAGGCATATTTTTCTAAAGACAACCTTAAAATGTTTCACTTGGGGAGGGATAAAACTAGGAAATATTATCCTGGATGTAATTGTAACAGTACTCAACGTTACCTGAATTTATTGTCCTATCACACCCACACAACATGGAACACAAGAATATCCTCTACAATGAGCCACTGCAGTTCAAACAATTGTATCAGGCCAGTAATCAATTAGGTGTAATTTATTTGACTTTTCTTCTTAAAAAACATAATGAACTTGCACTGAAATGCCTTGCTAACCTCATGACTCCTAAAAACTCTGCCAGCACACTCGGTGCAAAGAAACTCCAGGGCTTGGAAGTATATTTTTTTTATCTGTCCCAAAATAAGAAAAAGTTTAAACATATGATCTGGAGAAGAGCGTCATATCCAGACTCTGACTTTTATACAGATGGGTAAACTCCACAAAAAATTCCATCTCACACATGCTTTGAGAATGGTATACCAAAGGCCAGTGGGGAATGACTGCCTTTAATGAAGCTGAATATTATAATATTTAATGAATGGACAGTGACACAGTGATGACATTGGTTAAAAGGAGTTTCTAATCTTTCCAGGAATCAATGTTTAAATACTCATCGCTATAGTTTCACTCTTCATCAGCAAAGAAAAGAAAATAACCAAACTCCTGTCAATATGAAAAGACTCAGGTTAAACAAGAGATGTATTATGCACTTCTAACATACAACTGAGACTTACAGCCCACTTTCTAGGTGACAATTTTTTTTTCCTGTAAGAAAGTGGCTCCCTGCCCTGCATTACAGGCATAAAGTAATTTGCTTTGGACAACCTGGACCTTTAAACTCCTCTTTTCTTTAGACAAACACACTCCTTCTGTGCCTCTGAAATTTTGAATGCCATAACAAGCCCTTCCAAGTGCAATATTTTTAGGGTATTTCTGATGCTGAATTGATTTATTTCCCTTTCCTGAAAGGCACGCTGAGGAAGCAGGAACGGGTTATGCCAGGGATCAGTAAAACCCAGTGGTCTGAATCACTTGACTTCTGCCTGCACTCCCTACTTACCCATGGATACAGCCAGCCAGCAGCACACTTACTTTTATGGTCTGACAACTCTCCCACTTCATATATATTCATTTCCCTCCTTCTTGTCTGAATATGAATTTTCCAAGTTTGAAAACAGACAGCCAAGGGACAGGCATTGTTCTCTTAAGTATGAGGAAGAGAAGGAGCAGCACCTCTTGGTGCTATAGTTTCCAGGTTGGTTTGGAAACAGCTGCCCAGGTATCTCCTTGGCAGAAGACTTGCCCAGCAACCCAAGTGCTGGAAGTTTTAAGAAACAAAAAGCTTGTAGGAATTACATTCCCTGGATTATACCACGTATCAACAACCACTTCGACGTGCAGTAGCGTTCTCCTACACTGTTATCCTTAATATTTTCCTTTTTAGTGTTTCATTTTTCATTAGGCCTCATCTGTCTCGTTGTTACAGTCAGTTAAACGAGATCAAGAGGTTCAACAAGCTCTGAGTACCAAAGAACAGCTCTAACCTTGCCAGTCGCTAAAATCCAGCAGCAGAAAATTCTCCACCACTGTGTCTGAAATACGATCAACGGGATCAGAGCGATCCTGTTACTGCAGCAAGGAATGTGCCCTAAATATGACATAAAAAGAAATGCTAGCCTAATGGCAGGATGATGACAACTCCAAATTTCTCACTTGAACATGAATCTGGTGTGCATTTTCCATCGTAACCTTGGCATTAGGCCATATGGACTTTCCCCACCTTTATATCTCCCAAAAGTCTTTCCAGTCCCTATTCTTGCCTGGCCACTCTCTGTTAGAATGTCCTCTCCACTGGCCTGAAGCCAGGGGAAGGCTCACAAGAATTGTTCAGTGGGGCTTTGCACGAGCCAATTTTGATTTAAATGCCTAAATCCTTCCTCAGAATCTATTTCAATGAAAAAAAATCACAGAAATAAGTAGCGGGATAAGTTTCATTACCCTCTTTAATTTTGTTCAGGAGAGGAATGACCTGTGACCAAAGGGGAGTATGGAGGGAGTGCTGCTTCTCCAGAGGTTCTCAGCAGTGCCAGCAGCACAGGAACTGCAACTCCACAGCGACTCTGGGTTCCCACTCTTTTCCTGCAGATGATCCATATTGACACAACGTGATTGCATCCCCCTCTACTGGCTAGCCCCAGACTGGGACCATATTCTGTCCTTTAGAAACTGTCCTCTCACTCAAATTACAGCAATCTGTTGTCAGTGATGCAGCACTCCAAACACTGCTGAGTTGTTTATTACAGAAAGGAGCCTGGAGTGGGATAACTGCTATTAAATGGCATTTTGGCGATTGTTATTCATGTCTTCAGTAAAGAAGTATAAGTACAGTTCTTGGAATAACAGAACCATAATTCTTTCTTGTCATTCTTACAGCATCCAGATGTCTATGACTTTAAATCCAAACTCGCTTTCAACCTGGTTTACTACAAAGTCTGAAGTCAAGGTTTCCTTACACCTTATCATAAAAGTCAAACTTTTGATTTTGCTTGCCTGACCCCTTCATTATTTGTGCTAATTATCCATTTACCATATATAGATACTATTCTGCAATGTTGAAAAGATCAAAATGTGAAAGAAGTCAGGCCTAACAAGACAAAAGGCAGTTCAAATAAACACTCTGCTCAAAGACAGAAGAAAAATAAAATAAACTTCCTAATGAGTCTTAGTCATGTTGAATTGTTAGAGCCATATAAGGAATGCAGTTTTACCCATCTGCTGTATTTAGATGAAAGCTTATCACTAAAATCATGCCATTTAAGGAGCAATGCCCAGTAAAGGACTTATCCACTGTAACTCAAAATGTACAGAAAAAATACAGCGATAACCACGGCAAGAAATAGGTCAGAAAAGACTATAGACAGACACTGAATCAATGCACAGGGCACACATGTTCTCACTCAGCCCAGCCACTCCTGATTTCCAGCCAGCCACGTGTTACCTGCAGCAGCAACCATTCCTGCTGCAGGAAGCTTAGAAGGGAAGGGTTTTATCTTACCTACTGTTACCACTCATTACAGCAAAATGCAATCCTCCTTCTCTTTCTCTGAACCCTTAGCCCAAGGGAAGGTCTGTTATGCCACGTATGACCCTGACATCTGAAAAAGATGCATCACTGCCTGACTGATAAACAGCACAAACTAAGAATCCTATAAATGTCAGTTACTTTTAACATCCAACAAAATCAGCCCTCGATTTCAAGCTTTTCTTTGCCTCCTAACAGATATAACTCCTAAACTTAAGCTTACTTCAGAACTCTGTTTCAATGATGGTTTTGATCCATGAAGTGCTTCTGTGTGGGTTTGATAGATCCAAGCAGAAGAAGGGCCAAAGCCTGGTTCCCCAGTCCAGAGTGGCCTGTTCTCCCTTTTAGCATCCTTGATCCATGTTCCAAATTCAACTGCTTGCAGTGCTTGTATAGAAAAACCCCCAGGGAGCATAAAGGTTTGAATAAACAAGAAGGAATCTTAATCCCATGAGCATTTTGCACACAAACACATTAAGAGGTTGTGGAAATCGAGAGCTGTAATGGGAATGTATCAGCCCCAAATCATCAAATAATTGGGGAGGTCAATAAAACAGCAAAATGTCCCCCCCCCCCCAGTGACAGCCACTGCACCCAGGAGAGGTCACTGCAAGGAGAATTTTAACACAGTGGCCCTGAACATCGTATGCAGGCTGTGCCCTTCTGTCCTTATCTGAAAGCTGAGGGAGCAGTTCGCTGCCAGGCTGGCCAAGTGAGGTTTGAGAGTCACTAGGCAACATTTCTTAATGAGATACACTCCAAAGAGAGAGCTGGGCATGCCTCAAAGCCCAGCCTGGCATGGACCCACAGGCCAGGATGCTCACTGCCCTGCCTCGAAATTCAGGCTCTCAAGCGACTGAGCTGTCAGATCATCAAACCTGCATTTTGTTGGAACACAGCTGGAACAGCCATTCTTCTGCAAAAAAAATGATTTTGACAAAGGTGTGTTTGCAGAATCAAAGCCATTTCCTGAGAAAACATGTGACCAGCGTTTTCTGCAGAGAAAACTGCACACTAAGGTAATTAAAACAGGGAAAGAGCATTAATTAAATTAAAAGCAAATAATTCTAAAAAGTGGGTTGGTTTTTTTTTTTTGACCAACAGCCCTGTTGCTGCATTCCAAAGATAGATAAAAACAAAATCAGCTCTACATCTCAACAGAGAGAACTGGGGCTGGGGAGAGACAAAGGTAGGAATGAGTATGTTAGTAGCTAAAGGGAGACTGAACCGGACAAAACCTTTTGAACAAACCCAAAAAACCCACGAGAATTAACATCCCCACCTGGGACAGATATGTTCTGGGCTCTGAGGTGCCACTTTCTGATGAGGCTCTCAGCCTTGAGCTCTGCCAGCCACCAAAGGGAGGGGGCTGGGGGCTCACTCCCCAGCTCACACAGGTCTTGGTCCTCTTGCTTCAGCATCGGGTTATGTTTTAGCTCCCGCCATAAGGCAACTTCTTACCTTTGATCCACCCCCTGGAGACTTCCTTAGTTTAAGAGCTGTTTTCTGTCCATTTGGCAAAGATACTCCTCCCAACCCTAAGAAAGCAATCCTGGAGCCTGCCAGAGCTCTGCTTGAGCCGATTCACTCGAGGAGGCCAAACGAAACTTCCCATGACCCAGTACATTTCAGAGAAAGCGTCAGGATCACAGGGCTAAAATAGTTTTCCTTGGCTATTGGATTTATTTTGGCTGTAACAAATATTTTGGCTTCCTTCCCTATCAGTTTGCCAATGAAAACACAGATCCAAGGTTTTCAGACTGCAGGATTGTAGCAATTCTGAAAAATGACAAAGTGAAACACATACCAGCTAATAAAGAGCTATTCATGCTCTAAATACCCTCTTGTGCTGCTCTCCACATACTGTAACTCAGCTTCTGGAAATACTGAGCCTGTTTGCCCTAACACTGATCTTGGTGATTTGTTCTTCAGCAAGTCACACGGATGCTTTCTTTACAATCAACCTCTGTAATTTCTAAGCAGTTTATTATCCCTGTCTCACAAAAACACAATGCTATCCTATTTTTTTTTTTTTTACTATTTGGATTTAACTGACATTGGGGAAGATAACTTATGGAACAGGCTACCAAACATTTGTTCACACTGGAGATGGTAGCCCAATGTCATTAGGGGTCTCACTGACACTCATTTTTTTCACTCCTTTTTTTCTCTCTCCCCATTAATATTGGGATTATAACCAATGCTGTTATTGCAATACTCCCTTCCCTGGGAATCCACACACACAATTACTCTCCATAGACTTCCAGGAATGCTCCCTCCAAGTGCCCACCAGTGCAGCAAGGAGAGCACTCCCAAACTGCCCGCCTCCAAACCCTGCCCACAACCTGGAAATGGAGCTGGATCTTTCCAACAATTGACCTACAGAACCAATTCTGCCCTTGGGACTTAGTCAATGACTCCAACAGTGCCGTATAAACTGATAAACCAACTCATATTTTTTAGCAAAACAGGTTTTTGTAGCTAAAGGTAAAAAAATGTGGACTGCTTGTCCTAAGAACTTTAAATTGAGATCTCATTAATCAATCTGTGGGTAGTTACAAAAGTGTAAAATTATCTCCCTCTAAAAACTATTGGGGAAAAAAGAGTCAGTTATAGATGTCCTAACACTCAAGGCTAGGAGTGAGGTGGGGATATGAGTCTTTCTGCAAGATTCATCATTGTTGGCATTATTCTTGGTATATAACTCACTGGTGACAGAAGTACCAACTGGCAAAATAATTTTATTGCACTATTAGTCCCTTAGACCCAGAATCTAAAGACCACACTTTTACTTTCAGAGTATTGAATTCTTTTACCATCTTTTCCCCTGCTGGATGACCAGACTGACACAGAAAGAAAAGGAAATGATACACAGAGATGAGTGAGGGTACAAATTTCTCTGACAATACCATTCATAAATTCAACAGCTTTCTTTTTCCTCCCTTTTCCTCAACCTGGAATCCGAACTTTGTACACTAAATAAAGATCTGCAAGGACTGGAGCTCCTCTGGGATATGAGCAGCAGAAGCCTGAACTGCCAGAGATACTTCTCAGCTCCTGCTCAAGGTGTTTTATAGAAGCCATGGTGCTACTCAAAATTTATTTTCCTCACTTCCAGACCAAAACTGTAGCCACAAGTTTGAATAAAATTCATAGTCTAAAGAAAAAGCAGTAACTTACTATAATAAACATTACAAAACTCAGGTGTAAGTTGATTTATTTGAGGAAAACACAAGGTGCTTTAGGGATATGATGCATTATTAATGCAGCTACAGCTACTGGTGCTTTATCTGAAACAGAATTTCACACTGGTTTTTGCATCAGTTTCTTTACTGTACACTTCCCTAACAAAGAATTAAAAATAAAGTGTCTGAGTTTTTGAAAAGTGTGAAAATATCCAAGTATTCGCAATGGACAGAATGAATGGAGGTTTTCAGATGGTGCAACAGAACTGGTTAACTTAGTGGTGCAGCAGCAGCAGCAGCTGGATTCCAGCTTTCTATTCCACTAAGAGACACTAAATCTTCCAAAGAAGCCAATGTCACAAGAAACGTCACAAATAACAAAATTACAAAGAAGCAAAGGATGTAAGATGGCCAGACAGGGGAAAGGCTGATGCAGTTGAGCTAAGAGAAAATGGCTCTATATTACAGCGAGAACAGACATCCTGAATTGAATGCTGACTTCAGAGCAAAAGAACAAATGCTTTTTCCTTTCAAGGCAGAGATAAAATGTCCACGTAAAACCTTGTTAATAATTGTCTATTCTTTCATAGTTCTTCCCACTAACTTCTTTAAACTTTATTTAGCTTGTACACCTATTCTACCTAACACAGAGATGCCAACTCATTTCCTTCCAGTGAACTGTCAGTTCGGACAGCAAAAGAGTTCAGTGAAGCACAAAAACTGCCTCACTCTCTCCATCTCGTGGGCACAAATGAGTGTAGCAGCATGTGTTTGACTCAACTACATCGAACCTCGACTCAGGCAAACTTTTTATCACGTGCAAGGATATGTTCATATGCAGGAACATTTTCTTAACACGCGCTTAAAACTCGAATCACGCCTTTAAATCCCACTGACTGAATTAACCATGACACCGAGCTGTCCCTCCAAACGCTTATTAAAACTACTTGAACCTGCGAAGTCGGTTCAAATTCTCCCTCCTGATAATCGCGGAAACGAAACGCGGCACCGTTAAAAAAAAAAAAAACAAACCACCAGAAGGACCCCACGGAGCCGGGCCCTCAGCTTACCCGCTGGTGATGTCGTCGGCTCTGATGTTCTTGCCCAGCACGTCCCCGTCGCTCATGTAGCCGGTGGCGTCCATGGCGATGCCCTCCAGGTCCATCTCGTCGCCGCCCTTGTCGGAGATGTCCACGTGGCAGACGCCGCTGCCGCGCGACGCCAGCTGCCGGCGCAGGGGTGCCGAGTACACGTAGCGCCCGGGCTCGGCGCTGGTGAAGCGGCTGGCGTTGCCCCGGGGCGGGTACCCGTTCCCCATGGACGGGGCGTCGCCCGCCTGCAGGCGAGGGCTGGACTGCCCCAGCCTCCAGGACAGCGGGGTCGGGCGCCCCGTCAGGCTGAGGATGCTGCGGCCGCTGATCTCGGTGGTGACGTTGGTGTCGAACGTGGTCTCCAGTGTGCTTGGGGAGAGAAAAAACAAACAAATGCTCACCAAGTTGCAGGTTGCAAGGAACAGCACTAACAGAATTCACCTGCTGCAAACGCTCTGTCAGAGTGTGAGTGAGGTCGGTTCCTCCGTGACACTCAGACCTCAGGTGCTCAACGACGCAGGAAATTTTAATGGATTATCCACAGTATCAAAGTGTAACTTTTTCATCTTCAGTCATATATAACTCCATTATGCCATGGGTTTGCCACTCTAGGCAAGGGAGTGGGACAATAAGATGGCTAAACGAAAACTAGCTGAAGTTCTACTTTTCTGATACACTTTCTTTTTTTTTTTTTGTCTGCATTTATTAAAGTCTTAATATTCTGGAGATGTGTCCAGCACCGAGATGGAATCTATTTCTACACTAAGGAGAGGCTTAAATGAAAAAAAGTAAAAAGAAAGGTAAAAAAAAAGTCTCTTTCAAAATGTATTTTATTTATCAACAAACCAATGAATGAACTAGGAATAGATTTGAAGACACTCAAACCCAAACATGGGAGTAAATCCAGGAAAAATATTTAATTACTTACATATATGCATGATTTGGGTATATTTTTAAGAATATTGGTATTATCTCTACATGGAACCCTAAAAATGGGACTGCTCCACCATGAGGAGTTCAGGTGATGTGTATATATTGCAGACTACACCCTGAATACTCACAGCTTCCTTGCAGCTAATCCACAGCTGCAACTTCTCTTACCCACATGAACTCCTCTTTTCCTTTCCTGCTCAACTGTGTCCCTTTTTTTTTTTTTTTTTATTTACTGTGGATATTTGTTAAAATAAACAGCACTGTACCATTCACAATATAACGTCGCACATATGCTGCAGAAACCCACGTATCCTCTGGTTACAGTAATTAAGTCATAATGAGTCGATGCATTAATTGAAATTTGAAAAGAAAAACAGCATTGGGAGTTTATCTTTGCAAGCTCTGCCTCAGTTGTAGATATAAAGCCAAAACACAAAGTGTGTCCCCAATGAACTCATTTAGGTCTGGAGTCCATAAGGCCCAGAACTCATTAGGGGCCAAACAGCCTATTCTCCCAAACCTCCTGTTCAACACTGAAAAGATCTAAGTCACGGAATGTTTAAATGCAATAGCAGTCTTTGTTTATTTACAGCATATTTTAAATATTGCTGAAGATTTCCAAATGCTGCTTCACAAAATAAAAGCAGTTAAATACATGGATGACTAGCAAAATTACAAAAATGTGTTTGACCAAAGATTGGTCAGGAATTCAAGGTATCCACTTGATAAAGTGGGTCAAGCACAGTTCACCTGCTTATTTAAACAAAATATTACACAGGGGAGGTGGGGGGTGTAATGCACTTCAGTTATTCAACAGTAAGATGAAGAGACATTTTACTTATATTCAAGCATCACCTCACACATTTAACAAGAACTGATTATTCTCCACCTCTTACTCTGTACACAGTGCACCCCATCAATTACTCATCAGACATCTCAGCAACCAGTGGACAATATTCAGAATCTGTGCACTACACACAATAATTACAAGACCAGCATCTTCCACTGTCAGTGTTAATCCTTTTTCAAGGATGCAAGCCAGGTCTAAGAGATGTCAAGAGAGAGCCCAGTGATTTCTGTTTCCTCATGGACAGTTGTCCCATTACCTGTGAGTGACCTGGGTTCCCCTCAAGCTGGACATGGTTTCCTCCAGGTTCTGCCGAAGGTCAGCGATGTTCTTCACAGTTCGTAACCGCCGCGTCTCTGGGTCCTCTCCTGCAGGGCAAGACAAGCCACGAGAAAGGCTAAGGCAGGAAACAGCACAGAACCCAGCTGTCACCTGTGCCTGAATCTGGCTCAGACACATTTTTTCACTGACTTTATAAACACTTGAAATGGATTAGGATTGAGGTTCCATTCCCTTCTGCATCCCTTTACATCCTGACTGAGATGAGCTCTTCATTGCACAGGCTGCCCTTGAGATGTTGCTGTATTGTCATTTCCCCATATGACCCAGTTTAAATTCTGGTTAACTTTCAACCTCATTAGAATAGACACTCCATCAATACCACCCTTTCCATCTCACACACTGACACAATTAACATCAGCCTGACATTTGCCAATTTCTCCAGTGCTGTATTTCCACTAGATCTTATTTTTCCTATTTCAAATAGAGCTCATTCTACAGTAACAGCTTTCCAGTAAACTAAACCGTGCTGACTGGGTGCTCCATGCTGAGTGATGTTTCAGGTGAAACAGCAGAAGTTCTTGCTTGTCAACAGCACAACACATTTGCTATTACCCAAATGTGCTACATAATACATAATACAGAGCTGGGAGATGACTTGGTTCTCATGGCATTTAGAAACCCTGCTTTTTAAATACTCTTTTCTAAAACACATTTATGCTCTGCTCTTTAAAAGTACAGTTTATGTAAATAAAAGAAGTCCTCCTACTGCCTCAGCACAATATCTTTTTATAAAATGAATCATTTAATTAGTGCCTCAGCATAATTTATTTACATGCTCTCAGCTGTCAGTTCAGAAATGCTTTGGTTGCTACCTCAGCTGAGCTTTATAGAGTTAAACCTTCTAAGAGGCTGAAGAGAAGTGAATTTCTAGTAGTGCCAGCATGTTCTTTGTAAGCTGAAAGCTGGAACAGAAAACCTCTGAAAAGCCATCACAAAGCTTCTGTTGGGCACAGAAGGAAGTGATTTCATTCTGAAGGTTTTACAACTCATGACTAAAGAAAATACTACAGTAAATGTAAAACTTCTTGCATTTTGTATCCGCCTTGTCTGTACAAGTGATGCATTCTTAACCTGCCAGAATCCTGGTCATCCATACCATTGTCAGTTTAGATGGATATCTATATATTACAGACATCAGAAGTGTTAAGAACCAGCTAAATAAGCAGTTGTTGGAACTTTCTACATTCTTTGTTTTATATTTCATATTTCTAAAAGATGCCAGGTTGGTGGCACAGAAAAGCACAGTCACACACACTGCTGCCCACAAAGCAGCAGTGGCACAAATTACAGACCAAAGTGCTTAGTGTCCATGTTAGCAATTTTTTTTCCTCAGTCTCTGCTCCCTGGGAAATCATCCCCCTGAGTTACAATTCACTTAAGCCAAAGGGTCAAACAATTATGGCCTGTTTCTGGACTGGAAACATCCACCTAACAAAACAAGACTGATTCCTTAAGCCAAAGGGTCTCTGGGACAGAAAACATTTTCTATACTCATGGATCTACAAATTTTTGCAGCAAAGAACATAAAATATTCATAGGCCTTTAGCTTAACAAAGGTCACAGTGCTCTTTTACAGACCATTTCTCTCACATACAAATAGTAGGTAACTTCTTAGGAGAACACACAGGAGACAAACTAAACCAATTTCCATTGAGATCGCTCTTAAGCCTAAATTCATACCAAATTTTCACTTAAATTGCATTCTACTGCTTAAATTATAGGTATACTTAAAAGGCAGATATTGAATAGTGCAACTAGAACTTAATTATGGAACCACTTAGCTCCTTATGAGCAGGCAGGATCCTTAAACAATTCCACTTCCATTTTTCCTACCCATGCTCTCTTCTGTTTTATATGTACTTTTAAACGAAAAGCTGTGCAGGGAGAAAATAAATCTGTCCCTCACTTCTTCTAATTCAATTGGGTTCAGGGACTGTTTTGCCTTGTTTGCTCTGTTTCCCCCAAGACCCCTTTCAGGATGCTGCTGTTGGGGTCTGGCTGTGCACAGCTGGGGTTTGCATCTCTTCTTGGAGGTTGTCAGCTGTCTTCCGCTTTTGGATCCCAAAACTTACATATCACATGTAAGTAATAGTTTGTGTTTACATAACATCTGTCATTAAAGACTGATAGAGACCCTTTTGTGGTCTATAAACACTTCTCAGTTTACAGGCTGAAATACATCCCAGCTAGGCAATATGATGATTAAGAGGTAATACTGACAAAAACTTTTAAGTTTCTTACTTTGAACACTTATATTTAAACATGAGTCCAAAAACCTTCTCATGGATTTTATCCCTTGAGCCATTTCTTTGCCTTTCAAGTACTTAATCCACCTATATATAAATTGTACACACAGATACATTCAATTTATGCATTCCTGAAGCTCTTTTCCTCCCCGACCTCTCTGCCTCTCACCTTTGCCATCAGCACACGTGCACACAGGTATAAAGGCAGATTTGACAGAATATGCAATGCAGTATGAAATTACCCTGATGGTGAAACTTTGAGCCACATCATTTTCCAAGAAGGGCTTTCTTGTAAAGTTTCAAAACCCACTTTAAACTGGAGGACACCAAGACTACGTAGATGAAAACAAAACCTGATATATTCTACAGATTGGATAAATGCAAGAGCATGCAGTGAGCAAAGTCACTGATCTTGCTGAAATTGGAACAGGAGGAGATTTGACTGTGACTTCAAAAACACATTTTAGATCAAATCAGTAGAATCTAGTAGATTCTACTGTATGGCTACACATAAATAGAATATGGTTGCTAAAAATCGCTTTGTTATACTGATAAGCTTAAACATTTTTGCTAATTATCATATACTTCTTACAGTAGTAGGAATTCCAGAAAAATATATGAAGTACTTTCTAATTTAGACTGCTAGTATTTTCCAGCTACAATCAGTTTCAGCTTCTGTATATTGGACAAGGTAAATTGTAGCTGGATTTTGATCCCCTGCTGCTGCAAAGGCTGTTTCTCAAGTTGATCAGATTCATGTGAGTGACACTGAGATTCCCTCAAACCTACAAACAAACCAAAACCTCAAGAAAATAAACTTGATCTTAAGCTCCGAAACAAAGTTTTTTAAATTAAAACAATAAATATCAAATGCTTGGCAGTAACTTAGGATCCTTATAACAGCTTAATCCTAAAAAATGCTGCCTGTCTCCTAGAGAAACATTAGGTTCACAGAATTCCTAATGATCTCAAGGAATTTGAGGAGCACTCCGTGGTGCTGGACTCCAGCATCTACCATTCAAATTATTGACACCCAGTGTCCATTGCTGACGAGCTGAAAGAAATATCATAACTCTTGGGAACTAAAGCATCAGGGACAAAAACCACCTTGCTTTAGCCCGTTCTTATTTGACCAGACCACAGTCAGTAACTGGCCCTGTTGCCAGGACATACCTGAGAGGTCTTCGAGAGCAGGCTGGGCAGTTTTGACATAAAGGGCAGAATCCATGCTGACCCCTCCTGTGCTGGCCTCGGCTGTCACGTTCCCTTCATTGTCCTTCTGAGATCTGGGAGGCAAAACAAAAAAAGGGACGTGCAGTCACTCCCCATCAAAAGTATCTCCAGTACAATGAGAAGACGAGTGCACCTGCCATCAGCCGGTCTGTCCCACTCTCCAGAACAGACCAGCAGGCTGATTTTACATAATTCATTAGTCCCATGTTGAATTACGTCCTAGAAATGGAAACAAGCACTCAAGTGTAAAAGATAAAAAATTCATAGTCAAAGATAGGCTTCGCAGCTCTCCAGACAGGGCCTTAAGACACTTGGATTTCCAGCTGTATTTTAGTTATCGATAACATCAGCTGTCCTGGCTAATCTGATCCTCTCTAATAAAGTCTGTACTGCATGAAGATAAAGCAGGTAATGTGTGATGGCATGTCACACTCCTGCTACTTTCCCTTCAATAACTAGCATTTGTATTTTAAAAGAAATGACTGGGTAAAAAACCAACTTCAGACTCCAATATCTGATATTGTGGGTGTCAGGTAACGAAAGGTGATGTTGTATGAATATATTGTCAGATTTGAGTAATAAATTGTGACTCATTTCACTTTACTAATAGTGCTGTGTTTTGCTCATGGAGCCACAAAACCAAGCCTCTGGAAGTTCTCCTGCCCAAGGGGTAAGTGCTGTACAAAAGTGAAGACACAGTGGGAAATAACTATTGCAATATTCCTAATTTCAGGAAGCAGCAGGATGCTCTGCCTGAAATGGGTGTAAAACACCTTGAACAATACCCTATTTTCAAAACTGTTGGTGGTGAAAGGAGAAAGGGGCCTCATGCTGCTGAATTTTGGTGTTGAATAACCTTGAAACCAGCCTGACTTATTAATCCCAAAGTTAAACATCCTGATAGTGAGGTGAAGATGTGGCAGCACTGATGAAGTACCTGATAAAGGAACAAACAAGTGATATAATTCCTTCAATATTGCTTAAGAATAGTGCACTATACTATACCAGTAGTTATAGCTTCCCATACTCTGTAGCAAATAATTCTGATTAAGATCTTTAAGTCTAATCATTATCATAATAATTTGTCTTTATATAAATATATCTGGTTTGCCATCCTTAACCCTGCAGGACAAAGTTACAGAAAGGTTCAATTATACCTATATAATCCTTTAGGCATGAACAAAGCTGACAAAGTCTGGGGCTAAGACTGGGTCCAGCTGCACCTGGACTCTTCTCTGAAGAGGAATTTAGAAAGCAAGGGGGTCCTTTCTGCACCTCGTGACTCGACCAGAGTAGGTCTTAAGGAAGGGAAGGATATGATAAAGGTCTCTCAAATCATGAGCAGAAGGAAGATGATGAAGACAGAATAACTGCTTGCATCCTCTTCCTATGAAAAAATTAGACGTATCTGTCCAAACGAAAAATGCCACCATCTGACCGAGGAGCTCCTTGTGTCCCAGTCACGCGTCTTTAGGAATCTTTGCTATTGATTTCCCTCTTGTCTAACTTCCACTGTCTAACAGAAGATGCTTCAAACAGAAAATGGACCAGACAAAGGTTAGCTGTGACCTCATTTGGCTGCTCTTTTACTGATCTCATTCAGGGTTAATGCACAGAACAGCAGACTTGTTGTGTGCCCCCACCTACACTAAGGGATGCTTTTTATTATTTTTTTAATTTCCCATTCCTGCTTATAGCGAGGCAGCTCTACCACTATTAGCCACCCTGAAGACCATGAGTGTGTCCACATCACAAATTGGTGGTGTTACAACTTTTAAAGCCATGATGCACAAAACAAACCCGATACATGTTCTTGTATTGTGTGGAAGAGCAGCACCTGCTCGAGAAGGTGTTCAGATTCTCATTTTACCTATTAGTAGGGGCAGCCACAATTACTCCCCCTCCTATCTATCACAACATCTTGATCTGACAGCTTTCACCTTCACTTTTTTGTGCAAGGGCATAAATTGTCTACTCTCCTGAGGCAAGAACTTTTACGTGCAGCAGCATTCACACCTTGCTGCTTCACATCCCACACCTCCCCCCCGCCCCAACCCCGAAAAGAGCATCCAAAATGAACCTCCCCGAGCATCCCACCGGAGGATCCTCCCGTACCTGTACATGAAGGGGGCGACCGTGGCGGTGTTGGGGTGGCTGTATTGCTGCTGGGGATGAGGTAGCTGAACGCTCACAGTATTGCTCCCTGTGGTGTGCGTTGTCACGGCGGGCCCGTTCACAGCCTGGCTGCTGCTGCTGCTGTTGAGGCCTCCCACGCCTTTTCCCTCGGAAGAAGCCAGGCTGGACGAGGAGCTGGAGTGACGGCCGTCCAGCTGGGACTTCTGGTGCGAGAGCCCCGAGCCGGCCTTGCCGCCGCGGCTCCTCTCGCCTTCCTTTGCGGGAGCGGGGGCACTTGAGGATTTCCCTGTGGTGTTTTTCATTCCTGGTTTTGGTATTCCACTGTGCGAAGGGGCAGAGGCCTCCTTCTTGGCACTGTTCAGCTTTCCTCCTTTAGGGATAAAGCTTGCGATCTTGGAGGACTTTTTTGGCATCTCTGTTGTTGCTAGCGCTGTCTGTTCCTCTTTTGGTTCCTCTTTCAGGTCCGGCTTTTCGGTGATGGATGTCCTCTTCGTAACGTCCTTACTTTTATCCTTTTCCTTCTCTTTCTGTTTCTCCTTCTCATTACCCTTTGGAGAACTTTTCTTATTAGTTAGTGCCCGGCTAAAAGTCCTCTGTGCAATTCCCTTGAGTGCAATTTTGGGACTACTGGACATCGACCCCGGGTTGCTCACGTTCTGATTGGCGGCGTCGATCTCCTCGCTCTCCTCGAAGCTGAGAAGCGCCTCCAGCTTTTCACAACTGTTGTCCCGAGACCCCGGAGCCTCCAGCGCCGTCCCTCCTGCTTTGGAGCCTCCTTTGCTGTTGAAGAGTTTTAGTTTCTCGAGCATGGATTTCTGACCGTTGGGAGTCGTTTTGGCGATTTCCGAGGGCGGCTTTGGAGGCTCCACCGCCGGCTGCTTTACGGATAACATGGAAGACGTAGCTGTGTGCTTAGCACTGAGGGACTTGCTGCGCCAGGGTTTAATAGCAGAGCTGGGCTGAGGGATGGCTGATGAGTTATTGCAACTAACAGTGCTGCCGCAGCCCTGAACTGAGGATGAGACATTTTCATTCATTCCTGTGGGCTGGGAGGCTGTGCTGTCTGCAGACTCTGGAAAAAAAACACAAAAAACATAAAAAAAAACCCAAAAAACCCAACGTGGTAGTACCTAGTGTTATATAGTTCACATAACATTATTTCTGTAATGAAGCATTAAGAATTTTACACCAGTGTCATTAAAAAGACACCTATCGGGGTTTTCAGCGTCAGTATGATTTAGAGAAAATAAAAGCCGGTTTTCTTTTCCTACCCAGCAGAACAGCAATGAGCTCCTACTGTATAATTTACATTTACTTGCTGTTTCAAGAAGAAAAAAAAAAAAAAGAATCTCTTCCAATTCAAACCAAAATGTGTTTTGCAATGTGTTCTCCCTTATTAAGTCCACAATACGTTTTCATTAGCAAAACACAGCACTATTTTCTAACTAAGGGTTCCCTCTGCTTTTGGCAAAATACTTGCTGTCCAAGTTTGATTCTTAGAAAAACCTCAAACATATATAAAAAAAAAATGCAGGAGTAAGGAAAAAAGTAAAACTGAAGTCTTTTCAGTTATTGGGGGTGGTAAGATTTTCATATGCAAAAGGTAAAAGAAAACTCCACATACAAAAATAAAACCGTGTCCCTTTTGCAATGAACCTAAATTAAGTATTACTACGTATCTTAATCCAGCTGCAAGAGAAACTTGTGGTGCACAGCCCTCCCCCCACAGAGAAAACAAATCTGTTATTTAGTTAGTTCCTCCTAATGTTATTTGCTCTTTTCAAGAAACTATTCGGAGCTTAAAGAGAGCTTGAAAAAAAAATCACACTCACCTACCAGTGGCCACTTCTCCTCTGAAGTTTCTCTCTCTGCTGAGTTTCCTTTCTGGAGATGTTACTCTCTCAATTATCACAAATATGTTTTCTGTTAAACTGCTCATGTTTCCAATTAAGTTTTGTCATCTGTGTCTGTTCCCCTGCCCAGCAGCCTGCTGGGGATTAACGGCTCTTACCTATATTTCCCTGCCCTCTCGCACTAGAGTAAACTGTGTACGGAGCTGCATTTTTTTAATTCAAAAATCAACAGCAGTGGAGAGCCTGCGTTCTCGGCAGCAGGAGCAGCCCTGTGAATCCAGCCCTGTAAATCACGAGCTGCTGCTGCTGCAGCCACACAGCGACTGCTTTCCCTCACTTTCAGTTGCTCAGTGAAGATACGGCTCTGTTAACCTCCCTCCCGTGATCCAAAGCAGATCTACTGAAGATTTAAAGCACATACATCTTCCTGTCTTAACGCAGAATCAGGTTTCTAAGAGTGTTAGAGGCTCCTTAATAATAAACTCAGCCATTTCATATGGTTATGGACAAAGTGGGACAGCAGGAAATAATGATACTTTAAAAAAAAAAAAAAATTAATGAAGTCAGAACATTTCCAGGACTCTGTTCTTAACCAGCAACTATTATACTGGCCAGGTTTGCTAGTCCTTTTCCTATGGCAAACTACCCACTTGGAGCTGGGAGGAAGCACGAGCTGGATTACAGACACAGAAAGGAATCACGCCTCTTTTAAGCTTGTGCCAGCCTGCTGACTTCCAGGGCACTGCTCCTGGTTTACTCTAGTACAGAAGGAAAACCAAGCCACCAAATGTCCCAAACGGTAATGCCACCTGGTCCTCTGGTTGCTCTGCTCAAGCCTTCTGAACCCCGTCTGATGGGTCAAGGAGGACTGAAGAAGTGATGGCACAGGAACCACAGAATCATTAAGGTCGGAAAAGATTTCCAAGACTGAGTCCAACCATTAAACTGGCACTGCCAAGCCCACCACTTAACTCTAAGCACCATATCTACACCTTTTTGAGCAGTTCCAGGGACAGATGATTCCACCAGTGCAGGAGACACAGCGACTCCCAGTGCAAGGGGCAGCAGTGACCTGCCATCACAGACACGAGAGAGGAAGGACAGTGACAACTTCTTCACGAGCTTCTGGCAGTGCTCCTCCCCCTGCTTCCACAAGCTGTGCACCACTGCCCTTCCCTTCGTGCCTCTTACCCTACACCGCTGCTTTGTTATTATTTTTATTTCCTGGAGCCCTCCTACTCATCCCAGTCCACTTCCCATTGCCACACCACGCCAGGCTCCTTTTGTACACTCGGAACAAGCAAGCCTTTGTCTCAGCCTGCCTTCCCCAGAAGACACCCAGCAATGTAGCGAAAGCTTCATGAAAATCCCAATTGTGCATAATTTACAGTTAGTTTTTATAGATTATTTTTAAAAAAAATAATCACAGAGTTAAATATTGAGATTCTGCTATAGAAACTGGAGATTGACAGTACTTCCAACACTAAGTTTCTAATCAACATGTGTTCTGACCTCATCACTCTCAACAAATCCCACGGCAGCACAAAGTATACTCATGCCCAGAAATCACCAGAGCTGCCTGGGATTCATGAACATGCCTAGGAGGGATTTACAACCAGGTCCAGGGAGGAACCTTGATGTACTAATCAATACGGGCAGGGAAGCCTTTACTTGTTCAAAAAACAGGACTGGGACAATAATAAGGGTGACAAAAAGAAAATTACCAATAAGGGATGTAAATACAAACCACAAGAGCTGGTTGTACACTGTTAGTACAACATGTACAGAAGCAAACTCAGCTCGAGGTCTGAGCATGCAGCCACCTGAACAGACTTGGAAAAGAAATCTGCTTTCTTCTCAAACAAGTCCTTCACAACAGTTTACCAGCTCTACAATGGGAAGTGAATGGAAGTTGTTGGGTCATTTGGGACCTCAGCTTCATCCTAACAGCCCAGATGAGTGCTCCAGTGCACAGACTTCTGGGAGGAAAGGCTTGGCTTGGATCAAGTGAAATGGCTTGTTTTCCAAATCCCAAAGCATTGCTCAAAATTTATTTCCCAGCAAAATCCAGGACTTTTCGATTTCTCTTTTTTTTTTTTTTTTCCCTTCAAATGTTTTCAGGAAATCAATTAATTAATTAATTCTCTTTGGTCCCTGACCAAAATAAGCTTTTTTTCAGTTTATTTGTTTATAAACACAACGTTCCTTTGTCCCAGCTCCCCCACATACACCCTCCTGTTTGGAACTGAATTTTGCTTCCGTTGCCAGTGGCGTAGGATGAGCACAAAGTAGCTCCATTTACAGACATGTCAGAGAGATCAGAATTAGGACAACAATACTGTGAATGTAACATTAAAAAAATATATTCATATTGGGACATTAATGCAATTTTCAGGGTCTCTACCTAGCATTTTCCACAAAGTGAATTCTGGGTGCTACACATCTGAAATGAATGAAAAATATTTACAAGCTCTTAATTTACATGTTAAGCAGCAACACTTTGAGAAGGAAAAGAAGATACTTTCTCACACAACTGCAGTGGATTTTGATTCACACTTGGGTCAAATACATCGAAACTGAAAACTGAAAATCCTCCAGTAATTTTTTACCTTGCACCATGCAAAGCTACTGCAAGAAATGAAGCACTCTCATGAAAAATTGCCTCAGCTTAAGAAAACTTCAGTTTTAAAGATTCTCTGTTTCTTTTTTACGAACAAGTCTGCTGGCTCTTTTACTCCTCTGACCAAGCCTGGTAAAGGAAAGGAGTTCTGCTGCCAGAATGCAGCTTCAAATGCTGGGTTTCCTAATGAAGCAGTAACATCAATTCGTGGGGAACACATCAGCATGCAAAGGGGAAAGTTTTATTCAGCATAGCATAGGCCCTTCTTTCATGAAAGGGAGAGCAGGTTTCATGCATTCAATTAATAAGCTTATTATTTCCCATGTGTTTCTTTGTGAGGGAGATATTTTCTTTCTTCAGCAACTTGCATTAACTAAAACTGACTATAAAAGAAATGTTTTCAAACCCAAGCTGCGGTCTACAATAAATAATGATCGCTTTCCTCTTTTCAAGGTCAAATCTTGGCCCGAAATCTATTTTGTTCCTGTTAAAAAAGATGTTGGTGGTCTAGTTCCAATGCCAATGCACACTGTAGCATGGGTAAATCTGATTTCAGCTGCTCCTGCAAAGACTGAACTGCATCTGCAAACCTACCCATTTGTGAGGGAAAAAAAAAAAAAAAGAATCTGAAGGCTTATGGTTTAATTCTTCCACTGAAGTCTTTGAGAGCTTATTTTATAATAAAGTCAGGAGAAAATATATGCAATTTCCCATCATTTGTCATGTTCACTCTAAGTAAGTGGACTTTGATTTGTTATAACTGAAAACTTTCAAAAGCCATCATTATAAGCATGAAAGGCAACACACAGACAAAGGATGTTCTCATAGTTACTTCTCCTTAGGAGGGTCAAGAACTTAACAGCATTTTTATCCATTTTCAAATGAACAAACTGTTATTTTTTCGCTTCACAGCTATGGGAAAAATAAGAAGCTCTTATGAAGAGAAATAGCCCAGCCCATAGATTAGATAACAGATACAATAACAAATCCACAATTCTAATTTAGGAAATGAAAGCAGCTCTGCTCTATGACATTAGAGTGTCAGAACTGCAGAAACCACTGTGACAGTCTCATCATTTCCCATCTAGAAGAATAAATGGTGAATCTCGATCCTTCCCATCCACCCACCAGACGATTACCCTTAAAAGCACTACAGATAAAGTCCTACAGAGAAAAAACTTTTCAGCTGAGCTGTTCTGTTCTTCAGTAATCATTTATCATGCTCAGAAACCCCTGGAAGTACAGAAATGCCTGCATTTCTCCAGGAGCTGACTATAAAAATCACAAATCTTTCCGTAATCCAAACCACAAGCAGGTAGAGCAGAACATTCCCAACAGGAGTAACCTGGCACACAGTCCTTCCTCAACATAAGCACAACCCTTCTGGCCCACAGGAATTTCCATTTCAATTTGAACACTGAGGACAGGAGAGAACTACAGCTGGGTGGAAGGGGAGGGCTGAGACAGAGCTCGGGGGGGGCATGGCCTCCACCCACGAGATGACTGAAGCTTTCTGTTCTCTCTTCTATTCTGGACCACAGAAAAAAGCAATAAAAATTAATTTTTTTAATTTTCTTTTTTTTTTTTAAAGCAGAGATTGCCAGATGGGGAAATTCTGTATAACCTGAGAAAAGCCTGGATAGGAAACATTTTGCTTTGCTGAGGACCAAAACTTAGAATCATAGAACCACTAAATGATTTGGGTTGGAAGGGGACTTTAAAGTTCATCTAGTCCCAACACCCCTGCCATGGACAGAGACACCTTCCACTGAAACAGGTTGCTCAGGACCCTTTCTAACTAAGCAGAATTTGGTTCCTTCAGCTTCTGCCCACTGGCTTTCCCTTTGGGGCTGACTCAATTTATTGTAACACAAGACCAAAAAATTACCTCTACTCCATGATATTTTTCTTTCCTTCCACCATATCTACTCCTTCAATCCCACTGCTGCAAACTCTGTAGCTTCAACAGCAGTTCCCTGTATTCACAGAGATGTGCTGTGTAATCTCTGAAAACCCTCACACCAAAGCCCGTGGATATGTCAGAAACCCAACTTGCACGTTTCTGCAAAGTCTCCCTCATTCACACAGAGCTCCAGCACACAAAACAACAGTTCTGCTGTTGGCCAAAACTCGGCGTTTTTGCTGAGGTGAGGGGAAATAAAACTGGAGCACAGGCCATCCTTGTCCCATTGTCTCGACATAACCAACTCAGACACTTGAATTCCTTGTTGTTTTTGTTTAGTTACTGTAAAATTCAGAACGCTGTCCACATGACTGCCTCAAGAGAGAGGTTGGAGGGACCTCTATCGACCACATTCCAGTTAGATGATCATAAAAATAACGAAACCGAGTTTACTGTGCCATTCAAAACAAGTTGCACTCTCCATTTAATACTAGACAAATACCATTCTTGTTCATTCCTCTCCATTTCCTTCTCATTATTTGTACAGTCTAATCCCCCAAGAGTTCTCACAACAGACTTAATCAAAAGCATTAATGAATTCCAGGCAGGGAGCTGTTATGGAGCCTTTCATTAGATTTTATTCTTAGCTGGAGTGGACAATACATACTCTTGGCAGCCTTGGTCTGACACATCTCTCCTGCAGGTTATATGAAATAGGGCATATACAAATTAGTGGTCAGAGAACTGCAGTTAGGGAATGCTGTCCATCTGACTGTTAGCAGTGGCTCCAATCAGGGCTTGGAATGACCACGGAGGAAGAGATGGAGGGGGCAGATTTTTTAACAGAGAAGGGACAGGCAGTAGGAGAAATTATATAAGAATGAGCAGACGATGTGCCAAGGTAAATTACATTGCAACTCAGAAATATCCTGCTCTGCTCAGTGAGAAGTCACACACCATACACAGCAGAGTGGTGAACAGCAGTGCCCATGGATGCACAGCCATGGAGAACAACAATGCACCCTGCAAGGTGGATAGTCCACGTTCAGACTGAGGAGCTGAACCAAACCATACAGAAATAGCACAATTTACCACCGTCTACATTCACACCCACAGATGAAACACGTGAATACACGAAAATCTATCATATTTTTATATCAAAACCAACTGACAGTCACACACTACCGTTTATGGCGGGGTCTTCATTCACTCTCTCTAGTCAATAAAACTACCCCACAATCTGTAGCAGCAGAGCTTTCAAACCAGGCCAACGGGCAGGTAACAATATGCTATTCATGACAGCAATGAAGGGTTGGACCATGGCTTCAGGCTCATCAGCCAGCCCAGAAAGTGGTGGCAGTCCTCTGGTGCCAGTCACAGGTTCTTTGGATCCGTTTGGTTGTGGATGAAGGAACAGGCACAAGACTCAGCAGAGAAGCCACAAATGGAAGGACCAGGGAGGCTGGACGATGCCCTTACCCGAGGAGAAGGGGATCCTACAGATGTGGTAGAAACATGCTGGCACTTGGAGAAGTCTGGGATGTAGCACCACGGCTGTTTGCTTTCCTATGATTTAACAGTGAACTTAAGTTTCCACGGTTGTTTTGCTGGCACGCGTCACCCAGCAATAAATTTACAAGAAACTGTAAATATTTATTTTAAAAGGAAACATCTAAGCGCTGTAAAGGCCGTGAAATGCTGGACCAGCTCTTCATCTGGTATAAATTAATGTGGTTCCACCACCTCCAGAGCAGCTCTGGGCAAGAAGCTGCTTCTCAAGGTTACATTTTACTTCAAAGCTCAGAATTTTATCTTCATTAACTGTACAGTTAAGAACGTGTCTTTGGCTAGTTTTGTTTGGTTGGTTTTTTTTTTTCCCAAAAAACTTTAGTTAAATACACTTTTGGCTTGTTTTATGTATTTCTAAAGCTTATACAACTGTGGCAAAGTCCTGTGGTCTTGTAAAGCTCCACTTGAGCCATGATTAAGCCTTCAGCCAGCCTTTGTTTAGCTAAAAGAGGACATATTTTCAAATGCCAGATTCAGCCAGTTGAACAGCTGTAAAATTAGGCATGAATATGATTTACTGGGCACTCTTATCTTGTCCTATAAACGTGCCACACTGCTTATTTTCTGACAGTCCTTAAGCTGTTTGATGGGCACAAACCCAACATAAATATGTCACTAAAGATTTACTAAGATGAGCCAATCTTTCAAAAAGTATGTTTGACTAGAAAAGTGAAAGGGTGCAAACAATACCCCAGGACATACTTATATCTCCACTGCCCAAAGATGAGTGGTTTGTTTGACACTAAGAGCTCTCATGAGGGTCACCTTCTGACACAAGGCAGCAACCTCCTGTCTGGGGAAGGGAGAGGCATTAATATATCTGGTAAATTGGAGAAACAGACTGAGTCAAGAAGATTTCATTCACTGAAGTTGACTGAAAAGGTTTGTGCTCAGAAAGGAGAAACTGAAAGCCTAAATACAAGAGGTTAAACCACGGGCTGTGCAGATGGACTGCAGCAAAGGAATAGGAGGTACAGCAGAATGCAGCTGCACACTTCATAATGTGACACTAAGGGAAAAAAACCCATCATTCAGAAATGTATTATGAGTGTTATATATGGAAGCAGATGCTTGCAGAATCGTAAGGCAGAGAACTTAACTATTCCATCCTCCACAGCACTAAATTAGGCATCAGGTAGAGTGCTGTGTCCAGCTCCAGCACCCCTCTAAAAGAGAGTGACAGACTGCAAAGAGGCCAGTAGGGACCATCAAGACATGTAAGAGATTTATCACAATGGATCTAAGAGAAAAAAGTTGGAATAGTAAAGATGTCTTCTCCTAGAAGAGAAAAGACTGAGGGGAGACACTGTAAGCCTTCAAACACAAGAGCACTGCTATAAACAGGACAGAGACCAAGAAAGAGCAAAAATGTGTCTTATTTTTAGCCACATATACTGTTTTTATTAGCTACTTTTAAGACCAAATGGATACTTAAAGGGATACACTTCAAAAGGTGGCCAAGTCCAGCTATGAGACATTTCAGAACAGACAAGCAAACACCTCTCGGGTGTTTAGATACAGTTGATTTTTATTTTTACTTTTGTCACATCAAATTCGTGATCACTCCACTATAGTTCAAAGCAAAATAAGTCCCCCTGAACGTTTGGTAAATACCTTCAATGAAAATCATATGAAAAAAAAATTGGATGGGGTTATTTCAGCATCTGCTTTTTAGTAGTGCATACCACAGAAAAATAGAAAACACCACCTGCTCTGGCTATGGATTTGTTGATACTAATTGTGTACATTTATTTTACCATCAGTCTGACTCACAGGAAAAATCCTTGGTCAGTAAAACCAGAGAGCATCTCGAGTGCCAGCACAGATGAGCAGAGGAGCAGCATCCTCAACACTAAGCAGAATATGATGTTTGCTTCATGCCTGACCTAGATGAAACACTGCTACATTTTTACAGGGTGGGGTGACTGAAATTTAAGTAATCATCACCTTCTCACATTGTTGAGCCCATCACATTTATTTTCCAGTGAAAATGTGAAAGTGTGGGCAAACCTGTTTCAAATGTTATAGACTTATGCCTCTTTAAAAATATAAAACCTTTTCCAGTTTTGCAATACTTTTAATCTTACTGAGTTAGGGTCATAACTTATCAGAGTTAGGGTCATTCAACTTTCTTTCAGAAAGAGAAACCTAATAATAAAACTCAACTCAAGATGGATTTAGAACAGGAAAGCAACTGCTCCAAAAAGTCAGATGAGGGAAACTTTTTCTAAATCTGTACAGACGCGATTTTCAGTCCTGAAGAAAGTTATAACTGCCTAAAAAATAAATAAAATAAATAAACAAACGCTTAACTTACTGCTGTGTGTTTCATGAGCCAACTGTTTCATTCTGTACAATCGCTTCCCAGCTTTCTGACATTCATACACTGTTCCCTCCACAAGGATTAGGGATCTTTCAATCTCAGGAGCTCTGCTTATTATTTTTGCTAGTCTCCAGTGAACTGTTAAGGTGTTTCTGCTGGTCCTGGTTCCCAAAGCCTTCCTCACTCTACGTCTCCCCCACCCTTCTCAGCAGCCTCGCAGAGCTGGGCTCTCAGCACTGGTCCATTGGCACAGCTGGAAACAGTTCCAGTGACAACCTGGCAGTTTGTACTGGAAGGGTGAAAGCCCTTTGAATATCCACTTTAGTGTATCAGAGTCCTCAGCTGGAAATTTCCTGTAAAGAACACTGAGATACCAGGTTTAATATTTCTGTCCTACCCGTGTGCCACCAGATGTTGCAGCGACTGACTGAGTAGGGAGCACTGTGATAATGAACTCAGGGGGGGTGTAGGAACTCTCTGTTCTATAAGATACCACACACCTGAACATTTCAGGACTGTTCAGTCTTTGATTAGTAAAAGATGCAATTAAAAAGGATGAGACTTATTATAACAACTGTTGTGTAATAATATATAATCATAGGATCATAAAATGGGTTTGGGTTGGAAAGGACTGTAAAGATCATCCACTTCCAACCCCGCTGCCATGGGCAGGGACACCTTCCACTATCCCAGATTGCTCAGAGCCCCATCCAGCCTGGCCATGGACACTTCCAGGGGCAGAGCAGCCACAGCTTCTCTGGGCAACCTGTGCCAGGGCCTCACCACCCTCCCAGGAAATAATTTCTTCCTAATACCCAACCTAAACCTGCCCTCTGTCAGTTTAAAGTCATTGCCCGTTGTCACAAGCTCCCCTTTGTAAAAGAGTCAGTCTGTTCAGCCACCCCAGTAACCTTTTGTCAGCACTGAGTCAGCTGGCTCAGTGCCACAGGGATTGAATCCAGCACCTCAGCTCTCTGTCATATCTGTCGTGATTAACTATCCCTGTACCTGAGGCCATAAAAAGCCTTCTCTTTCCCATTCAGGCTGAATGCTACTATAAATGGGCAAAAAAATATCAAAATGTTAACCCTCTAAGACAGATTTCTATCATGCTTTATAAGTCTCAGAGCTCTTTCTTCACCACTGTTTTTTCCTTTTTATTTTTCTTTGTGTGTTTTTTTTTTAATTCTTACACTATTATTCAGCACAAGGGCAAAAGCCTGGGTTTTGTCTCTGTTAATTATTATTAATTTACTTGGAGTGGAAAAACTGCATGAGGTTAAACAGAACACAGGGTTTTTCCAGCAAGGGAGCTTGTGCAACGTCACTTCACCATCCTGTAGTTGGTACAGGAGCCAAGTCCAGTCATTCAGAACATCAAATATTTAATCTCATTTTATGTGCAGCTACAAAAGAGGACTTGTCCTCCATTTCGACATCCTTAAATGACAGATTTTTCATTCAAGAAAACTCCTAGAATCACCCAAGTTGATGTTAAAGATAATAGGGCTCAAAGACTTTAATTCAGTAGTTTCTGAGACAAAACTGGAACCTCTGTCTGAACATCAGCTCTGGGCAAACATTAAATTTTGACTCATTTGGTCTGGTTTAATTTCTTTCAATGGCTAAGCATCCTCATCCTTATAATTTCCCAGCATTCTGGGCTCTGAGTTGGGCTCATTTCAGATTCCTAACAAATGGATACTCATGTAGTGCCTACTGAAGTAATGAAGAATCGTTGTTATTACAAATGTCACTACCTACGGGTTCCTTGCAGGTAATAAGAAAGCTACCTTTGTTTTAGACAAAAAACCCATAAATTAACCTTTAAAATACCTCTGGAGATTTTCCAGAGCTCTAATTATGCAGTGCTCTTCTCTGTGTTTTACCAGCATCCCTCTATTTCTGAGAACGCCGCTGAAAATCTTGGCCTTCAAGACACAACCCACAAGAACTCTGAGTCTTGACCTCCTTATGCACATTTCTCGCCTTGCTCCATGTGAAGAGGAGTTTTTCCTCCTCACTGTTCCTGAAGCAGCATTTTTAAATTGAATCTGAGGGTTTGGCATAACCCAAATCTGCCACTTTTAAATGACCTTAAGCGGCACTGAGTTTAAGGCAAGCTCAACATCACACAGAACCAAGCCATGAGAGTGTATTCTCCTTAATATTTTTATATCAATTAAGGATTGAATATGAAACACTGGTATCATTAGAAGGAGAAATTCCAACAGCTCAGTTCCAGGTTTAGGATTTTCTACTCTCCACTCAAGAGGACACTTAAAGAAATAAATAAATGTGGATTTCACGGTGAAGCTGACATGAAGATACTGATTTAACTTTTAAGAGCTGTTCCTACCAAGGCTCTGACAAGATATGCCGTGGCCTCTTGAACTGTGCCCTTGAACTTGATGCCATGGCCTCCTGAACTCCATAAATATAGCTGCCTACACATGAGGTGCACACATTTTTAGCACACACGTGGCATGTGTAACCACACACCGATTTGCTCAGTGGAGGGAGGGGGATGACATTTCCTTGCTCACATTCTACTGGTGGTAGTCAGTCCTATTTTGATAACACAAAGTTAAAAACCTGGAGGAACGAAATTCCCTAACTGTCCTTCAAAATAATACCTTAATATATACCTTCCTATTTAACTAGTTTATTCTTAATAGAAATTTTGAAGGAAATGATATTTAAAGGCGTCGTAACGTGGTAATTTTACACCCACCAGAATCCCTTCAATAAATCACTGGTAACTCTTTAATCCATGTCCAGTATGTTTTTTAAACTCTAAGAAACTAAACATACACTCAAAAAGCAAAAATAACAGAACAGTCTAGGCTGCAGGAAACCTCTGGAAATATTCCTTCCAAATTCCAGCTGAAAGCAGAGCCTTAGAAGAGGTTATCCAGGACCCTGTCAAGGCAAGGCCTGAACAGGGACTTACAAGGGAGATCCCAGCCCTCCTCTGGACAAACCTCTCCAATGTTTAATTCTTCTCCTGGTGAAGAACTTTATCCCTGTTCCAGACAGCATTTCACCAAAAGGAATGTAGAACACTATCTATTTAAGAGTAACCTGATATCATTAGCACTGCCTTCTTCACAAACCTAAGCAATAAACATCCCTTTTGACCTCTTTGATGTGAAAATGGCCAAATTCTGGCAGTGCTTTTTTTTCTACTGATATTTCTACCTTACACTCAAACCCAAAGGAAAAGTGTCATTTTTTTTCCCACAGACTTCTACTGCCCTCTGTAGGATTATTTTAAATAAAATATCAGGAACAAAATAGAATAAAAAAAAAAATAAATAAAGTGTGCAAGCCTGTCACATTACTGCATCACATCATGAACAAAGTGGAGATGGCATATCACATTGACATGTCCTATGGCTTCATAATTTCATTGATTATATAGACTGGGTCCAAGTAATAAGCAGAATATTTCCTTACAACGTTACCAGACTTTTGAGACTGCGAAATGCAAACTGAGGGCAGTGAAGATATGAGGGTGTTGAGAGGCAGTCAAAAATACCAACCATTTGGCCAAGCTGGAGGCTGCTTTCAAAGCACCTTTAAAAAGATGTATGTAAGCAAAGCACTGAAATAAATTCATGAGAAAAATCTAGTGGATCCAAGTCCTTACTGAAGCTGTATGTTTCAATATATTTAAGTTTCATTCTAGAAACTTAATTCTAGAAAAATATATTCTAGTTTCATTCTACTACTTAAGACACAGTTCTGCTCCACCTCGCTCTGGACCAAAAAAAAAACAAACAAACCAAACAAACATTGATGCAATCTAAATTGCAGATGCAAATAAAATATTTGGTATATTTTATTTGGCAATCATATTAGACAATTAAAAGGACATGGAAATGCAATGCTCATCTGCCTCTTTATACTCCTTAGAGATGTTTTTGATAATTTAGATGAGTTCAGGACACCAAAGTAAACCAAAAGTATACTTAGAAATGCAAGAAGTAAATAAAAGGTATTCTAACATAAGCATGGACTAAGTAACTGACAATTCAGAACTGAATTAAAAAGCTCCAATTTTATGAAGGGATTAGGAAGACATAAAAAAAAAAAAATCACAAGCCTAAGTTGCTTTTTTCCTCCACAATCTGAAAACGCAATTAAGACTTCAATTTCATTTTTCTTCAGGAAAAGCCTGTAACACCAGTTACACACTTAAAAATACCCTGTGTAGAACGTTACTGGAATTACAAATGGCTCAGTACTGTGCCAATAAATAATACCACTGAGGTGAGGTGAGGAATAAGGGTACTGAAATTCCCTATAAGATGGGAATTTTGCATCTAATCTGAGGGGCTAACTCCAAAAAGCAAGTTAAGGCTGTCAGGCCCTAACCTCAAAGAAGGTGCCCATGGCACCGAAGTAGGTGTCTAAGTCATCCTTACTAGAGAACACTTCTCTCTTTTTGATATGACTTTAATCTTTTCGCCAAGATTTCTAGAAAAATCAGTAGTCTCAGCAGTAACTGATTCAGAGAATCTTTCAAAAAATGTAGGTTATTTATTTCCCAGTAGCTAGCTGTTCTTCCATGCTCCATTTGCTGACCTTTTCGTTTCTGATGCATTCCCTTTTCAATTAATGCACTTCCATTGCCACAAGACACAGACGACTGACTAACAAGGCAATCTGCGCTTGGAGGGAAAGGCCACTGATTAATAAAAGCTAAAAACTCCAACCTGCTTTGTAAGAAATGATTCAAACACAAGGCACTGAAGGCCACCTTCTATTGCAGAAGTGACCAATCGTGCCAAAAGTGGCATTTCCACCCTCAAAAATGTTCAGCAGAGCTGGGCACTGGGTAAAGAGAGAAAACTTCCCAAGACTGGCACACAACACAGCCATCTAAGTCCTATTTTCTTAGGCAAAATACAGGATATGGGTCAGAAAATTTGAACTGTCTTAGTACCTTGACAATAAACTTTATCTGGCAATGTTACAATTACCTTCAAATAAGCCAAAAATTTGTCAGACCAACTGCCTTTGTTTCTCATGGATGCAGCCCAACTTTGTGTCATGATTATGTTTTTAAGAAAAGTTCAACTTTACATAGGCCCTCTTTTTTTTTTTCTAAGAAGACCATAATTTATGACTGCAAATTTTGACCAGAGCAAAATTCTGAGTATTTAATGCAATTTATGTAGATTGTCAGCTTAAAAACCAGCCTTGTTTCTTTCAGTCATCTGTAATATCCATAGGAAGCAGCTCATCCCATATTCTTCTTCAGCAACCAGTTTATCTTTCTCAAGAGATGAATTACAGTGAGGAATGAGGGTTCCCAGAACTGCCTGTCTAAAGCAGTTGATAGTTTAGTTACTCAGTTGACAAATTATTGTTGTTTCTCTGTATGCATGAGGACTCTTTTTTTTTTTTTTTTTTTTTTTTTTTTTTTTAAAGACTAAAACCAGTACTTCACTTTCCTTATTTAGTCATCTGGGTAAATTGAGAGAAAGCCAAAATAGATCCAAGCTCTCTCTTCCCTGCAGCATAACATCACAGCACACAGATGTAGAAGGGACCATCCAACCCACGCTTCAGGACAAGACAAATCCCACACCACGTCTCCCCAACCCAGTAGTTATGGGGCACGAGCAGAAGAGGAGAGCATTGACACAAGGAGACTGGGGAGATATTACACAGGAAAACAAGGTTTCCTCAGTTCTACTGCTCACACTGTAAACTATCTTGTTCTTTTAACTGAAAGCCAGGCCTAATTCTCGTTTAGAGATGACTCTTGTGTGCTGATGTTACAGTTAAATCACTACTGTTAAAAGAGTAAGCCTGGATTTACCAAGGTAGAATGTTGCTAATTTATTAGCATATTATGCTAATGCATTATTTTGTAATATAATTATAATAATTCTATTACACAGTGGTGAATTTAATTTTTTCCTTTTACGAAATCCGATCAGGGTGCTTCAGAACGTCCCTGGAGGATGCTGAGGAGCCTCCACTGCCATCATCACAAGCTGAGGTTTTGGGGTAACACTCCAAAATCTACAGACATGCAGTCCTAGGACAAGAGTTTCCAAAGAAGGAAGAACACGGTTTCCTGGAAAGAACCGAGCACGAGAACCACAGGCAAGCTCAACCAGACCAGTCCTCTTCCCTCCAGCAAAATCCTCATTACAGTTATTAGAGAACTTATGCACGGGCAGCGAGGAGACTTCGAGCCTCAAGGCTGCTGCTGTCAAGTCACTGCAAGGAGACTGTCCTGAAATCCAGTGTTGATCCCTCCTCACCCAAGAAATGATTTTAGGGATACGGAATCAGCCACCAGCCTGGATCAGACTGGAGTGAACTCGCTCAGTTCTCACCAGCCACATCCCCTCAGCCCCACTGCTAAATGCTGCATTACAGAGCCCAGAGCTACAGACTCCAGCTAATAAATGCTTGTCAGATCACTAAATTACTGAATGGGACACAAAGTCAGGAAATGCCACTCAAGAAAGCTCCGCTTTGGACACGGCACGGCACTGAGCCTTCCTGGTGCGCTGGCACAGTCATTTCACTGCAACATTTATAAAATATAATACCTTCCCGCCTTCAAACACAGCACTGGACGATTCCTGAAATTAGATTTAAGGGATCTTCCACAATACTGAAGGATGTGAAAGCAAACGGAACTATTTATCCCATAAAAACATGGAAGAAATCCCAAAGTCCACCATTTTTCATTCTTGTCCAAACTACTAATCAAAATGTCCTATTTTATGATTAATTCACTCCCTCCTTATCTGTGCTTGAAGCAAAATGAAAAAAACATGGCTCACCAGTGCCAGGGGTTTTTTTTGAAGTCATTTTTTGGATGCACCTTCAGGACAGCAAGTCACAACTGCAGTTATGTTATAGGAGGACTAAACCTTTTTCAAGAAAAGCCAGCTGGTTCTTGGCTTGTAGATGCCATGTTTACAGCACACAGCTTTGAGATCCAACACACAACTTCTGGAGAGTTAATGGAAAACTGAAATTCCCCCAAACGAAGCCAATACAGAGTAAAATCTGAGGAAGCCAGAACCTCCAGTGCTTACCTTTGTCATTGCTGCTTGTTGGGGTTGGAGGGGGAAGTCCAGGCTTAGATTTGTCGTAATTGTTAAAGCTCTGGCTGCGTCGGTTGTTGGCACTAATAGAACCACGAGCTTTGGCCTCACTGCCAGCAGTGGACACCCTCGTGGTGGGACCTGGAAGTCTGATGAAAGAATTACAGCATGATTAAATATACTTTAAAAAAAAGCACTCTGGGAAAGAAACTACGGGATACCATGCACAAGCTGAAAATAAAAGGGTCAACAGCACAAGTATACACTTAGAAGGGTATTTCTACTTCCATAATAAAAGAATCAAAGATACATCTTAGATGAAAAGTGTATGCTGAACAAGCTACAGTCTGAATTGGTTTACATTGTAAAAATAGAACAACCCTGAGCCAAAATTAATGGTCACTTGCCACAAATCTTGTGAGTCAGAAACAGTTGCAGGTAAATTCAGTGGAGCAATACTACTGCTACAAGGCTAAAACTAAGTGAGGCACTACTGTTCTTAAACCAGACTGCTGGACATCTCACCATATGCTGCACACATTTTGGAAATAATGATGAAATGGAATCTGGCTGCCTTTTCCCTTATAGAGAAGCGCATCACATCTCTACTCTGAAAGCTATAAAACTCAGCAGCCAAGCCCAGCAAAACTTGAACTTAGTTTAATTATCTGAGCCTATAAAAAAAAAAATCACACATAGATAAAGTTCCTCCTCTTAGAGCAACCACATTACCAGTGAGCTGGTTAAGCCTCTGGTTTAACCTGGGGATCTCTCTCTTCCAGCATTTTCTTACCATAGCCTGCATTAACCAGACTTAGCTGATTAACTAGAAAAAAACCAAGTAGTTAGGATTCTGGAGTAAGTAGACAAGCTTTCATGTTTTTTAGGGCAAAAGGGAGGGAGAAGACTTTTCTAAAAAGCCCAACAGAATTAGGAAAGCCACTGACATCACATCTGGGAACACTATGTGTGCTTGGGTCCTTCAAAGACAACGTTCATACATGAAGTTCTCACGCTTGTACTGTATTCTGTGCACTAACAAGTACATATTTATACACACCAAACAGATGAAATATTAAAAAGTTAAAGATCTGGTAGTTGCTCAAAATGCACACTGAGGACTTAGTGAAACAGCTCGTTGCTTTGAAGAGCAAGGGCATGGCATTAAAGACTAAAAGATAGAACCAGTTCACATCAGCTACAGCAGCACTGGAAGGGACCACTCTTTGCCTTCTTTGTATTTTCTGTGTGGTAGAATCTTCGTATAAAACACTAAAATCTAACTATTTAAATAATTTGTGTCAACGACAAGGTAAAATGAAGAAGTCCCAGTTGTCAGAGAGAATAAGGATGCAACCCAGCAAATCACCGTTGTGCCTCAGAGAAGGAAGAGAAGCCAGGAGGGAACCTGGCAGGGCTTCCTAAATAAATTCACTTCCCCAAGACCAGTGAAAAGAATAGAAAATATGAAAAGAAACATGAAGAAAAAGAGCAAAAATGTCAGCAGCTGCATGCACATGCTTTCAAAGCTCAAAAGAGCATTTAGACATAAGGGCATCACTCAAATACAAACCCAGAAATTAATTTACAAACTCAAACCACCACAGATCCGGCACAGCACATCATGGTTCTGAGGTTGACTTTGCTGAAACCTTTCAGAAGAGCATCTCAATTAATCCAGCTTCTTTCAACACTGGGGGGTGCTAGAAAGTTGTCCACACTCATCACTGCAGCAAGGTGGACATGAGAACACCCCAGAGATGCTTCATCTACAGCAGAGGAGACTACGGGGCAAGCGGCAGAGGGCAACCAGTGACAAACACTGTTCTTTAAAACTTGAAAGTCAGCAAGGCAAGGAAGTTCATTAAAAGTTTATTTTGTTTGACAGGTTTCCTACACATCAGCTTAAAGTTACCCCCCTGAGTTTTGAAACACTGAGTATGGGCCAACCACCCCAGGAGAGCCCCGGTATGGGAGGGGAGTTCTCCAGCAAAGGTTGGCAGGAGGGAAGGGACAATGTTCCACTACTGATGGATAAAAAAAAGGCTTCCCCCACACAAGTTTTACAAATCTGTCACATTTGAAAATAAATAAAGCTACTCAAACCATGTGATCACTTGAGAAGTGACAGGTTTTCCATCCAAGTCGGTATTGTCGGTGCCAGTAAAAACACACCAAGAATAAAAAAACCTCTGTGCTAAAAGCACCCTTGAAGATATCCTTTGTCTTAAGACTTTTTTTTTTTTCCCCCCTCTGTAGAACTGACTGGCTTTAAGCCCCTGATTTTGGTATTAGGTCAAGATAATTCACAGTAGTGCCTGTGAAATCTAAGGGGAAATAAAACAGGGTTTGGGAGACGTTTCGAGGTTCTTGTTACTAGAGACAAGGTACTGAGGTTGGAGAACACTCTCCTTTACTGCTCCTCAGCACCTCTGATGGGCAAATACGAACTGTCAATCAATAATTATGATCAAGGGAGAACATGAAAAGGAAACATGGAACTTTTTAACAGGGGTTATTCTGCAGAGCTTCGCTGTTATCATAAAAGAAATAAGATGGGGGAAATAAATCCAAATTTTACAGCAGAAATAGCAATCTAGACAAACTGAATAAAGATCATAAGTTACAGTTCACAAGCTTAGCAAAAAAGGGTACCAATGTAAAACTATGTTCTAGTGGAACATTTAAACGTATCATAGTAGTAAAATAAACGTGATTAATAACACAGCAACCCTTTTGATCACTGAGATGAGATGGTCAGATGAGCTGGCATGCAAGTCACGAAAGAGCTGTTGTCCTCACTAGCTAAGACCTGATGCAACTCAGGTGGGGGTTGGAACCAGATGTTCTTTAAGGTCACTTCCAACCCCAAAACATTCTATGATTCCGTGATTTCAATAATGCAGAACAAAATATAATTAGTACAGTGGGGCAAGAACTCCCAGAACCATGTTTTGTTCTCAAAAGCAGAAGCTCATAAGAACAAGAAAATCAAATTATTGTCTTGCGGGCCCAAATGCATTCCACACCTCAAAAAAAAACCAAAACAAAACAAAACCAAAAAAAAAAAAAAAAAAGAGAGAAAAAAATTAAACCCATCTAAAACTTTAACATGTCAGCTGTTTGTAAACACCTAGTCAGAAGCTGTTTTCAACAGGAACCCTAAACATGCATCCCCAGATATGTTGCAAAAGGATTATTCATGCTTTGCAGAAGATGAAGAAATGCTAACCTAGAAGACCTTTTCTGACCAAGAGTGAATCGGATGATTTTGCTTTGAGATGAGTCCCTGGGAGATGCACTGTGACAGGAAAGAAAAAGCGGAAGATAACAGTGAACAAAGAAAATTCTTTTTTTTTAAGCCACTGAACTTAGTAACCAGCTTTAGGGCGGAAAGAGCTTTTATGAATTTTCACAGGAATAAAAACCTTCTTGCCCAAGTGTGACTTGGGGTCAAAACTCCTACAATTCGAAATTAATTTTTACAGCATAATGAATGTGCAAATCTGCATGCAATCCCCAACTTTATTCCTCTTTTCCTTCTCAATCCTTTTTAGATATATCACGAAAACAGGACATTTAAGAACTTTGGGATATATATTTTTTTAACCATTTGAAACCCAGTCTGATCCACACAACAGACTGAAAGTATCAAAGTGATGTTCAAATGGTCCCATGGATCTCTGCGTGCTTTTGAGAGAAAAGCTGCAGAAATATGTTCTAACACATCTTTGTTTTATGCTAATTATTTCCTGTACAAGCTTATACATCCTGTAGCAAGACCGTGTTTTTCAATTACACAAAGCTATTGCTTGAGCCCAAATGAGCATAATTAGTGGAGAAAGACACAGAAGCAAAACCCAAATAAGCTCTGAGTAGTCTCAGTTGGAAGGCTCCAGCTAAAAACTGTTCACATCCCTCACAAAGCAGCAACTAAGCCAGCGTTCACCTCAGTGTGTGTTGACACAAACACACCTTAAGTTGAGATATGCAAAAACAGAGAAAGCCTTTATGCTTCAGCAACTGTGCAAATGTGGCTTCTGCTTTTAATTCTGCCCAGTCATCCCCACTAAAGCCTCACTGTCTCAGCAGTGGAAGGGTCAGACCAGCAGAAGGCTCTACGTGCATTCACTGTGGTACAGCCTCATAAACTGTTTTTATTCTAAACTGGACAGAGCACTCCCAGTATTAGAGACATTCAGGAAACAAAGACCCCCTTCTATTCATCTGTACTCTGATCTGGGAGCGCCAACAAACACCAATTATGAAAATTATTTTTCATGTAAAGCCAGCAGCATATTCTTTTTGACCAAGCAGCCTAGGTTTGATTTTGATTGCCACCAGGTGTTACGAGCTTTATTTCTTTTACCACTGTCAGAGCCTTCCACTTCTTAGTGGGGACTGAAACCCTTGTAATCTGAGAACTGAAGTTGGTTTTCATAAGCCTAAAAAAGATGTTCTGTAAGGGCAACAACGTGCAAAGCTTTGTGAGTAGAAAGAAGCAAAAGAAACAGTGAGAGAAACATCCTTTTAAAACACTGTGGGTCTAGCAGGTATGTTACACCCATTGGGGCTGCAGATTTCCAGCACTGAGGAACATATTTAAACACATCTGCTTTGGCTTCCGAAGGCATGAAGTCAATTCCTACTCAGCATTCCATTTCCAACACACTTTATTCCAGAGAAGAACTAAAAAAAAGGAGTTTCTTTTTGGTTTTCAAGACCTTTAATAAGAAGCAAAAAAAAAAAAAAAAAGAGAGATCAACAATGAAAAACAAACAAACAAACAACTCAGAGGAAACTTCCCCACCTGGACTGCATTTCTGGTTGTGCTTTGAACTGGTGCTGCGCAGCTTGCGGGGGCTGTTGTTGGCACGGAGTGTGGAGCGGAGCTGGAACCCCGACCTGGCAGTGGGATGGAGGCCCTGCTTGCTGGGATGCTGGGGGAGCCTGCTGGGACGGATGGTGGTGTGGCTGCTGCTGCTGTTGCTTGTACCGGGATAAACTGAAGAAGAGGCCCAAGATGGCCTTTAGATTCCCATTCCTGATTTCTGCAAGGCAACGATCACAAGTCACTCGTCAGGCACCGGGGATTTTTTTTCTCTCTGACAGTACAGCGGGTCAGCCACTGCACCCCCAGAACTCTGTCTGAACCAAGTTCCTTCGGGATATCCTTCAGGACAAGTTTCTTTCTGCACATCTAATTGGCATTACAGTTGATTACCAGTGAGCACCAACGACAAAGAAATAACTAATTTCTTCCCTGCGGTGACTGAGTGATATCTCACATTTCTGCTAGAGTCTGTGTTAATGCCAGTCTGCTTCAAAAGCAAGTTCCTTCAAATCTTTCCTTTAAACTAAAGTAACTAAAAATACCCAAAGCAGAACCCCCACAAAAAAAAAGTGTATTAATGACAGCACACTGTAAATGATTTCCCAGTCCTAAATTTGCACAAAGAAGAAAAACTACTTAGTTCTCACACAGCACCGTATAATTTGTGGAATATCACACTGATAATTTCCACTAAGAAAGTCTGATGCAAGTTTTGCACTAGAAAATATGACTACTGGGTGAAATAGCTGTATTAAAATCGATGATTACCAGCTTGATACTATCACAGGCTGATAAGGAATATTTACCCAACGTACCTAAAGAGAGTTTGACACTGAATGCATAAAGTTTTAAATTCCTAAATGTCATCCTGTTCTTTATGCAGTACCAAATGCAAAAATGTAAAAGCAAACAGAAATATAAAGATGAAGAGGTTTATCAGACCATGCAGTTGATAAATAATATGCAAGAGTGCAAACAGTCTTGCAGACAACCTTAATGTGCTGTGCTTTAATTATTTAGGATGTTTAATTTCCTAAATTTAAAAAGTGAATTAAGAAAGGTACATCAAACAGCTGAACTTCTGCCTGTGCTATACAGACCACTTGAACAAATCCAGCTTACTGCTGCCCTATGCTTTGATATCCTCTATGTGGGTTAGTGCAAGATGGGAAGAACAGGACATGTGGCAAGACACAAAGAACCAGAATTTTGATTTCTGTTCCCAGTTCTGGCTGAAAGGCTGCTCTGAGTCTGTGATGGGCTCTGCTCTATCCTCTACTCCCTCTCCCAGCCACATTTCTGCTCATGTTGCTCATCTTTGCTGTACAAAAACAAGCTCCTGCTCCTAATCTTAAACACTTTAGCCAGCAAATCTCAGGCTCACAGCTTAGAACTGTTGCTTTCCTTCTTCTACTAGCTTCCATCTACTTGTCTATCTGCACCTCAATCTACTTTTTCTTCCTAACCACTAACAGAATTTACTTCCATTCTTCAATTTGTTTTGGCTCATGTCCTCAGAGAATCCCAGGCCTTCTCCAAGTGGCCCTGTCATCACACCCAGACCCAGACCCAGGATATTCCTTTCCTCTCATTCTTCTTGACTCAATTTCCTTACCCATTTTTCCCACCCTGCAGCCTGGCCTCTCCCATCACTGCCTCCTCATTCCCTTGTTTAAAGCATTATCATTCCCACTTTTGTTGCATTCTTTGTTTTCTTGGCCAGTTTTAGTCTCTCCCTGAACAGTAGGGCTCCAATTAATCCTGCCTTTCTCCCCTTCTCCCAGTACACTCCTGCTCCCATGCAGTGCCACGAACAAACACAACCTTCTCCCACTGCCATCAGCATCAGGCAGGTTCCTTCTCTAATCTGCAGGTTCTCTTCAGTAATCTGTGTTTAGCTAGGGAGGACAGGGGTGGAAGGAGACAATAAGGTAAAACAGACACAAAAGACAGCAGAGTTGGCTAAAAAGGATCTCCTTATCTCCAGTAAAGAACTCAAATTACTCATGGGAATTGTAAGGAAAGTAGCATTTAATCACAGGTTGAAGCATAACTAAACAGACCCAGAGGCACTGGGAAGCTTAACTGCACAAATACAGGCCAGGAGATAAAAGAAATTACCATGGGCCTGCTTATTTACATTTAGCAAAGCTATAAGCAACTGGAAACTGATTTCCACCTGAAATGACAGGCAATTATAACAATAACCCACCTAAAATCTGTGGCTTTCTATGGCTGCCTGTCTTCTGTTGTATTTATCAGAAGAGCAACCTGCTTCTGACTTTTTTCCTAAGGTGATCAAAAAACGATAATCAAAAAGAAAAAAACTCCTTTAATGAGTTAAAGCAGTCGCTTTCCCTCTGGATTTGAAGCAAAATATCTCAAACCAGACTTTCAGAGGTAGCCCTGTTTCTCTTATCTTTAAGACTGAGGTAATTCTCCTGGCAGTTCACCCCTGCACTTTGTACAAAAAGAGTATCTCAAAGAGTACTTCAGCCTCACTGCACTCTGCCCATCAGCACAGTCTCAACTGCTTCCTGCTTCAAGTCCCCCCCAGCCCATGGTCAGCTCCAATATTCATATTGACTTAGATAAGGACAAGGATGTGACCCATCCATTTTAAATGTGGAGCCAAAAATTACTGTCTTGGATATTGGAAACAAACCCTCTGGATATCTGAGAGGAAACTGGAACTTGGTTTTCACGGTAACTCCCACAGATCTACTCTTTGGAAATCTTCACCCTGGAGTATCTCTGTTGCTGCTTGTTTCCTGTACAGCTGGAATTTCACCCCTGTAGCCCAGGGGAGAACACCTCTGCTATGAAGAGAGGGGACTGTGGAGTGTACATGGGAATCCATTTACCTACAGAAGCGTGAATGTCATTTCAGAGGCAACTGTGGTTGTTCTAAAATCTAGAGAGGTATTTTCTATCATCGTTTTATGGTCCCGTGATTTGCGCAGCTGATCATTATCCGTCTAATCTGCAACCCAGAAGAGGTGCAGCTGCTATCTGGGACATCAGTTTGAGTTTCTGCTCCACATTTATGTCCTCCATAATCTTCAAAATCTTGGCAGCAAGGAAATATTGTGTGAAGGAGAGTAAGCTTCGCTGGGCAGCTGCAATTCCAGGAGTCTAAAACCTCGCTGAGTGTGGAGACAATTTTAAGAGTGTGGGTGTGGAGAGACAGCTCAAAGCAATGGACAGTAAAAAAAATGCAGCAAGAAGAGAAATTAATTGTCTCCCAAGTTTTCTTTACAAAAGGGGATCTTAGGTTCTAAAAATCTTTGATAAGGGAATGCATTTTGCCTCCACGTTGCTGGGGAAGGGGACCTGCTTCTAGCATAATAACATCAGCAGTGATTGCAGACCCTTAGGATCTCCACTGCATAAATCCATAAAAATGGACTATGTCTGAGTGGTACACATATATCAAAGCTGGACTTTTCAATAATGGAAGCATATGACACATTCCAAATTATTACAAAAGTCCAAATTATTTTAACATTTAGGAGTCATCCAAATTCCAGCTTTGACTCATTAACCTCCCTGCACACTAAAACTGCACTATTGAAAAATACATGTTCTTAAGCAACCCAGGAGACTTCAATAATTATTCCTGTTTGGAAGCAATCACAGCCTTTTCTTTCCTCCTAGATGAGGATCTGCTAGTGAAGTAAATAAAGTTATTTGCATTGACCTAGCAGGCCTTGGCAGCTTGCACAGAAACACTGGCTCGTTTGGTAATGGCAGTCTTCATATTAAATGATTCTGTGTTCCTCAGCACAGTTCAGGAATGAGTATAGAAAAAAGAAATTTACTTTATTGTTGCACTCAAAGTCTTTTATTTTCCCTGCCCTCTCTAGCTGTCACTCTCTTCCTTCAGTGTTAGTGGTGGAGCCAGTAAATGCTCTCATTTGTGTGCTGGCAGCGAACATTACGGGTCCCTTCTTAGCTTCCGTGTGATTTAATACACTAATTCCTAGACAGTGTGAAAGAAAGGAAGAAACACCAAATCAGGGAAGCCATGGGATAACACGGATCCTGCTGGGTCCGACTTGAGGAGACTTGGCAGGAGCGCCACGGACATAAATCATGCTGTCCCTTCCCCAGCGTGAGCAACGCCACGCTGCCAACTTTGTACACCCAGACAGTTTTCTTGTCAACTGCTCTGCTATTTCACTTGGATTTTGCCTCATATCAAGCCAGGTAAATAATGTGAAACTTATTGTGTCTTTACAATATTTACGTAATCACGTCAGACCCTGCGGCATTTTCTTCTTCATCGCTTCCTGGTGAATAAACTCTCTGCTGTTTGAAGTTTTAGCTCGTACTTTCTTTTCTTGACATGAGAATCCTCCTGATTATAACTGAGCATAATCAAGGCATTTATTGCTGTACTCAGGCAGAGCTAGAGTAGAGCTTCTCTTTGGAGGAAAATACTTGTTGTTGCTGTTCTAAACCAGCCTAAGGATACACCCAACATTCAGCCTCCTCCTTCCATTAGTTGTGGTATACTCAGGTTAGAACAATGTGTACTAAATATGTGCTATTCTGCTTCTCACACTCACAAACCACCTCAAAGTTAGTGACACTGCATTTCAAATACATGTTTTAGAGTGACTTGTAAGATCTCACAGGCTAGGATGAGGTTGGAGAGTAACTTTGAGGGACAGCAAGGAATGTTTTAAGCTACTTGCTAAACTGTCAACATTTAATTTTAGACTGTAATTTTTAATGATTTGTTTTTTAAATAGTAGTTTTAATTTTCCAGTCATTTTGTATTTTTTTTTCTATTTTTATGGGTTTTTAACGTGTAGGTACGTACATAAAAGCTGTGTACATGATGGGTTTCACCATCAGGAACATCCACAGTGGTTATCTGGCAAACATTCCATTAACATCACTTTTCATCAGTAAGGAAAAGTGTGTTTCAGCCAACACTTCAAACCATGCCCATAAGGAATGTTCTGGATTTGTGACTAAAGCAGTGCTGACAAGGCACCAGCTCTGGCTGTTGCTGAGTGGTACATGCACAGTGTCAGGGCTTCCCCTTCATCCAACACTGCCCTTCCCTGGGGCGTGGACTGGAGGTGGGCAAGAGGCTGGAAAGGGGACACAGCCAGGACAGCTGACACCCAAGGGACATCCCCTGCCATGTGACATCACATTCAGCCACAAACACTGAGGTAGGTGAGGTGGTGGGAGGGTGTTGAGGGTGTTTGTTTCCTGGCAGGGTGTCTGTCTGCTCGTGGGAAATGGTGAGTGATCCCCTCAGCACCGCTTGATTTGCGTTTTTCCTCCTCTTTCCCTCAGTCACGAGACTGCCTTTACTTTGATCCACGTGTTTTGTCACTTGTGCTCTTCCTGTCCTCTCCCCATCCTGCCAGGACTGAGCCAGCAGCCATGTGGTGCTCAGCTGCCAGCCCAGCACACCTACACATCCTTTCCTGCCTTCCTCACTTGAGCTGCAGAATTCCTTCAGAGTTAAAACAAACATGGCTTTTAAACATACAGGCACTCCAGTTAAGGGCGCACAAGTGCATGGTTTGATCCTCCTCCTCCTCCAAACTGAGCTCAGGAAGAGACTCAGTCATCAAATGTAACTTGAAATCTCACCTGATGCCACACATTCGTTCTGTGAAGCACTGATGTCATATAACATATTCAGCTGCTGAACCCAATTGCTTTTCCAGCACATTTAAATTAAAAAATACAAGTGAAAGCTGGTGCTGAGGATGACAGAAATCTGTTTGATCTCTTAATAAGGTAACAGCAAAACAGCTTCTGAGCCAGCAGGTATCATTCACTGGCATAAAGGAATACAGCAATTTGAGTCATGCTTGGGTTTCAAAAAAATTCTGGTGCTCTTCAAAAGCAGAATGATTAATCACAAGTCAAAATATCGTCTTCTTTTTTGTTTTGGTTCAAAACATTTGGATTTTATTGTTTCGTGCATTTGGAAGCAAATTTTTTTAAAAAATAACCTTTCTTTAAAAAAAGAGAAGGAAGTTGTTCGGATAAGAACAATCCAAGAGAAAGGAAATAACTTTCTTTCTCAACAGGCAAGCAACTGCGAGCAGTTCACTTATATCTGTAAAACATACACTGATCAGTATTATAGAACTGAGATAAGAAATTTCTGGTTTTCAACAGAAAGAAAAAAAGTGACTGAATTCTAATTTGGTCTCATTGATTATTTTTACAAGTCAGCTGTGTAGAGATTAGACATATATTTTACTTACCTCTCATGCTGAGATGGGGGAAAAAAGCAGCAAAGACTGTCAAAAATTAAATTTACACTTCATGCTGTGGTTGCATTTACAAGTAGTGACTGAGGTTCCTTATTTAAAATCAAATTTTAAACAACCAATGCACTCACCTTCTGCTGACAGCCCCTGGATGTTAATCCCCTTAGCAGCCAAGAAACTCAGGCATGCATCTATGTTTTCAATCTGTTCAAGAGCAAACAAACAAAAAAAAGGAAACACAAAAAGAAAGTGCATTGTAATGATTATTTACTTTCATCTCCCGCCACACTTGAGCACGCTTAGCCTTTGCATCCCTTAGAAAGTCCCTCTGCTCATTATTTGGAAACTATGGTAGAAAACTCCCTAAAGTTACTGAGGTCCTAAATGGATTATTACATTGATTGTAAATTGATTATTCCTCGGGGCAGGGCTTCCTGTTATCTGCACTTGCACGAAGCAGGTTAGTTAATGCTCTACCCCACAACAGGCGGTCACTACAAATCCTACTAGAGGGTCAAGGGTGTTCTGTGCCAGGATTCTTAACCTACAGTAAGTACAACAAACATGGAACTGAAAATAAACATGAAGGCCACATTTGTTTGAGAGGGCAGATTGCCACTTGCTCCGAAGTTGACAGCTGGCAAAAGTTTCCAGCCACACAAACAGTTGAATATTAAAGCTGTAACTGGAAGCCCCAGCTGGAATCCAGAAAACGTTCACTCACCACATTCCCTGCGTATCAGAAGCGACAGGGAACGCTGAGGGCACATCCTGCCTGTCAGAGAGAGGCTACAATGGGAATACTGTGCATGGGATAAAATCAATTTTAACCAGGTAGGGACTCTACATACAGACTGGAATCAAATCCTACCTAGGAAAGTGAACTCCAGAGAGGCTGGATGAGTCAGGCATGTTTTCCACGGTATCTCAACATCACAACAGAGATCTTGCAGTAACCTCACACCTAATTTCCCACCGAGTTCCCACTGAAGCTCTTCTGTCATAAATAGAAGATGCAGAGAGATGCCAGCCCCCACCCCAGACCAAAACACTCCCATGCAAAAGCCTAAGCTTTGGCGCCTTGAGGGGCTGCAAGGAACAACATTTTAGGAAATGTGATGTTTTGTGTGTGGTTTCTTATTTAACCATGGTAATCAGCAAGTGATAAAACAGAGCCTCTGTCTCTGAATATCTCTCAAGGGCTAATTTATTAATTCCCGAAACAATGCAACCAAATGCTGCATCCACAGTTTGGATAGAGGAAAGAGACAGACACCAAAGCCCACACTTGCTCTTGTATAACTATCTTTATTCTGTGCAGTATGGGGACATCAAAAGGAAAAGTGAAAAATCCAGCTGCCCTGTGAGCTCCTGAGGTTTTTTGCCCTCAAAAAAAACCACACAAGTGAAGGCTGGGTGGCATTTTAGAGCCTGAGCTCCCAGCACCTCACCTGAGCTCCCCATCCTTCTCAAAGTAATAAAAAAGTAGAAGGGAAGCTGCCAGAAAACCTTCCATGCCTACCTTCTCTCAAGGTACTTTCATTTACTGTCAGAACAATAAAATATTTTCTTATATTATGGGGGGGGGGTGTGTGTGTGGGAAGTTATTGGCATTGCTGCACTGGGATTTCAACAATTATAAACACTGATACACTCAAAACTTTTATCAACCTCATTACGCTTTGAGATACACCAAAAAGTACACAAAGTACTTTGAGTAAATGATACACTGCAAAAACCAGGGCGACACCAAAGAACGCATTTCCTGTAATGCTCGGAGCAGGGTGCAGTTCAAAGGTTCATTTATCCACAGTTCAGTATAATCTGTCAATCTCAACCCATTTCCTTCCTCAGCACTCAACAACCCTTTCAAGTTTTCAACGTGCCTCTTTTATGGAGGTGATTTGGGACTTCGCTGGAAAACCAAAGTTCACCTTTCCAAGAATAAACGCCACATAAAAGAATCAAACCATTTCTGCTACCTGCACTTGACAAGCTGCATCATTCCAAGAACATTTCCAGTCTCCCACAGCTGTGAGCAGATGGCTCCTCTCCCAGTAGGCAGGTTAGTGAGTAAAGATAAGCAATATTTTATCTCCACTCCCGATTTGCAGCAGCTCTTTCAGTCCTGCTCTGCTTCCTTCTCTTCCCAGGTCCCTCATCTCTGCTCAAACTTCCCTTTGGGACTGAGTGAGCACAGGATTAAGATTTATATCTGGGTAGCAAGTTCTTCATCCACATCCTCATTCTTGGTTCTACACAGTAATCCTTGCTGACCTCCTAATCCCATTGCAGATCTTACTCAGATTCAAAGAGCCCCCTTTAAAATCGTTCTAGTTCCTGGGACAAACCCCCAATTTTTACTGAGCATTTGAGCCACTGGATTAAGATACAGCACCCTCAAGACTGATGGATGACTCCCCATTACAGGTCTGTATTTGGACCACAGATTGAGCAACCTGGACCTCACTGTTGTGTAAAATTTCTGACAGGCTACCTTGACACTCCAGTTGTAATGTCCAGATAAAAGCTGTGAGAAACAGGGGCTCTTGCTGCTGGAATGGTATGGAAAAGGAGTGAGGGAAAAAAAAATAGAGCAACACAAAATGCAGATAAAAATATACAAGGCACAGAAATAAAAAATCTGTGACTTGCACTACAGTTAAGAAATTACAAGAATCAAAATATTATAGAAGCAGGAAAATACCCTAATTTCAGGGTAACTTAAAATCAGATGTGATGGCATAAAGTGGGAATAAGAGGGGTGTGCAAAAGCAAACCCATTATGTTCAGGAAGTAAAGAACTACAGTAAGATCCTATGGGGATGTACAGCACTGCACATACAAGGAATTCACTAAGAGAATAAAAGTGAAGGATGTAAACATATCAGTGACTCAAATGCTAACATTTACACAGTGTATGTGATATTAACAACATTATGGGGCAGCAATGGCAGAAATGTGAGCTATCAGTTGATTTTGAAAGAAAAAAATAAAGCTCAGAAAGGAAAAAAGAAAGGGAATTCGAGGAAATCCCAGAAGAATGTGAAACACTGGATGCTCACCCACTGTGTATTTCAGATACTTCAAGGGTAGGTTCGTGGCTTCTCTGGATGTTCCACCCCTGCAAGTGTCCAAGGCCAGGCTGGACTGGGCTTGGAGCAACCTGGGCTAGTGGAAGGTGTCCCTGCCCATGGCAGGGGAGTGGAACAAGATGATCTCTCAGATCCCTTACAACCCAAATCGTTCTAGGATTCTATGACTCTAAGCAAAAACCTAATGACCTGCATCATGGTGGCTTCCAACACAAAGAACAGTTGCCTCCTTATAATTGCAGCATTCAGCAGCAAATCATCACCAAGATTCCATGGGCCCTTTCTTGGCCAAGTCCATCTATTGCTTAAATGCTCTAAGCAGATGTGAGAAGACTGGATTTGCCAAAGGGGAGTGGATATTTTCTCCTTCACTGTGAGCTACAATTGTTTTTTTGGCTGACAATTCTGATTTCTCATTTGCTTTGTCAGCAAGATTCAACACAGCAGAAGCAAAGCAGGAAAGATGGCAGTTGGATGCTCTCATTTTCTGCCTATCCAAAGCTGGAAAGCTGTGCAAAAGAAGAAGGAAAACCAAGGATAGCCATGCAGAGTCATTATCTCACTTGGAAACATAACCAGGAGTCTCCAAAACGGAGCCTTATGAGAACTCCTGGCCAAAAGTACCAAATAAATTCGCAATTTTGGATTGCCACATTTAAACTATTTCAGGTGTAGTCAACTACCAAAGTGTGTATTCAGTCCCACACCCTATACCATGGGTATTAATTCTGAAATGTCCCTAAATGTCAACCAAGACTGCTGAGCCCAGACCTGAGGGATAGCCAGCCTCCAGGGCTGCTCCTCTTCCTTTCCTACAATTGGGAGATTATGAGATCTAAAATAAAATAAAAAAATTAACCCAACCCTGTAGAATTAAATTTCTGTTCACACATGACACATCAAGTGCCACCACTCTCGTTCTCCTACTCACAGAAGGATTGCTCCTTCCCAGCTCCTACAACAGGGAGCTCAGGTACACATAAAATTCAACAGCTTCCCTGAACTCCTATGTGTGGATCAGAACACATCCATTTCACTGTGCTTTTCACAGGTGTATCATTCAAATTTTCCTCTATTCTCTAAAATACCCTACAGCAATTATACAGTTCTGACCGCAGGGGCCACCAGACCCGCCTGAGTTTTTTGAATTTCAATTTCTATTCTTGCCAGTGCTAGAGAGAAGACATGCCCTGGCCTGTATAAGTAGAATAGGATATGCCAGAAGCTAACACAAAAAAAAAAACCCTACCAAAAATATCCCCATCCTGTAACTTGTAAATGGAGACTCACAGGTGGGCACTAATACATGTTGAACATTGACTACATCAGACAAACACTTGAACGTGGAAACTTCCTACAGCCCAAGCTGCCTGCCCAACTCTGCCAAGTCAAACACAGAGGGTAAACTATAACCAGCACTGGCCTTGTGAAAGACACAAGCTTTTCTCAAACAAAAATCAGAATTAAGCTTACTCGAGGTTCATTAGAAACCATGGGAAGTTTCTCACGTTATGATGCGGGACCTCTGCCCCTTTCTTTTACAGTGATAAATGTGCAGTTTTTATGAGCTTAACCAGAAAGCCCTCGACTTATATTGAAACCAGTGCTCTCCATTTAACTTAAGGCTCCATGTTACATGAAGTATATTAATTTTCATAAGAGAAAAGACTGATTTCACGTGTAAGTTTTTAAAGTCTCACAAACCTTTATGCAATATTCCAGCAGACTTAGCATACAATGTAGAAACAAGGAGGGAGCCTAACAAAAGCTGTTTCTTAAGGCAAAACCTATTTTTATCTGTATTTTTGAATAAAGCTCTCACATTCATATTTCCATACTCCAAAGTTTAAAAAGAGCCTTAAAATCTCAAGTCATTACATTGACAATCCTTAAAACCCTGGAGTTCTGGGGGAGAGAGGGTTCTCCCTTCCAACAACATCTCATTTGCTCTATTTCCAAAGCATAACTATATATAAGAAATACCAAGGCAGAACTGCAAATTCCATTTGTCCCAGGAGGATATAAATACTAACTTATTGCTCAGTTGAAAATAAATCTTCATTAGTAGTTATCCCAATCCAAATGTATTCTTTTATTTTAAAGACAATAGTACATTGCTCCAAGTATTCATATGCTGCTTCTGACTATTTGGATAAAAATGTCTCCAAAAGTTAAGTTTCAGGATTCTGACAGCACTTAGGAAAAAACCACAGAAAAACAGATAAGGGCAAGTGAAGCTAATCCATATTGTGAAGCCAGGCTGTGACAGATCTAGCCACAGAAACAAAAATCTGTTCTTATGGGCACGCTGTTTTTACATTTATGTGAAAAGTTGACTCTTCTGTTAAAATTGTGTTACTTTGAGTTTTTAAAAACAAGGAGAATTTGAGCTAACTTAAGGCTAGAGAACCAGTCCAAGTCTCATCTTGTGCATTCTCCTCTATTTGACCCTGGTAAAGCCTTTGCTATCCTGTGTTTCAGCTCTTCCTCTGGAAATAATGGGACAAATATCCAACATTCACTCCCAACATGCCCAATCTGAATAGAAACGAGGGCAATAAGCACCACAGAGAAAACTGTGATTCACAGTGGCCAAAATTTCTAATGATAACAAGGAGCATCCAAAGGGCACACTTGTACTGTGAATGGATTCAGGCAATCCTGGGTGACTCCCAAGGTTTGCCAAAGCTAATCTGCTCAGGAAGAGGCAGATGGAAGGGGTTGTAGAAATGTTCCTAGTTTATCTTGAAATTCAGCTTTCTTTCAGTTTTGTGGGGGGTTTTTTGTGTTTGTTTTTTTTGTGCATTTTTGTTTGGTCGGGTTTTTTTTGTTTGTTTTTTCCTGTTTATTTATTTAAAACTGAAACTTTCCTATGAGGAAAAACAAAAGTAAAGAGCAATTTCTTTGAAGAATATCCCCGGAAATATAATTTTTGGATTAGCTCTTCAGGATCAGGCCTTAAATATACTTGAAAAGGTGAAGTGGATCATTTGTAAGTAATTTGAAATCTCGAGATGTTCGAAATTATGATTAGTTAGGCAACAACAAGCTCAACTTTGCAAAACAAGTATCAACAAAGAATCCTGCCTCTGGAGAACCATTAATTTAGGATGCAGACAAAACTCTTTGCTGGCGTCAAGAGACACTTGACTAGATTTTAGCACACATTATTGGCACTAAATCTCTCCTTATGTGTGACAGAAAAGAGGGAAAGATGGGGAGAAGCCATGGCTGGGCTCAGTAAACCCATAAGAAGGAGAAAAAGCATTATTTCCACCTTCCCTGGCTGCTCCTGGAAGACCTTTTTCTATTTGGAACTTCTGTGTTGTGCAGTGGTGAGGCCCTGGCACAGATTTCCCACAAAAGCAGCGGATGCTCCGTCCCTGGAAGCGTTTAGGGTCGGGGTTGGATGGGGCTTGGAAAAACCTGGTCTAGTGGAAGGTGACCCTGCCCATGGCAGGGGGATTGGAACTAGCTGGGCTTTAAGGTTCTTCCCAACCCAAATGCTGTCGCTGGCAGTTGTTCACTTCTAAAAAAGATCCCTGGGAAGGGAGCTCCGGCCACAGCCCGTTCCCAGCACAGCGCTCCCCTCTGCCCGGCTGACACACATACTTGTGTCTCGACACCTCAGGGTTACAGCTTCACCTGCTCCCAATGGATTTACTCCAGTGGCTGGAAGGGCACTGACACATTTGTGCCCCCCTCCTTCCTTGCACCTGGATCCTGGATAACATCTCCCACCGAAATTCTCCTGCTCAAACATATAGAAGCGGTTCTAGGGAAGAGCAAAGGAATGACGTTTTCTGGATGTGTAATACCTTCAAGGAGCAGCTCATTAAAATAGCCATTACCACACAGTTGCAGTGTGTAAGCAATGCCTGGAAATCAAAGATTTGCAAAAAGACAGACAAAAGGTTGATTTCTCTGGGCTGTATAACGCTTTGTAACAGCCATGATCTGTTTCAGAGATTCCAGAGTGAGGAGCTTGTCACTACATCTCCAGTAAAAAGAAAGACACACCCAGGCATCAGAAGAAATTTCCCATATAAACGGCTTTTAACTCTTACATCACCAAGCTGAAGGAGAATAATAAAAGAATTTTTACTTCCACCTGGCCTCAAATCAATCTCACCAGCTTTTCTCCTTAGTTAGAGAAGACTCTCGTCCACGATTTCCCAGTTTTCCCCATTTATGCAAAGCACAGCAAGAAGTGTTTGCAAAGTATTGCATAAAAGGTATATTTATGTAATAATTTTACATCAATAACAGGCATGGCAAAAAAGAATAATGCTTCTAGGCTTTTGTGTAGGTGTAAATATATAAGAGAAAGCTATAGAGATCTCCATGAACATATGTGGAATGACCCTGGCCCCTCAATGCATTTGCTGTTTTAGGTGTTTAGTCCATACAGGGGGTGGAACCACAGGTACTCCAAATGCTATTTAACAGTGAAATCAATGACCAAATAGAATCTAACTCTGTCTTTACAGTTAAGCTCACATATTCAATTTTTTTCCCCATAAAAGTTACTTTGTTCACCGTTAATCGAACCTCACACTGTTTCTGAGGCGGATGATGTGTAAGATCTCCCATCACTGCAAAGGACGAAGCTCTGGGGGATGTCCTCCCCTTCAGCTGTGAGGAACTGTACCACAGGTGAGGGCCAAAAGACACCCAATTTGTTACCATAGTGACATTAAACCAGATTAAATTTCCAAACATATGCTCCCACTAAGTTACAAACTCCCCCAGAAAAGCAGGGCAAGGCTCACCAGAAGATGGGAAAGTTCCCTTTAACCACATTTGCTCAGCCTTGGAGTAGGATTACTTGAAAATACACGGCTATATTTAACCCCTGGGGTACGATTCCAAAAATCCTACGCTAGGAATTTGCAGGGGAAAAGAATGCTCGTGATGCTTTTGATCTCCCAGCAGGGCTGCTCCCCTGAATTAGCAGCACATGCCCCAGCAGCAGAGCCCTCCTGGGCTTTGGGACCCGACTGCAGCCCCACCAAGTCGGGGTGGGGGGCCCAGAGCAACAGCCTGGCAGATTTATTGCACTCAGTTATGGCAACGTTTGGACAACACTGGGTGTTACAAATTGCTCAAAGCATCCAGAGGAGCAGGTTAAAGCTGGTGCCTGCTCTCAAAGAGCAGACACGGGGTTATTTTCCGTGAGAAAAACACAAGCAACTAAGGATTTTTTTTTTTTTTTCTTACACAGTAGCTGTTTTCAGTCATTTGTACATAACACAGCTCACTCACTTTGTGGATGGTACACACACAGAGAGCTGCTCAGGTGATGCAGATGGTTTCAGCTCATATTATTCCCACCAACCAACTCATTAACCAACTTGCAGCTCTCCCCTGCAAGTACGGGCCACATCACGCTCACATTCATCACCTCAGTTAATTCAAGTGTTCTTTGGAAAAAAGAACACAGAAGTGTGGATAGCATGGGCCACACACACAAACAGCAATGAACATTTCAACATCTCCTGCCCCTTTGCCAATTAAAAAAAAAAATAAATTATTGGAGCTGGCAAAGGTCACACCGAGGAGGGAAGTGGATATAAACAGCCAGGATACCTGGCTCCAACAACTGAATTAAGATTCCCAGCACTGCTCAATTCAAAACAGGGTTTCCACCAGGATAGAGAATTTCCATACAAACTGTTCTTCGGGTGTCACATAAATTAGAAAACAGCTCCTTTTCAGAATACAAGAAATTAGTCAAATATTAAAATAATAGTCAAATTCCCATCACTGGAAGTAAAGCTTCCTTGAAAATGGAATTTCTGTACTGAAAACACAGCCTTCATCTCATCCTTGGAAAGAAAGGCTGTTTCTGACCCATCCTGCCGTACAAGATTGAGATTCTTTGTAAGACAAAAGGAAGAGTGGGCAGTATTACTTTACTACTACAGCTTGATATCTGCAGCAGAAAGAGATGATTCTTAAAAAACTTCCTGTCAACACATGTAAAAACAACCCCTCCCTTTTGTTATTTGAGAACAGATACTTATATACACACAAAGTGATCCTGAAAGAAATAATAAGGCCCAAACACAAACCCACAGGAGAACCACAGCAATTTCCTCATCTATTTATAGGAGGTGCTGTGGCGTTTGTTAAACCTACGTGCCTTTCTGTTGCTCCAAATTCTTGTCTTGGGTGTCCCACAACTTCCCCAGACTTAGCATGGAGAGATGAAAGTCTGGTGTATCCACCCCACAGATTCCCTAATCCTCTTCTTTTAAGCACCGACAGCTTTGCTACCACTCCACCCCTTCAGGCTTCAGCAACGTGGGTAACACACCATCACTTCTCAGACTTTCACATCCAGCTTTTGAGTTCTTCTAGAGTATCATCACCTATGATTTTTAATTTTATTTCCAACCTTGGGGAAAAAAAAAAAAAGATATTTTCTTATTTGTCTCTTCCCATACTTTCTTTAGTCGTGTCTCTCTCCCAGTTCCTTCCAGTCTCTTTCCTTCACTTTGCTCTCCACTTTATTTTCTGTTCTTTCAAACATCCTGTCCTTTGCCTTTTCTTGTACCATCGAAGCTGTGTCATTATCTCATGTGCTGGGATTTATCACTTGCACGGAACAGGTGACACAACCACCTCCCCTCTCTCTCCCTCCTGGTCGTGCTATAATTACACAAGGTGATTAAAATGCTCAGCTGTCACACCAAAGTAGAACTTCCTTCAAAACCTGTGAGCATTTTCCACACAGACATATTTCCTCACAGACAGAACTCAGCCACTCTATTTTTTGTTTACTTTATCATTTTACAAATGCAAGTGATACGAGCCCTTTGACAACAGGTAACATTCAGCACTTGCAGAGGCACCCACATCAATCAGTCTATAGTACCTAGAAGGACAGGTAGTAACCACTACCTCCTAAATATCCTATTTAGTCCATAATCTGCAAGATGCTAAGTGCTGAGCTCTAATATCAACCCCTAAACAAGAGGCAAATTAAAAGAAATTTAAAAAAAGAGAAATATCTCTGGTTTTCTATAACCAAAAAATATTAGCAGATAGCCCTACTCAGGTTTATTGACCTAAGTGAAGTATGAAGGAGAGGAAGCTGGCCCTTGCTGTACTGTCCTTCACCCAGTTATGAAGAGCTATGCCCATGTTTTCTGGGGTTTTATTTTAAAAACCCAAATGGTTTATAGTGGTCTCCAAATCGTCTTGGTCTCTGAGCCTATGCTCCATGCAACTACATCCTCTGCTACCCACAGTATTTTCTGCATCCAGCTGGAACCAATCACCAAAATTACAGGCTTTTGTTTAGACAAATATCTACAGCACAAAAATATAGAGGTTTGGGGAAAAAAAACCCTGAAATGGATCTTATGCAGAGGACAAGCTATAGAATGGTCTATAATAGATTATACAAAAGCCAGCCAACTCTTATCTGGAGCAAAGGAAGACAGGGATCCTCCCCTCAGCAGAGCAACCCAGACAAGATGATGATGGGAGGATAGGTTCTCACCTAAGTGATTTTTCATGGAGCCAGTGGGGTCCCTGTCATGTCATTTTTGGCACTGGGACTAGGTTGATAAGCACTGATGGTCCCACATGGTTCTGCAGTACTAAACTTAACCTGACAAGGCTTATTAGCCCTGGCTTTGAGCCTGACAGGCCCAAGCTGTCTCTACTGCTCAGTTTGGGCCAATCTGCACGATGCTCTCCAACACTGCAGCAACGGGAACAAGGCCTGATCTGGCTCTGTGGTGAGCTCACTAAGGCTTGGCATCACCAGCTCAGGACTGTGCCACATGGAAGCAAATGCACTTTTCTTTTTTTTTTCCCCACACCTCCTTTAACAGACTTGGAAGACACAGACTTGGTCCAGCTTTCTGAGCTGATCCTTCCCAGCTTGGCTCACCAGGGTGTCTGCTCCAGGCACTGGGAACCTACAAATGAGGGAGTTAACTGCCCAACAGGGAAGAGAGCATGGCAGAAGGCTTCCCTCTGAGACCTGCTGGATTTCTGCACGATTGACTAGGTGGCCTTTCCTCTGTTACCTCTCTGAACCACAGTTATCAGACACAAACACCAGTTCTCACACTCTACAGGACCTTGTAAACCATACTGAGAGGAGAAGGCACTGAAAGGCTGCTGCACCCAAACAAGTGTTTGTCCTGGAACACAGGAGACAAGCCAAAGGTTCTTGCCTCAGCAGAATCTGAACAGAATCATGGAATGATAGAATGATATACAGGTTGGAAGGGACCTTAAAGATCACCTAAATCTCCCACTGCCATGAGTGGGGACACTTTCCACTATCCCAGGTTGCTCCAAGCCCCATCCAACCTGGCCTTGAACACTTCCAAGGATGGGGCAGCCACAGCTTCTCTGAGCAACAACAGTGTCTTTACTGTAAGATGACAAAGAGCTCTGTAAGGATGTGCACTTAATAAAAGCAAGCCATAAGCGAAATTCTCACTTTTCTCACACGGGGAGAACTGCTGGGGATGCCCTGCTAGGACTGTATCTCACGAGTGGGGGACCCAGCCCCACCCACTGCACCCTCCTGAGCAAGCAAGTGGAATAACTTCAGAGGAGAAAGTGCACAGCAAACATCCCTACCCAGCACTGTTCAGCATTCCTGACCCAGCACATGCCCCCTGCATGCCTCTGGTTATAACCTGATCCGGATTCCACAAGCAGCCCACTGCATGCATCCCACTATCCAACAGAAAAAAACACTCTTTCTTCATTGAGAATAAGGACTTCGAGTGGCTTTTAGCACCAACATCCTGGAACTGTTTATAGACTCCAGTCCTGAATGAAATTCAGCTCTTATGGCACACTCGTGGAACATTAAATTACAGTAATTGTCAAAATTTCCTCATTATTTATACTCTGGACAGCTGCTGTGGCTACAGCAAGAATAGCAACCAACCTCTTCAAAGCAGTTAAGAAGCAGCAATGATAAATCTTTTTGATGGCTTTCCTTTCACAGAGCTCTCGCTCCGCGGTTTAAACAAGATTGATAACTTCCAAGAAACAACAAAAAGCCAAAACAGAAGAGCAGAACCGAATGCGGATTTTGACTTAAGATGACAAATTCTCCTTAAATCTTTAATATTTAACTGTGGGAGTGGTTGTGCTCACGGTGCAATTGTGGAGGTAGATGGGAACAGAGTCATAAAACCAAAAGGCATTAGAAGAGCTTCACGCACAGAACAGATATCCAAGTATCCCAAAGTAAGCATTTGGAGATTTTAAGGTTTATGCTGTAAAATAACTTTTTTCCTCGAGATACCAAAGGAAATAAACCTCCTTTAAAGTATCATGAATTTTAAATGCTGAACTCCCAGGATGCACTTAAAAAAAAATCAGTTTCTTATTAACCAGCTTCTTATCTGTCAACGAGTTGCATCTTTAATTTTGCTACTGGAAATTTCTTATTTAATGCATATTGCTCATTTATTTTGTTTCATTTCAAAGGATACAGGAACTCTGAATCCTACTTTAAGTATCTAATTCTCCTTTCTCAATACTACTGTCTACATAGAGGAACAAAGTTTTATTTTTATACATTCCTGTTTATGTAATATTTCAAAACTGTAAAAGAGCAATGTAAGAAGAATCTTGATTGTAAATATGTGATTAATTGTAAGGCCTAAATCAACTATTGTGGAGCACAATGGGGCAAAAACTGACATATTAATGTCCTGCAGATTACACTTTCGGTCTCACTACTGTGAAATATTAATTAAAAATTGTTATTAAAAGTCTCAAAGTCACACACTATCACTCAACCATGCAGACACAAACAACGGACCATTTTATTACTTACCATTTGAGACCTGTTTTTGGGGCAGCCATTGATGTCTTCAATCTTTTCATTTGCTGAAAAGCAAAAAAAAAAAAAGAGGCAATAAAGGAAAAAAAAAAAAAAAAAACCAAAAACAAATTAAATCAAAGACATTTATTCCAGTGATTTCCGGAGCACTTGCTGCCAGCTACATAAAAGGGTTTCAGACTAGTTGTCCAGTCAAAGTGAACGTGTGAAACTCTGAGAGCCACCAAAAAAAAAAAAAAAAAAGGCAGCTGGAGTTTCCTAGTGGGTCGTGCCTCCAGAGACAGCTGGGGGCAGAAGCCAACTGGTCTGACATCTTGTACAGTGACAGGGAATTCTTTTAAACTATGAAAAAGATTTAAACCCTGGAAGCTGAATCACTGCTGGGTGGAAAACTGAGCACTACATACAATATGTATACATATATGCTTGCATGTCAATTGGTTTGCTTGTAGGGTGAATATAGGTTTTTAAATCCAGGCAGGAAATTTATGATCCCTAACCCTAATATTTTTTTCTTTTTTTTTCCTTTTTCAAAGCACAAATCATGGAAGAACTTTTCAAGCTTCTTGGTCACGGTTTACATGCAGCCCTACCTGCAGAGAAATACAGTTTCCATCTTTAAAGACACAAGTGAAACAATGAAATCCCTGAGGAGGTAAATGTTTGCCTTAGAGTCTTCCTTTGCTTCGTTTCACCCTTCAGGCTTGAACCTTGAAATGATTTCAGTGCTAATTTGAAGAACCAGTGATAACCAAAGTTCAGTTTCCCACAGTTCTTCCACTGCAAGGAAGACAGGCGCTCACATCCCATTTGATTCATATATTAAAAGCTGTATTTTCTACCACTCCCATATATTCCCAAGACATCAGACAGAACTCCATCTCATTTCATGGCTTTCTTCAGCTAAGAGGATCAAATTTCTCACAGTATTCTGACAGCAGTCATAATAGTGACAAAGAAAGTAGTAACACAACTTCACTCTTGCATGGTGGGTCCTTTTTAACACATCCATGTCACAGTGCACCTTTATCCCACACCAATGCCTTTAAGAATTTATGCTAATCCAAAAATGACTGCAGCCAAACCCACTGTGTGGTCCCCAGAGTGGTCTACCAGCCCTTACACACCCAGACCACACTGATTTCAGGAATGCCATCCGGGATTTGGTCACTCAGAAACAAACTTGTTAAACCCCATTTTCCAAAGTCCCGCGCACCCACCTTGGAATATTTACAATCTCACAGTTTGGCATCATGCAACTCTCCTCTATCAACTACACTTAAAATACTTTGAAAAATTTATATCTATATTCCTATAAATTGGCACCATGCATACCTATTACTTGAAAGGAGACTAACAAACTTGGGAGTGAGCTTTCTCTTGTTTGGGACAAGCCCACAGAGATACCTCTAATAACCCAAGTCAGACCCATTATCTCTGCATTCATGAATTTCAATACAGCTCCTATGTTTATAGGCATTACTAAGGCATATGTTACTTACACATTCTTTCATAGGCTCATGAATTTTAAACTGAAATAACCCAGAATGCCGGGAATGCAGTTAATTGACTTGCAAATTAGAAAAAAAAAAACAAACCTGTCATCATGCTTCTATATTATCGTTTGCAGTTCTGAAGTCTGAGGATTATCTCTGATGTCAAATGCAGTGATGTTTGGTTTCACCTCTTTATAGATTTGCCCCTCGTTTGGATGCTTTGGTAAAAGAACTACCTAGATGCTATTAATTTTAAAATTCCCTTCTCCTAAATGCAGCTATTTCACTTCAGGAAGGCACGCACAGAGGATTGCCATCACTGTCTTTATGTAACCACTGACTCTCATGGAGTCTTCCTCTTAACATCTGTGATGTAAATCTCAGATGATGACTCAAGAAAAGCTGCATCACTAATAACTAAACCTGAATTAATTTCAACAACTTTGGAAAACCTCCAGATACTCAAGGCACATACAGAGAGGAGGAGGGATCTTCATGGCTGCTTTTACACATAGCACATCCTAATATAAAAAAAACACCAAACCCTCTCCTGCACTGCATATAGAAGCTTTCCTATTTTATAGTTAGAAAAAAAGCTTGGATTTTCCAGACTACAAATAGAGCTGCTTCTAGGTGTGAAAGTTCTCTCCATCTCTGTGACAATGAGATGCAGCTGCCTAAGGCCATACACAGCAGATACAAATTACTTTTCCTCACTGTTAATTTGGAGGATTAAACTGAGAATGTTTAAATATGACCTTTCTTTCATATGGGAAAACATCCAGTGAAAAAGAAATCCTTCCCCTCGTACTTAAAAACTTCTGACACCTTGCAGACCTTATCTTAAATATTAGCCAAGAGGCAGCTCTTAAAATCACCAGAAAAAAAATAGCAAAGGTTATCAAAAAAATAACTGTCTCTGTGTATTTTAGGGGGAATAATTTGAATTTCATAAGAGTTTTCACAAGGCAATACCCCAAGAGCTACATTTGGTAGAACCAAGTTCACATTCTGATGGTTGCATTCAAGGCAGGGGAGCCAGATAGGCATGAAAACAATCAACACCTAACTGCTCCTGGGTTTCCAAAAAATCCCTCCTATTAAAGGAAACAGACCTAGGGTGAAGCACTGTTCACAGTGAATACCTGTTAACACCCAATCAATTAATTTATGGCCTGTTTTTTCACCTCTGTACCTGCGGGTCTACAATGCTACTGAGATATAATGTTGCTCTACACAGAGATAAAATCCTATTAACATGTTCCAGTAAAGCCTTTGGAAGATGCTTCCCCGTGTCATCCCACAACGGGGCATGTGGATTTGAACTTTAAGTCAAGGAACTAGCTCGTTTACAGCATCTCAACCACATATAAATATGCATGAACTGCTGTGTTAGTTCACTGCTGGCTTCTTAATTTGCATCTCAAATCTGTCAGTTTGCTCCTAACAATAGTTGTCCTAATTCCCATTAGCAGGCTTTCCCATTCCATCCATCTCCATCGGCCCATGCACGTGTTTTGTGGCATCCCAGGATGAGCCTCTGGAGGAACTAATGAGGGATCCAGGCCCAGGGGAAGAGCTACAATATATAGCTTTCCATGGATAAAATGGCTTGGAACTTTCATTATCTACAAACGTTAGTGTAAACTAAAACTCTGGATAACTGAGCGTGCAGTTGAGATTTGTCCTAATGGTAAATGATTTTCCTCATCTGAAAACTGGAAAGATTTCCTTTTCTGCCACATAAAAGTTGCACTCCTTCCCCTTTCCCAGCTGTTTATATATATGGATTTTCCAAATCCAGTTGGAGACAGGAGGTTCAACAGAGGAGGCTTGTATCATTGTGAATTATATTCAGGCCAGTACCCTAAAGGTATTAGAAACAGAGACAGTGAAGGCTAACAGCATCCTAGCAGAAAAAAAAATGCCTCATGAGTTGCTTTTTTAACATTCAGCCATGTGGAGTAATATTGCTGTGTCAGGAGATCTTATCAGCAACATCCAATATTTTTCCACTATACTTTAAGACAAGGCTTTTTCAAATTAATTAGCAAAGTCTCTGAAGGAAAATTATCTACATTATCTACATCCATGCAGTTGGATCGATTTCCCCGCCCCCACACACTGTGTTTATGTAGAAGATAAAGACAGTGATTCTCTGAGCCAGCTGCTGGATACCTGGTACAAAGTCACTCACCTACAACCTGGATTATTTCAGCTAACAGGACTCCATCAGTCACATCTTGCTGTAAATCCTTTATCAATCTCTTGTGACCAGATTTTGCCAGATAATGATTAGCCCAATCCGTATAAATCTGTCAGGAGAAAGATAAACAAAAATAAACTGTTACTCATAACACAACCTTAAAGATGAGAGTTCTTTGTTTCTCTCAGTATGCAAAAGGCTGATAGAACATCACCGCATTTTTTTTTTCCTCTTTGAGACAAGTCAACAGCATTAAAATTCAAGGCATTGTGCAGCTCAAGTGTTCAGCTCTCTGTAGTGTGGATTTTCCTATTCTGCCATCTGACATCAAAGCTCGTGGAAGATGATGGCAAACTCCTGAACGTGTTACAGCTTGAACGGATCATCAGGAGGTCAAGGGAATATTCTACAGCTGCAGTGACTGTGTGGAAGACACTTCAATTTCCACCTAGGTCATTTTGCATTTTCCCTTTGACATTTTTTCTTGATGGCTGCCATTGAGGAAGTTTGAAGATTCTTTTCCCAAAAACATTCTTAGTAGGTATTAAGTCACATAGCACAGTTTCATTGTGAGGAAACTCCTTTGTTAAAATTACAAAAGAAACCTTACAAGGCCCTAAAAATCCACCAATTCTAATAAATTCCATCTCACAGGTTGAACAGGGCCTATTAAATTGCTTTTAATCTCTTGTGCAAACTTCTAACTGTTGGGATTTATTTCAGAATTTATTCTCAGAAAACTAAGCACACAGAACAGTGAAAAATCTCTCCAATTTGCATTAAGTGCTGCTCATCACATGCTAGCACAACTTATTCAAGATCACCAGGAAACTTATAAAACTTTTTGTGCTAGGTTAACAAAAAGAAGCCAAATCACTTGACTAGGAATTTCTGCTTATGAACTGAGTAATGTTTCCTGTTCTTCATATAGGACAAAATTTAAAATTTAAGATTTTTTTTACGTTATCTACTTACATTCCAAAGCAGCAAGGCAAACACAATTAAACATGAGCATTTTACCTTTCAAATACCTAAATGTTAAGGTTCACCCCTACTCTGAAGAAACACACTCACCCCAATTCAACCTATCAGTAAGCAGGTGTAGATCCAAAGTGCTTTCTAGAGCACGACCCATCCCAACACTCCACAGACCCTCTAAACCACTGTGCTGATGACAAATGCCTCACAGCAGTGTGTGAGTCACTGGCCTGGAGGGAAGTGTCCACACAGCAGTATTCAGCCCCCAGAAGCCCAAGGGAAAGCCCTCCTGCCCAGGATCTACTGTTTTCCTTCACTGCTTCTGATGGAATGAAAAGATGACAAGGAGAAAGGGCCTGAACCCTCAGGTTTTGAAGAGTTCTATCCCAAGCCTTTAAGGGAGCAGATGGAAATGATGGCCACTGCAGTCAGGTTTTATCTGCTGGCAAAACATTCTTGAAACAAAACATTCAGTCACTCCCCCTTCCATCATCCCACTCCTGAGCTGTGCAGCTCCCCATGTCACAGAATCACAGAATGGTCTGGGTTAAAAGGGACCTTAAAGATCATTCAGTTCCAACCCCCAACATCTTCCACTAGATCAGGTCGCTCCAAGCCCTGTCCAACCTGGCCTTGAACACTTCCAGGGATGGGGCAGCCACAGCTTCTCTGGGCCACCTGTGCCAGGGGCTCACCACCCTCACAGGAAAGAATTTCTTCCCTATTTCTAATTTAACTTGCCCTCTTTTCAGTTTAAAGCCATTCCCCCTCATCCTATCACTCCAGGCCCTTATCCAAAATCCCTCTCCAGCTCCCTCGGGGCCCACTTATGTACTGGGAAGTGCTAGAAGGTCTCCCCAGAACCTTCTTGTCTCCAAGGAGAACAACCCCAACTTTAGGAGAGGTGCTCCAGCTCTCTGATCACCTTCATGGACCTCCTCTTGCACTCACTCCAGCAGGTCCACATCCCTCTTGTGCTGGAGGCCCCAGAGCTGATCAATGCAGATCCCCTAAATTACTGACTGATGTGGTTGAGCACAGACACAGCTGCCAATCTCAGGAGCATCTTAATCCTTGCTTTTTCAGTGTGATGGCTATGTCCTCCTTCATGGGAGTCAAAAGCCAACTGCCAAGCCTAAGGGCCAAGTATTTGTCAGGAGATGGAGGAACCTGGATATAAGACAAGGATTGTAATTTCACACTGCTCTTTCTGATTCGATGTTAACACGACCAAATGAACAAGAGAGATTTTGACCGGAGTTTTTGGTTATAAAGTCTTCATTTGTGGTTTGTTGTTTTTTTTTTTTAAAAACTGTGAAACACTACTGGTAGCAGCCATGCACAAAACACTTAACATCTGAAACATATGTCCCTGTTTTCCACCATTCATCCTTTACTTTCCTCTTCAGAGCAGCGGGATGTGCATTTCCACGCCAACAGCGTCACGGACTTAAACAGAAAAACACACCTGTGATAAAAACAGGGCTGAAAAACACCTCAGTGAAATAAAGGCTGAGCACATGAGTGATTTCCCCAGCAGACCAATAAAAGAAAAGCGACAAGAAACCCTCACTGCACAAACCGGGCATTGTGTTCCTTAGCCCCTTTCACAAGAAAACATTTTCCATAACAGGAAGATACTTTAAAAGATCCAACGACTTCAAGGAACTAGGATTCACTTAACCTACTTTTCTGCCACGTGGTTTCAGCTTGCTTATCTACAAGTAAAGACATACGAGGAAACAGGTTGTAAACTACTTACTTTGCAAGAGCAAGGTTCCACACACACCCCTACACCGTTCCTGCAATTTAGCTGACAAGCAACTTATCAAACACAATAACCACGTTTCCTTTAATGGGGGGGGCTGCAGTCAACGCCCTAATTTATCCCAGAGTGACTTTCAGCAAATTTACGATTATACTTTGATGCAGCAGTTCCATCCTGGATCATTTCCATGATGCAGATCATCCTGCAGTCGGACAAATCCTTGGATCAGCCCCAGAGTTAAAACAGGAGCAGACCCCTCCTGGCAGAGCCTGAAATCACAGCAATGGCAAGACCTTGAGAGCTGGTTAGGGTCGATTTTTAAGTCAAATAACAATGTGAGAATGCATGGCTGGCATTGCAAAACTGCTATGCCGTACTTGTTTCCTCCTACTGCCCTAATTCCTGTTGCATCCAGGAAGATCAGAACTTCTATATTCATACCCTGTAAATAAACACTGCATCAAAGAAAGCCCTAATTCCCTTAAATGCTCCTGGTAAAGGAGACAGCTTGAAAGAAACCAAATAAATACCTGCTGTCTGATTCACTGTCCATGATAACACAAAGAAACTCCCTCTAATGGCAAATTATCCTTGTAAACCCCCCCTTTGGTGCTGAAGTCAGTCTGTGTTTGGTATCTGAGCTACAAGCAGAGCTTTTATGTTTAGTATAAAATATTCCATTAAATGCACACCAGCACAGAGAAAATATTTGTTTCTGAGGTATTTAAGGGTGCAGAACATTATTTCACCCTGCTAGTTGATTGAGAAAGCCTATTGCAGGAAAATACAGACACAATAAATCTCTCCTCCTCTTAAAAGAGCTATTACACAACATTATTTTGCAACATGCACAACATGCAAATTATTGCTGTTTTTTAACTGACTGGGCCATATATTTACAAGCCCTATCCAGGTTTATTGCAGTAGCTCCTTGTGGTTGCTGCTGATTTTTATGGCATATATTAAGCTAATCATGGAAACTTTCCAGGATGTTTTCAAAACCTGTTTGTTGCAAGTCTTTGTAATGTACTAAACAAATACGATTCCTAATGTTTCTTTTCCTTTTCCATACAAACAAGTGCAAAAAAATATAATTGTACAATGGCTGCTATTTCTGGACACATAAAATATGTTTCAAAGCACACACTGTTTTCCAATGTTCAAAACCAGGCAAATAAATGGGAAAACAATAATAAAAGAAATAGGAAATCACTGCTGAGAAACTTTCCATTTTCCTATCTCTGCACGTGAATTCTGAGTGTTCCTCAGGTATTTTCAGCAAATGGGCTACAAAGTCACAACTGAATATTCACATGAAAATTACCTGAACGGTTGTCTAATTAAAAAACATAAAAATCTTGTGATGTGGAACATTTGACCCAAGAGATATTGCCTAATTATATACACTAGTATGGGCTTTTAAAACTTTTCAGTGATTTTACACAGTATGAAAACCACTGAAAGCACCTTCATTATTCTACTCACAAAACTCAAGTGAACATCATGATTTGGGCATTAATCAGTGTAAGCAGGTCTTTGTGTCCAAGTCAGTTTAATGTTTAACTCGGATTTAAGTTCGAGCTTCTTTTAAAGGTGGACTCAGCTGTTTGGTAGCTTTTTTTTTCCTCTCTCTCCTAGGAATCCAATTATCTGAGAACAAATTAAAAACAAATGTGAAAGACTTCTTTCTTTTCCCTTCAATCCATCAGATTTGAATTAGGAGCGTTACGGTTAAGCATTGATTTTGGAAATATTCAGTACATTATGAGCCAGAGCTAAAACACTACTGAAAAAATTAGCAAAAATCGAGCAAAAAAAAAAAAAATCCAAATTCTAAAGCTTTTGAAAGCTGTCTGTAAAGGAAAAGACCTGAATGCTGTCTTCCATTAATAAGATTAAAGATTTTAGAAATTTAGTTGGGTTTCTGCTTGCTTCCCTTTCCTTAGCCTCATACCTGCTTGTTTTAAAGGGGGTTTCAGGTGAGAGAGAAATTTTGTTTTCCAGTTAGGAGATCCCTGAAATTTCCTGGCACTTCAAGCCTCATGTAACATTTCTGGCTGCACTGAGAGAGCACATCCAGCACAGCCAGGTCTCACCTCAGACCACCAGCCCTGTATCTGAACACTGAACCGATACAAAAGGAGCCTTTTGCAGAACTGGCTGTTTGTTCAAGCCCACACAGGTCACTCAGGGAAGGCTGGGAAACAAAGCTGACTGGCAAAAAGCAAAAACTCTGAAGCTTTTATCCACTTTAAAGTAATTGATACAGGGTTTTTTTTTTAGCCTTGGAAAAAAAGAAAATCAAGCAAAAAGCCAAAAAAATAAACTAGAGCTTGCCTGGCCAGCCATAACAGCCTGAAGCTGGCATTTCAAACCACAGTATTCCTCTCTCCATATACCACTTGGAGGCAGCAGGCTGATACCTGGGTGGTTCTTCTTGATCTGCTGGTAGGTAAAGGCCAAACACAGCACCTATAGGACCTGTGTTCCTCTGTTCCCACAGCCAGTCAAACCCAGGATACAGAGCATGGATAACTCACAAGAGCCATGAATCCAGGAAAACTCTTCAGAGACATTAGAGGGGACCCAGTATATCCATGGGGCTGCAATTAGGTTAGGATGTCAGGTATTCTCATGTACTCCAGAGTCTCCTTTAAATGGAATGCAGTCCTATATGGGAAGGCAAGAACTACCCAAGTGTTTTTGCCTCTGCACTGGTATTCTGAAATAAACTCATGAAAAGGAAAGGCTTCATATGAATCTACTTGAAAAGAATGTCTCTTTTCTATGCCACTAAGTAGAAAATATGCCTGAATCTTTTCCTTGTTACTCATTTCCACACGCACACACAATTCTAATTATAATAAACGCCCAAGTAAATTCTCAAACCTTTCTTTCCTTCCCTTTACCGTGTCAGTTCCTTACTAATCAGACTCCGATTGTTTTCTCCCAATAATTATCATGAATCAGGCTCTCGTGAATCTGGTAACAGCTGAAGAATATCTTTTTGACATCATGCAGCATAATTAGAGCAGAGCAAGGCCTTTTCCGTGATTGAGCAGCAGGGTTAGTCACATCGATGAACTCCCGTTCCAGAACACCCACTACAATGCAATGCCTGTGTTGCTGCTCACCAAACCACTCTGCTGAAGTTCACAGGGAGGGGGGAAAAAAAAAAAAAAAACACACAACACCACCCCAAACCCTAAAAATAGACACAACATACTGAGATGATCCTAACGGGAATGCCTGCAGTCGTGACAGGGCTTACACCCGGAGAGTCACGAAATCCCAATTTTTGACTGGTAACGCTGATTGCAGTCTCATGCTGATCCACGCTGCAGTCCAGCACAGTGATCTCATTAACAGATATCACACTGCAAAGCCCAGAGCTAAACAGCTAAAGCCGTAGGTTTGGCTGAAAACCTCGATCCCTCTGGAGCACCCCTGGCTCCAAGGGGGGCACAGGATGGATTGAAAGTGCATAGAGATTGTGACCCTGACAATAATATGGCTGGTATGTTGCTGAGTTACTGGCAAAAGGACAATGAAGAAGCATGTGGCAAAAAAAAAAAAAAAAAAAAAAGGTAAAAAAAAAATCAAGTTTTACAGCATTTGTCACAGACCTTTTTCAGGTCTTACAATGCGTGGCCCCCACATTTCTTAAATCCTGTAGAAATCCACATCTGTACATCTGTACCATGACACAAATCCCACTAAAAGGATAGTGCTGACTCTTCTACAGTGAATGAAGCTTTGCATTGCTATCCAAAAGACTGTGGCATGGGGTTTTTTTTCCCCAATGTAAGTTCTTGCAAGACAAAAAAAATACAAACACAAGGCTGAGAAGGCAGGACATAAGAGAGCTGATGTGTGCCCACATCTCTCTGTGATAAATTAAGGGTATCAGTGGGCTTTGAGGAAGGAGTTCTGTCTACTCCTTTTCTTTAAGGATACAGCCAAGGGCACGTGGACACAAAGGAAGCAGGAATCCATTGTCCTTAGGGATGCCCATGAGTCCCCAGTGATCCCAGCTCAGAGGGAGAGGTGGACACATGAGGCAGGCACTGAATGGCTTCCCCTCTCTGCTCTGAGACACTGAAAACATTCAGAAAGCCAGGGTGGGACACTGGAGATTAGTCTACTCCATCCTACCACTACCTTGGCATCAATAACCAGCCAAAACAAGGAAGGAAATCCCCAGAAACTCCAAGTCTGAGGTGATGATGGGCTGAACTGCAGGTGGACTCCTTCCAGTAGGCAGGGGAGAGAGAAAAGTGACCTTCCCATACAACAGGTCAGGTTGGATTGGGCTTTGAGCAAACTGCTCTAGGGGAAGGTGTCTCATTGGAACGAGGTGGTCTTTCAGGTCCCTTTCCAACCCACATCACCCTATGGTTCTAGGATTTGCAATCCCCCCAAAATAGGTGTCACACACACATATATACACCTACTAATTAATATCTGTCTAATATGATGCCAGTAAAATACTTTCAATTACCTAAAGTGTTGGAACTTTTGAGTTATCATCAACTACTGAGACTGCAGCTGTAACCAACTGAAGTTCCCACTTGGTTCCCCACTTTTCTGGGGAGACAGAGGTAACTCTGCTTCTTTTTTAAAATTTTCTTAAGGGAACTAAACTAAATGATTTATTCTCTGAGATGTGCAAGTGTTGGTTGGAACTGCTTCAATTACTACCCAGTTGGTGGGAGGTATTCTGCTGAATATTACATTTTACTGGACGCTTATGTACATGAATTACCCTTTCGAAGTTACACAGATAAATGGGTAATTTAAACACCACTGGGACTACTCATTTTTCTCTCCTTAGAACCTTATTCCCGACTGAGGAGGGCTATTCTCATGCATATGACCACTATTCAAAAGAAATGGGCTGACTCACAGCACACAGAGCCAAGCATATGTGTCAATTTTAGCATGCTCTCTGACTTTCCCAGGAATGGAGCTGGGGACTACCCACACTTCAGGGCAGGCACTGCTTTAGAGTAAATCTTAGGTGGATTTTAAACAAGCTGGCAACCCTTCTTGCCCTACTGAATATTTTACTATATTCAATATAAAAGAGGAGAAAAGAGATATTTTCTTTATTATTCTCCCCCCCCCCCCCTCTCAGTTGCACAGTTTCTGAACCCCATTACTGGCAGGTTGCTGCCTACACAGAGGGGTAAATATTTCTCACCAAGCACCAGCCAGCAGGTGAAGCAGGGACGGTGCCTGTGCCGGCATCCAGCACGCTCCGCTCTCAACGCTCCCATTATCCCACTCTGCCATCTACAAATCCCTGGCAAGCTGGAGCCACACACCACGCCAGGCAGGTGGTCTCTCTCTTATTCCCCACTTGCAGAAAGCATTAAGCCCTGAATGGAAATGAGATTCCAGTCGCACCTGCATCGATTCCTTCGCACATCCCGAAGAGAAACGGAGTTTAGTTCGCTGAGCTGATCGGCAAAACCCACCCCCAATTCATATTTGGCCACGGAGAAACAACCAATTTGATCTCATGCCAACAAATCCTAATTTATCTCAGAGAACAAAAGAAGCAAACGTACTATTTTTTTCACCGTGTTTTCTAATAAGTCACCTAAAGTGCACAGCAAATCATTTTCAAATATGAGAGTTCTCATGCACGAAATAAACCCATTTTACATCTACTACCACACACAAACATCGACAGAAAAGGGCTTATCTGAAAAGGTGATACATATCTACTCCGAAGAAAAAACACAGAAAATCTTAGGAAGCTGCAGAAGAGAGGGGAAAAATAAATAAAAAATAAATAAATCCCTTCTAAGGCTGCAGTTAGTTACTGTTCAACAGCACTGCTGCCATGATCGAGAAGCCAAGAGCTGCTTACTGTTTTATAGTGGTCACAGGAAAATTTACTTCTCCCACGAACAGGGACCTGGAAGGTCATGCTACTTATTGGCATATTTAAGGTGAACATATACTCCTCGAGTCCAGCTTGTTCTTCCCTCTCAAGGGGTCTGTAGTTAAATGATTATATATATGCTGGCATGGGAAGCTTGGGTGGTTAATTTTAGCTGAAGTCACACATGCACAGTGCTCAGATTTCTTACACTGTCACATTTTACAATTCCCACCCCTCCTGCGGCTCTTCCCTTACACCCTCAGTTCTCCCTTCTCTTACTACTGAAAAACAGGGAGTTTCCATGTTTGACATCAGTTTTAAACAGGATCAATATATTTTATAAACACACCCTTGAATAATGAAGCCATTCACAGCAAGCATAAAGTCTGGCAGGTCTTTTGTGTTAGACACCCTAAGTATTAAAAGACAACCATTAAGGAAATTTTGGGGGTTTTGTTTGATTGTTTTGTTTTGCTGTTGTTTTGGGGGGGGTGTTTACACAACCAGGAGACTTTCTACCTATTATAGAGACAACCCCCTTCACCTAAATGCTCCCTATGTCAGTGGATATTTCTTCTCTGAATGAAAATCCAAAATATCACGTGACAAAAAAAAAAAAAAAAATCATCCAGATATGTTTTTTGAACTTCGGAGCATTCACAATATCACTCAACGTCTGAAGGTTTTATCTATCACAAAGCTAAAAACCACCAGGCTGAATCGGACCTGGAGTGGACACACATAACCTGGTACAGCAAGTGCTGCCTGCCCTCTGGCAGGACCCCACCGTGTGTAAATCAGCCCTAATCCCATAGTCTGACCACGCTGCTGGCACTCCTTAAAAACACAGAGCACTGGCACGTGTACAACTCTTGGCTAGAAATTTGTATTTAAAAAAAAAAAAAAAAAAAGAAAAAAAACACAGCCAGTGTTGCCAAGGTGAGAAGCAATGACTGCTTCACCTCCCCTCTCGCCAAGCTGAAGGATGGGATGTCTGACATTTTAGCTGTTGATTTTTTTCAAAAGGCACGCTCCTGCCAGAGCAAAAAAAAAAATCTTAAGCTGCTCTTTAAACTGCTCCATGAAAAGCAAACAGCTCGGGAGCCTTGCTGTCTCCACAGGAGCGCTCTCCCCCCTACACACCCCAGCAAAGCCCACTCACCGCGGCTCAGGGGGGTGTTTGTTTTTGGGGAGGTTGGGGGCGAACGGGGCTTTGATGGGGTTTGAAGTTTACCCAAACAGCTCTGAGTGCCGGGCCTCTGATGTGCTGTGAGCACTGTGCTCTGAGCAACAGCCCTGCTCACTGCAGACAGGCACCAGATGGAATGGGAGAACTGGGGGAAATTTGCAGTGTTCCCCCAAAACCCCCTGAAGGTGGGAGAGAAATCTAACTTCAGGCTGCTACAAACTTAAATAGGGCTTCTCCTCTAAGCATCCAACACTCATTGTGGTCAGTTCCCAGAACTTGATGAACTCTTGGCACACTTGGCCTGTGACAGAGAAAAAAAAAAAAAAAAAAAAAAAAGTCTTCTAAACTTTTCTAATGAAGACAGGCTCATTTTCTCTATCTGGAAGAGGTGTGGGAGACTGCTCCAAACAGCTGCTGTAATTTCCTTGGTATTTTTCACCTGGGGTCACAAATCTGTCTATTTGCAGTATCATCTCCTCTGGGCAGAAAGCCATGGCCACAGGAGGGATCAAAACAGATGAGCTATCACTGCTGGATTGGACTCTGAGAAACACAGGGCAAGGAAAAGATTCCAAGAGATAATCTTGGAATATAATCTGAAAAGGGCTGGACACGGAACCCAATTTGCCATGTGGCATTTTAAGCACAAGCTCGCTCCTCTATTCCATTTTCTCTTGATTGCTTAGAGGATTAATTAATCAAAACAAGATTCACAGCTGTGAAGCAACTCCAAGTGAAAGTACAATTGGTTTCTAAGGCACGTGATGTTAAACCCTTTCAACTCCTAGCAATGCACGAAGATGAAAGTTATCTGGTCCAAAAAATGAGGCCAGAAACGTTGCAAAAGCTTTCCCTAATTTTTAACAAAATCAGTTTGCTGTGGGGATTAGGGAATTAGAGAAATTGGCCTTGATCTTGCCTGAGAGACCAAATCCTAGCCCTCTTCTAGCCAAGAAGGTCGAGCCAACATTCCCTTTTGGGTCTGCTTAGCGCTTAATTGACAAAAATGAGACTCCAAAACCAGGGGCTGGGTAGGCTGAGTCCATACCAACACCAAACATCCTCCTCTCCCATGAACAGAATGCCACTCAAAAAACATTAAGTCACCTGCACTACCCTTTCCCACTCTGTAAAACGTTATTTAGTTCAGTGTCCAATGTTTCTCACAAGCAGCAATGTCTCTGAAGCTGCCAGAAGCTGGCAGGAAGCAGCGCTCGCTAACACTTGGAAGGACATAAAGCAACTTGCAACCAACACATGGATGAGGAATCACTGCAACTGAGTCATGAAGGCCAGCAATTTATTCCTCACTTTATCTGCCAAGCAAGATCAACGCAAAATCTGGAGATGGGAGGAACAAAAGGAGGAGGAAACAAGAACCAAAGTCGAGGAAGGACTTGACCACGCGACTGCTTCAATGTATTCAGTTCTCAATTATTTAGCTCACATTTAACTCTTTTGAACAGGAATGCTGTTCTGAGATTGGCAGTTAAAGAATTACACGTTAATTCCGTTATTTCTAAAGTTTATTGATGGCAAGAGTAAGAATGAGAAGGAGACAACTCTCTTTCCAAAAGGTTTTTGTAGATTCTCCCCATGCTTCTATTTCTAATGCTCTTCCAATGTTCCTCCTGCTCCTGGGCACTGTCAGAAATGGGACAGTTGGCTAGACAAATCTTAGGTGTGACCTACTTTTGAAAGACCTATTTTTATTTTAAGCTGCATTTTTAAGATGGTGATAAATACTTTGTGACAGCTGAGCATTAATTTGTGTGGCAAAAGCTCCATCCCAAAGATGCACAAAAAGGCTGAGAATCTCTTAGGGTCCAGCATCCCATCAGGTCCAGATTATCACAGGAGCTCAACCTCCACGTAGCCATCAAAATAAACAACTGATTTTTCAGAAAACTTCAGATACTTTTTTTAAAACCTGAACAAGTGCTAGATCTCCGGCATTTTGAAAACTCATCCTCACCTTTTTAGTGGGGAAAAAGGAAGATACTCATAGGTATTTGCATCAACATACAGATGGGGGGGATGCAGCCCACACAGGTGTCTGGTTCTACATGTTTTGCTAATGAGATCTCGAGATAAATTTCTTGCATTTGAAAATACTAAAACCCCTTTATGCACAGGTGGCAGCATTTCTGGTGTTGTTCTGACATTCACTGTATTCCTATATACGTAGCCCAGAAATCAGGCTGCAGCAAAAAGCTTCCTGCATGCCCTGGGATCACCAGGGGTTCACCATATTTTACAGGAAATAAGGCCATCTTTATAAATTGTTACTGCTAAGCACTTACCAAATAAGACAAGTTGTTTTCTTCTTTATTTTCCCCACAAACAAACAAACAAAAATGAAGTGCTGAATTAATTTCCACAAACATAACAAACCTAATCTAATGGTCCTGCAGTTGGCCATCTGTTTCACAGATACAAATCTAACTGAATCTTCTACTGACTGATAACTTTCTAAATTAAATTAAATTGTCGATGGTGACCCCTGCTTCCAGCTTAGTTCCTCCTGCTTCCATTTAAAGGGTTGGGAGTGCTTTCTATATCATGATCTATATGCCAATTAGATAGAAGACAACTGGTAATAGCTGAAGCTACACACTTGGCACCAGATCAAACTTAAAGGGGCAGAGAAGGGCAGCCTAAGGGAATACAGCAAAAAAGTCCTAGAGCATAGATGTTACAGCAAAAACTTTAGCTCCCCTTTCTCCAGTACAGTCAGTCTACATCACAGAGACCTTTTCAACCAAATGGACTCGTATATTTATGAGTAATTAAAAAAAAATACTCCTCCTAATGGGAAAGAGTGACCCTCTGTACCTAAGTTTAGATTAGCAGTGTATATATATATATATATAAAAAAATAATTTTTTTTATCCCTCAAGGTGATTTACAGACATGCTGGTCAAGACCCCAGTTACCAATTCACTGCCTTTAGGATGAAGAACGATGCTCTGCACGATACAAGAGGAAAATTCTGCTTCTTCATTTCCCACTGACCTTATGCCTTGCTGGGGAAGGAGGAAGGGGGATGCCACTTCCATCAAAGCCAGCTGGCGCGGGTGCTGCTGGAGGCAGGATGCTCATGGACTCAGTAAACCATCAGCCTGATCTGCAATGGCAAATCCTCTGCTCCTAATTAGAGAGGTTCACTAAAGTGACACCAGCCTATGTTTTCATTGATCTGGCAATTAAAATCAGCGCTGTAGGGTTTTACTAGAAATTCTGACACTGAACTTTTAACATAACCTTCTACCTCATAAAAAAAAAAAAAAAAATCCAGCAAAGTAGAACTTACAGCAGACTGGAATTAATAATTTAAAACTATATTTTATGGTTGAGGAAGAAATGACAGGCACGATTGCCACAAGCACAGGAGGTTTGGGCATCTCTGCCTGGGAGCTTCCTGGCATAGCCATCAGCCACTTGAAAGGCCTTCTGTACCTTCCTGGGAAAACCATTCAAGCAAAAGAAAGAATTTTTGCACTGCTCCTGAAGCTTTCTTCAGAAATATATAAATATATATATATATAGCACTATCCTTTAATAGAACTGTCATGAGGCAGATCAACTGCAGGTTTCATCCATTTACAGCAGAAGGAGTTTTAACATAGAGACTTTTAACAGGAATTTCCAAGTCTTGAACTGCGTGACCTACCAAGCTAAGACTCTGTTATCAGTTCCTTATGATCCCTGTTGATTGATCCCTTATTAAAATGCAGATGGTTGAAATATTTCTATTGTTATTAATAATCCTTTTAACAATCCTATGGCAGCGAGGAGGTTGATCAAAAGACCTGCAAGCCCTGGGAAATTCAGAAAGCACAAGGCAGTGACAGCAGAATGTCCTCACAGGGGCCTCCATCACTCCAAATTCAATGTCATTCTATGCTCACCTGCACAATCCCATTCCCTGTTTGATATCCTGCATTTAGTTTCCCATTTAGTCCTGGCTTTGCCTGAACATCTACACCTAGGAAAGTGTAGGGTAACCCAGCATTCCTTAAATTAGCTGAGTAACAGGTTTAAAGAGAAGAAAAATTACATGGAATCGACAGGCAATGAACTCCCATAACTCATCTTTTGTGGTCATTTTACTGGGGCCCACAAATATCAAACATTTGACTTTCTTCTTTTTTTTAACTTTGTAAACTCTTGGTTTTCCTTCAGACAAGAACACTCACTTTGATCCATCCTATAGATGTGGTCAAATGTTCCCACAGGATGTAGATGAAAGGCCCATCTATGTATGAAACTAAGCATGGTTTAAAGCAACATCAGATAAGAGCAGTGGCTTAAGCTGCAGATAAAATCAGAGCAATTTACTGGTAATCATTCAGGAGGACAGAATCTACAGGCACAGAAACAAGGCTTAGGGACATCAGCAAAATCAGTTATTCTTTTTTGCCTGGAGCAAGGGTTGGAGGAATGTAGAACAAAGAGCATATTGCTGGTTAAAAAAAAAAAAAAAAAAAAAACAAGGAAGAAAGAATAAAAATGGTTTAGGCATACATATAAATTTTTGATTCAGAAATTAACCACAGAGGGGGGATAAAAATGAAAAAAGAGCTATCAGGACTAGTTGCCTGTTTTCCTGCTCAAACACAACTAATATTTATACTGTTATTTGTCCAGTTCTTTGTCAACTACAGTTCAACCTGCATAATCTTAAAGCTTTAAAAATAGGCAAAAAAATTTAGAAAAGGGAAAAAAAGGAATTTGCAAGAGCTATTACAGCACTACGCTGAGATTTAAGGTTACAGGCCTTTTTTTTTTTTTTTTTTTTTTTTCTTTTCACAAAAGGCAGGCTAAGAACTTGGAATTGTTCCACATTAATTAGGCTACAGGAAGATGGCTGAGCTGTGAATTAAAACTAAAATTACTATTAAAACAATCTAAAATAAAAAGGCAGCTCACCGTTTGGATTTGGGGTGGGTTTTTTTTGTTTGTGTTTTGGTTTTTTGTTTTGAACACTTGTGATTCTACCGCTGAATTTCCCAGCAGTGTCATTTTCGCAGTGTTTGTTTTTAACACCTTTGGCGGCGCTTTTGTCACAGGTTTTTGTTTATGCAATCTCACAATGATTAGGATGTCACCAATTACTCATTTTTGTCCCTACCAGTAACTTCCCACTTATCTCCTGCAGGTTTTTTTTCTCCTGAGCCATCACTGCTGGGTTTTTGGAGAGCAAGCCTGCTTGCCATCAGCCTTTCACTCCCGATTGCATCTGGCACCACAACACTTACAGCAGCCTCAGCAGAACAACAAATCCTTCCAAGGAACACAGGCTGGTGACACCCTTGTGAGAATCAGAAGGACAGATCCAGGCAGCTGACAATTAGTGTGTGTTTCTGGGCCAGTTCCATCGCAGCTCGGCCCTGGACATCGTTTTAAGGAGGTGAGTGACACTTTTAGGCATGCACTGAGGGAGTGCAGGCTTGTCGCTATCAGAGCAATTCTGACACAAAGGCCAACAAAGAAAAAGAATCCTACTGAACTGTACAGGAGCTGACAAAGGCAGCAGCTGCTCTGCTCCACAGGGTAAATTAATGTCTACAGCGGGCACTGGGAAACACGGATCCTTGCAGAAATTAGTGTCAGTTCATCCACTCCGGCCCCAAAGCCATCTAAGGAGATCCAAAGAAGAAACTTAGGTGAACCAGAGCACAGATTAATTTTTGAAACGTGAGAAGAAGTCCATGGGCTCATTTAGAAGAGCCATGCAGAGTCTAGTCCTTAAGAGCATGCAGAAACACCAGGAACTAACATCTCCTGATAGGCTGGCACAGTAGTGCCTTCAAAAAAAAAACAGGTCTCTTTATTATGATTCAGAAGCTCCTAGAGGATCTGAAGGATGGATGCACGTTTTGCTATGTGCCATTATGTCCTCAAACATAATTTTATTAGTGCATTAGGGGAAAACTTTAGTATAACAAGTAGTAAATAGCACATGGTTCTGACAGTCTAAATGAGTTAGTCTTTGCAGTGTGATCATTTATATCTACTCTTTATAAACTATGATGTTTTGGTAAGGGATGAGGATAAGGGAGGGCTTTGCACATTCTTCATGGACACCTGCTTCGCTCTGAGGACATTTAATTTTCCCAGCTCTCTGCAGATGCTTGTCTCAAAAAGCAAATATCCCAAAGATCAGATTAGCAGCCTGATATTTCCATAAGCACAGCTCAGACTGGCAGACCTCAGAAAAGTACTGACTAGCCCTGAGACCAGTCTCCACCCCCAGGAAGGATTAATCACAATTAGCATCAGCAAAGCAGATGTCTAACAAAGTAATAAACCATAACTTTCACACGGGGTTAAAAATTTCCCCCTCCTTTCCTATATTTAGCAAATGATCCACAGTCCCCAAATGCTGCTTTACACCACCCCGAGACTCCCTTACTCTCTAATCAGTCAATTCACTTGACAGCAGAGAAAAGAAAAAAAGAAAACCAACAACAAAAAAACCACCCCAACACAACAAAAAAGCTGGTTGAGCAAATGTCAGAGACCATTAAATTAACCAGTCAAAGATCAGCAATGAACAGCTGACACCAAATTGAACCCAACACATGGCCCCATTCACATTATTGTTAAACACACGTAGCCAATCGCTCTGCTTTCAAAATTACGTTAAAGGATCTTTATTTTATACAAACAAAAATGTTTGCTTGCCAATGGACAGACAGCCTAACATTAAGGACCTCTATAAAAAAATAACCTATTGCTTTCATGCAGTTTGGATTAAAGGTACTGTTTTACCTCTGAGTAAAAACTAAATTTGTTAAGCGCTTTCTCTTTAGCTCCAAGTGACCCTCAGCATATTTCTGTGTGCTTTTATCGCCCTACAAAATGTATTATCTTACAGGAAGGTCTCCCAAGCACCCACTCAAGTCTGTACTAAATTTCTTGCTCGATTTGTAGAGCCAGGTTGGTTTTCTGCATGAGGAAATCAGTGACATTTACAGCGGTACAGCGTTATCCTCCCATGAACCCCAGGCTTCAAAGCAGATTTTCATACACACATCCATGGAACAACAGTTGAAGGTACCACCTTAAACAGATTGAAGTGGCCACCTTTCCTCATCTGAGAAGCCACAGCTCCAAATCACTCAAAGGGCTGAGAGTCACCACACACATCCCCCCCACACACAGTGACACCTTGGAGACCCCCAAGGGAAGATGTGATCTCAGGTGCGAGGTCACAAGTCTCCTGAGGTCCCACAGCTCTCATGTGAAGATTGCCTGGGCTTAGCAGGAAATGTAAGTCCCAAAATGACCCCACTTCCATGCTTGCCTCTCCCAAAACAATGATTTCAGATTGTCCCATCAGCACCCATTTCAACGCAGGATCACGAGCCTTCTTCAGCCTTGCTGTGGACCTGAGCAGAAACAGGACTGGGCCCAGCAACTGATGACTCCCAGAACACAAAAAAACATGTACCATGCAACTTAAATGCATTAAAGAAAGTGAGAGGCCCAATGGCTTTCTCTCCTGGCAGCAAAGGCCATTCTGTGCTGTTAATCAGTTAAGGGCAGGTTATCTGGGGATAGAGATAGAGCTGGATGTGGACGCTAGGGCAGGGTTCCTAATTAAATATATCTATTCTCTCTGAACAAAGGAAAAAGCCAACCAGGCAATATTTGCAATATTTTAAACACAGGGTGTTGAAGTGTCAGGAAAAAGGACCATATTTACAAAAGGCTAAGGTGCCTAGAATGGCAGGTGTATTTCCTCTTATTCCTTGAAAATAACTTTTTCAGCACTGAGTAAATCTTGTTACTTCTCTCTGTGCCTGTCACTCCTCCCACACCTTGTCTTATTTAGATAACAATTCTTAGACATGTTTATACTACACACCTCCAGGACAAGAGCTGCCACTTTATGTTTCAGCAGCACCTCATACAGCAGGGCTGTGATCTCAGCAAATTAATCCAGGCAATCTACTCGAGACTTAAATAACGTTTTCCAAAGGACATAAATTTGCCTCCTAAATCCACATTTAGTCATGGAAATAAAATGGTTCTTCAAAAGGTCAGAACAGACTAAGTCTTCCCCAGACATTTCATCCATAGAAATCCTGGTATCCTGCAGTGTAGATCCTCTCCTAATGTGTATTTTCCACTGCAGTGTCTTATACCAAAAATCAAACAACAAATATTTCTACCTTCTGAATTCTAAAGCACAGTTCACAGAGCTCAAGAGAACGAGGTAGCACCTGCATGGTTTCGGAAGCCTCTGCCAAAATCCAGCCAGAATTCACAGGTTAGGCTGGTCTCTTCACATGCCCTGTACTGAATCCACTGGTGTCCAATCCTCAGCCGAAGTTACCTACCAGGTCATTAAAAAGAAAACCTCTGAAGATTTCTTATAAGAGCCCTTATGTCAAAACCCTGAATTGCAAGCACAGAGGGGGGGGGAAAATATAATCAACCTGCTTTTGAGTGCCCAGCTGTTTCACAGGCCATCATCAATCACATCCCAACGTAGGCACAAAGGTGAGGTGCCAGAACAGTGACACTACTCCACTAATTGAAACTGGATAGTCAGGAGTGCTCTAGAAGTTCTCTAGCACTTCATTGTAAAAGATACTGATGATAAAAAAAGGACAATTACTGCTTAGTTCAGAAGCCTCATTAAAGTACAACACCCTTCCACACCAAAATCATTTTCCCTCCTCTACTTATACAGGAACTACCCCGAAGAAAAATTTAAAAAAAAAGTTACCTAGGGTCAACAATCCTTAGACAACAAGATTAGGATCATTATAATAAAATTAGCAACTACCCAGATAATCTATAAGGAATAATTTTAAAATGAGAAAGCAGATCCATTATGGCAATAAGCATGGCTGAAATAAGACTTTTCAGACAGAAAGGTAACACAGAAAACACCTGAGCAGTCACACCCTCACCTTGATGGCTGGGAGTAAAAGAAATAATAAGGCTTTCAGAACACCGTAGATAATTTTTCATCTCCCCTCAGTGTCCTGTGAGGGAAGGAAGTAAATAAACTAAAAATCAAGTTGCACTCCCAAAACGCATCCTTGTACCAGAACAGGAATGCTTTTTGAAGGATCACCTACCCCAAATCCCTTTCCAGTCTGTTTACTGCCATGATCACAGAACAGAATTAAATGAGGCTCAAATCTCTACACCTGAATTCTACATTAAGGCAGACAAACCAGATAAATCTGGAATATTTCAGAAAGTCTAAACCAAGCAACATATAATACGTACATACATTTTCAGATTTGCATTTCTGAAGCTCCTTACACAAGGATTTTTTAATTATATCTGCACTGAAACATGACACATACAGTTTGTAACAAAACAGTTGTAAACATGTTCATTTACCTTGAGATACAAACACCTGAGTATGCCCTGTAAATCATTTTAATGTGATTAAAATTGTTTCCTAGTTCATTTGATTTCCGTAATGACATCGACTCCTTACTTAAAACAAAGAACTGATGCATTTTGATGTCTTTACAGAGAATACTCACATGCCCACATTATCCTTATTTTTCTGGCTAGGATGTCAAGGAAACAGATTTTTCTTTCTCTTGGTCAACCCAACAGCCCTTGTTTTCCTTTGCACTGATCTTTCCTAAGTGATACCACAACTGTGTGTGACATTCTGGATGAGGCTTCTCCTGCCTCCTGGTAGCTTCACTGCTTTCACACCTCCTTATCTCTACCGAATATCTGTCAGAAATAAGTTTGCCTTCTGCACAGCCTTGTAAGTCCTGTTGTCCTCTCTTGACTGATCCTCTTAAAAAAAAAAAAAAAAAAAAAAAAGATGTGTGTGCCCTTTTAACACACTGCACAGGCTTCTGTGTCAAAAGAACGTTTCCCTAACCGTGATTAAACAGAAGTGCGGGAAATGTCTGATTTATGTGCAACAGCGTTTGTCAGACATATCCTAACCTATGAAACACAGAATTGTACTTTGCTGTTTCTTTTCATCTTTGTGGAGTGCCAGCAACTAAAGCCTTCGATCTAGACATCTAACAGCTGGCTGAGGTTCCACACTTTTTGGCTTGGAAAAATCACAGTAACAGGCTGTGATCCGGTTCCAACATCAAGGCAATTTATCAGCTGCAAGATAATGCCACGACGATTCAGATAAACTGCTTATAAAGTCACTAATACAGATGGCAAAAGCTTAGGGAAATGCAGGAATTCTGTCCCTTACTTAAAGAAAAGTATTGCTAAGTCAGCTAGCAAAAATAGGCCCATCAAGTCATAACTTTTTGCAAATCTCTGATCAGCCCAGTCAATTCCTCTGTCGCAGTTTTTAAGTTAAGCTCTTGAAAATCTCTTCCAGAATGAAGTGTTTCTTCCAAATAAGTGTGTTCCCTCTGCTGTGTGCTACACATCAGCCCAGAAGGCACACAGAGATAAGAGCATTAAAGGGAAATGTTTAATAGAAGGAGAAGTCATGTGTAAACCAGGACAGAAATTTTATACATGGTGATAAACCTTTTAACGCTCTCTTCACAGGGAACATTTTGAATTAACTCACCATTTTACAACTTCTTTTTTTTTTTTTTGGTCAGAATATATTTTAAAAATCCAATGCTTTACTCAACTTCTGGGCCATTAACTTCTGCAAAACTCTGATTTTGATTCTGGGCTAGCTGGCACCATTCAGCTCCTGGCACACACTCAGGATGGTGCTGAGCAGGAGGCATCTCTTCTTTCCCAGCCAATATGGGATAGCATCTCCCACTGCCCACGGGTGCATGGGATGAAGACACGGCCCTGCACCTCCTGACCTTCAGCAGGAGCAATTTTTTCCCACCCCTTGCATCTCAGGGTCTTCGATGGAGCAGGGCAAGGATGGGAACACCATCCTTGCTTGAAACTTCCACCCCTCTCAGCCCTCACACTTGAGCAAATAATCCTCACAGTGCTACCTTTGCAATCAGGATGAGATTCTGGCTGGGTGTAGATGAAGGTACATTTCCAAGAGCCTGTCTGCTGCCATGGAAACAAGGATCTGGTCCTGCTCACAAGTTACAGGTGTCTATGTACAGAGTGCTTGTGCAAAGACATGCACATTGCTTTTCTCCCGTGATATTCAACACGTGTTAAAATCAAAACAGGAAATAATTATAGGGAGAGAAAAGTCAAACCCAGAATTATATCTGCTTAATAGTAAGCACCACTCAAAGTTTATAAACTGAAAAGAGAAAGAATGGAGGTAACAGGGGAAGCTAAGCAGCCTCCAGTTCAGTTTTCTCCAGCTTTGTATAACCCGTAAGTCTAATCCCAAATGAGAAACGACAAAAGCTACTCTCTTCCTAAAAAAAAACCCACAAAAAAAACCCCAAAAAACTATATAAGTAAACAAATAAACTACCTTAAATAAAATCCTGACAATTTGTTTGTGTATCTGGAAACCGGTTTTCAAACACCACTGTTTATGGTACATTTCACAATAAAGTGCTACAGCTCCTGCTGACCGTGCTGTCAACTTTCTTTTACTCCATCTAAAGAAACAAAACTTTCAATACAGCCTTATCCTGGGGTCATTTATTACTCCACGTCAGACCCAGAAGGTTTCTTCTTGAGAAGACATACATGCATTTTCATTCACTGGTTGCTCGCAGGCTCAAAAAAAAAACCCCAAACAACTACACACCACAAAAGAAAACCCACCCTAGAAAGGTTATCTACTGCCAGTTACATACAGATAGGGTAGTTAACGTGTTTCTACTGATACAATAGTAGGAAAAACCTTGTAAAAGGCTGAAATGTTCTCAGAGTTCACCCTTGTATGCACAGGCTGGGGGCTTGTAGGATGTGCACAGGGCAATTCGAACCTGGCACAAAGAAAAAGGACCACATGCTTTTTACAACCTTCAATCATCACAGAAACAATACCTTACACCCCTTGAGAATTCTCCGAGCCATAAAACGCTGAGTGGGAACGATCCTTGTTTTGATTACATTAAAAAAAAAAAAAAAAAAAAAGGTGTTTGCATAAGGTGTGTAGCTGACTCATAACAGTTAAACAAAACAAAACAAAATAAAGAGAGGGAAGATTTACGTTCTATGTTGAAATTTTGTTTTTGCTGGTCTCACACGTAAAACAGAAAGAAAAACAGAAATAAACACTCGTTTTTTTTAAAGCCCAGGAATAAAGAACTCTAGGGTCAAAAGAAGTAGGTTATCAGGCGGGCACAAGTCACTCAACGTGAATAGGAACAAGCTAACAATTCATTCTTTTTCTTCCGAGAGTTGGCAATACCTTAGAAAGCTGCTTTTTTTTTTTTTTTTTTTGCTATCTCGGTTGCTGTCTGAGTGCTCCTCTGAATGCCCAGCAGTAACATCAATATGCTCCAGAGAGGCTGGCAAGAAGCCTGCCACGGTTGCCCAGGAAATACAGCAACAATAAAAGCAACCTCGCAGGTAATTCAAGACGACAAGCTGGTATCTGAACGGATTGTAGAGTGACACGTGATAAAAATTGGGCTGCCATCCCCCAAAATTATTCAAGGGCAATATTTGGAAAGAGGAGCTACCAACACTGAGTTTCAGCAGAGTTAGATATTGATTTCTACACAGCACTCTTATGGCAACATCACAACTTTTACAAACTTAAACTGAGTGAGTCTTGCAGGATCCGATATTTGGGGGCAAAGAGATTTATCCCTGGTGGCCTGAAAAGCCCTATATTACAAATCTGAAAAAAAAAGCCTAAGCTTCCACACTCTGAATCTTACGCTTTCAACCACGAAGTGAACCTTGCCATCGCCATCCAAAACTTTCCACAGAACGTATTTGGCTATTTTTGGCATACTGAGCCACGATCAGCTCACCTTGAGCTATTGCTGGCAAGTGTTTTCTTTTTCTTTCTTCCACAGAAACATCACTGGACCAAAGAAAAGAGGAGGGAAAGCAGAAGGGCAACATCTGATGTATTTAATGTGATGCTCACTTAGCTGAAGATTCTTTTTAAATTATTATGTATATATCTATATATTATAAAGCTGGCTTTCTTCAATGTACTTTATCACTACAGACCAGCCAAGGCCTAGGGAAGAGCTCTGCACAAAACTCAGCTCATCTGAGGGTTTTATTTAGGCAGAGCCCTGTCAGGCCCCCTGATCCTGAGGAGCATCCACAGCCCTCCCTGTCCCAGCACCCAGCAAACCACAGCAGGCAGGAGGCAGCCCCGCAAGGGTAATCTCTGTGATTCCCTAATTGCAAGAGCCAATACATAAATATCTGCTGGTTGACAGGCAGAGTAAAGTACGGGGTGAAGGATTTTATCCTTTTCTCCTCCTGCCCAAGGAGTGGGTGAATCCAGCGGTTTTCTTCCACTCTGAGCATTACTTGGATTTCGTTGTGCCTTGGACACCACCAACTATTTGATTTCTCGTCTCCCATCTCCTTTTCTCAGAGTGGTTTCATATGCCCGGTTCTTGCAGGTGCTCACTGCTCGCCAAGTCCACTGGGGGGGCTGAGTTTGAAAGCCAATGTCCCTACAAAGACTTTGCAATACACCTGTGTACATAAGCTCTTTCTGCTTCCCCGGGGGCTCTTTGCATGTGAAAAGGGAGAAAGGACCCACTTTAACCTCCCTCCCAAAATACTTGGAAGAACCAGGCTGGGGCAACCCCCACGCAGAGCTGCCAACTTCCACTGCCAACCCCGCAAATTCATTATCGCGGGGGCTACTCACGCGTGAAACATCCGAAACTATCTGATGCCGCGTGAAGGGCTGCCGCTGTACCCAGAACTGGATACTCCTTCACTAACCCGCCTTTATCACCTCATTCCTCCCGAGGAAAGTGCGTAAAACCAGAGATTGTTACCTTACCAGCCGCGCTATAAATTTCATTGATTGCAGAGCCTGATGGGAAAGAGGTGCTGGGAACCTTGAACTCCCACACGGATTTCAACAGAGTTTTCACACATAAAGGCTAAAGGATTAGACCTGAGGCAAATCCTTAGTTTTTATTATGAATTTCTCGGGGAAAAATAAATCTTCCCTCTAAAAACTGCATAGAAACGTAATTTTCTTTGTTTAAATAATCTGCCAGAGAGGCAGAAAAAAACACATTTGAAGCTATCTCAGACAGCCACTGCCTTGAGATTTTTTACAGCAAATAGCTTAAAAAAATAATAATAAAAAAAAAGCTGCTGATGAGAAGTCTCTGTAAGTTTTGATCAGAGTTTATATCTTGGTACGGGCAGTAATTCAAGCAGACCGGCAGATTTGTGGGTTCCCTGAGCTCATTTATGCTGGAGGAATAGAGCAGCCACACACTTTATACTTAGAGGGTGCAGTGGGTTTTTTTACTTTTCAGGAGAGGAAAAGGGGGGTAAAAAGGGAGGGGAGGGGGCATAATTTAAAAACAAAAGCTGTTGAGCAAACAGAACTCCAGCCGACAAAATTATTCCAGCAAAACTGAAAGAGAGCAAACTGCTTCCAAGAAGGAGAAAACGTGCAGTAGGACAAAAAAATAAAGGAAGATGAGGGGAGAGAGCTACGCACGTAACCGGTGTTTCTGTTCTTACTTTAAAATGAGCTTAACTACAGAGATCAAACAACACGGAAACTGACCTAAAACAGTCCAAAAGATGAATTAGCGAGCAACAAATCCAGCTGCGACTGTGTAGCAAAACAGCACCCGCTTGCAGAGCACATCGGTCCAGCATCAGCCCCTGCCAGCCCAGGTATTTATCCACCTCCTCCGGGCCCGAAGCTCCCGCTTGCCAAGGACAACCCGCGGCAAGGATAAATCTTCCTCAACCAGCGTGTTATTCCCGAGGTCCTTACCAGCTTCATGGTGCTGTTGTTCTGCTCCCAGCGCCACAGCATCACGCTCATAGTCCGGCCGGCACCTGCCGCAGCGTCCCGGGGCTACCCCGCGGTGTCCCGGGGCTACCCAGCGGTGCCCGGGGGTCCGGCCATCCCGGGGGCTCTGCCCGGGAGGGCTCCGGGAGCCGAGCGGGGCCGGGCCGGGCACGGCGGGGCCGGGCGGTCCCTCCGCCCCCGCTCGGGGGAGGATCCTCTTAACCTCTTCGGGGAGGATGAGGGGTGTTTGTGCGTGTTCCCCCCCCCACACACAGCGGGAAAACGGGGATGGAGGGGGATTAAGGGGGGAAAAACATTGCCAAGAAACGTTTGGAAATGAACCGAGCGCCAACTTGAGTTTGAGGATGATGGTTAAGGGTATCAGGCGCATCTTAAAGCAGAACTGGAAATCGCTCCCCGTTTTGACAAGCTGACTCTTAAAAGCTCAGGGTTCTGAGCTCAAGCTGCCTTTTACTATCATTTTTTATTTGGTGAGATCTGGGCTGCTCCCACTCAGACCTGGGTTTATACTTCAGCCTGCTGGAGTGGGAAAGGACTAGGCTTGCCCCCAGTGAAAGGGGCAGAATATTCTGCCTTAGAAATGATTCAACAGGTGGAACATCACAGGTTCAGCTTAATGAGCACAAACAAGAGAACAGTAAGGGTGTTTATAATACTTAGTAAGGGTATTTTTTCACATCCAGAAGAGCAGTACTTAATGGTAACCAATATCACAGTTTGCCACATCGCATTTAAGCTACAGCTATTAAATGTCTTTGTAAATGCCAGACTATTCCATGTCTGCTCTCCTGCATCCTTCTGAAATCTCTCCTCTGTTGCTCTGAAGCACCTTGCCTGGCACAGCAGTCTAGACAAGACACTCAGCTGTGGGAAGAAGGCTCATGCCTGCTCTTGCCCGAGGTCCTATGAAATCACCACTGGGAGCCACGCACTTGGCTGTTGCTCCTCACCCTCCTGCTCTGGAGAAGATGCTATAGCTGATAAATGAGGGGCCCCACGGGGGGGACAAGGAGGCCACAGCAGCTCCAGCAGCAGCTCCACACATCCCAGCAGCTCTCCAAGCCTGGGCTTGGGGGGGTGGTTTCTTTGGTGGCTTTGGTTTTGCCAGGCCAGGGAAACACGAGGAATTGAAACACATTGAAACACATTTAAAGCAATTCCCCAGGCCACCCCTTTTCACACCCTCTCTCCAAATATAAATTTTGAGTCACGTAAAGATAGCTTTGCTGGCTGCAGGAGGGGAGGCAAGAAATGACCACAGGCATAACTCACAGCTAACAGACCTGGAACCCACAAGCAGCTTGACATAATTTTCTAATTCTTAAATCCTTCAATAATCCAGTAGAGAGATACTGAAGCATTTTAAAAGGACCAAATTTTACCCAAACTGATCCCTTTCTTAGCTAAAAATTGCCCTATTGTATGATTTTATCAGCTGTTTCATGTATCCATTCAGGATGACGTTGAAGAACTACTAGAATGAAGCAGTAAATAGGCATTTGAAATTCTGCATATACCCCTTTTTTGATAAAAACCCCCCACATGTATCTTCTCACTGAAGTCTTTTCCCTTAACAGTTATGCTTCTATGACTTGGATTTGATTCCTTGAGTCTGTAATTGTTCTCCTGTTCTAATTCATTATTTTAAGTGGTAAAGAAGAAGGAATAATTATTGAAACAAATAACCATAATCCTTCACTGTAAAAACAATTTCCCCACCAATTTTGGTAGCTTGAATAGCTACACACAGAGAAAGAGCTGCAACGCTGAAAGCATTCCAAGACTTTAGGCATACAGGTTACCTTTGAACCAAAGAAATAAAATTTGAATCCCTCCCTGAGAATAAAGAACTCTTGTTCTTTCCCTTTACACCAACGTGGACCAAAGCCCCGCCTAGCACAGCCAAATCTTCCCAGTCAGCCCTCTACGTAAGCAAGTTCCCTGCTGAAAGGTTACTCCTGCAACATTCAAAAGAGGAGAAGGTCACAGCCCATTCGAGGGCTGGAACATAAGATGCTTGGTCCTCGGGAGGGTCACAGGCTGAGACAATAACCTGCTGACAGACCCGTGAATGGGTGAGTGAATGCGTGCAGTGGGAGGGAGAAGCCTGGGTGTGACGCCAGAAGGATTTTCTAAGAGCATCTTACCAGCACCTTGGAGGAGCCGCCGGTGCCTGCAGCGCCTGTTCCTGGGCTGAGATTAAATTCGTCCCTTCCCTGCTGCTGACGCTGCGGGAGCACCACGAGGGCTTCCCATCGACCTGCTGGCATCTGGCTAAATGTCCCCACTCAAAGATCGTATTCTGCTTCCAAAAAACACACCAACTTCAGGCAAAAAAAAAAAAAAAAAAAAACCAAAAAACTAAACAAGGGAGCTGAGACACAGGGAGCTTTACACTCGCAGGATTATGGCCCATACAAAGGGCGAAGACAACCCCACAGCACAAGTCATCGTCGCCTCAGACACCTCCTAAGCCTCTTAAAAGGTTGTCGACGATCTGCTCTGCCAGTTTGAGCTGCCAAATGTTTTCAATCCACGCTCAACCTGGTGCCAAAATCAGGGATTGCAAGAAACAAAGGAGAGGTCTCGGAAAAATGGCAGGTTCTTGTCTACCATGACAAGGAAAACTCCCATTTTTGGGGCCCTGGGAACAGGGCAGAGCCAAACTGCCCCCGCTACAAACAGGCAGATTAAAAGACCAGCCATGGATGGAAGGACTCTTCAGCCAGCGAGTCTTGTTTCTTTGAAGACAGTCTGCTGTCTGTTTTTACATGAACTGAAGTGTGGCTCAGATTTGAGTATTCTCTCATTTTATCCTTTATGGGCCAGCTGAGCGTGCTGAACATGGACGGAGACACTCGCACGTAATCAGCCTGAAATACTAATAAAGCAAAGCTCCAGAGGTTAAAGCATAAGCTCTGTGCCTCCCAATCACTTTTTAAGCTAATTAATATCCTTAACTAAAATCTGTGTTGCTTTTAGACACTTTTATTTAATGGATTTCCCTAAGCCTGCCTTGATTTGGGATCGAAGATCCCCCGAGTTCCCACAGCGTTGCCAGGTGTAACCGGAATTCCTTTCTCCCGTTAAAAAGTAAGACTTGGGAGCTGCCTTTCATCCTCCTATCCGTTTTTTAGGCTCCCACAACGCAGTGAAAGAGATAAGATTGGGACTGAAGCTGGTAAAATCCCTGCATGACCTCTTGCCCCCCGGCAGCATCGCGGCGGGAGTTCCTCCACAACTGCAGCGCTGACAGATCCAGGAGATGCCTTTCCAATACAATGCCCAATTTCAAAAGGGAACAAGGACTGGATACTTGCTTGTATTTGAATTCTTTAACGATAAAGCATCTCTAAGGCTTTATTATGAATTTCACCAGCCTGTACACGATGACACGAGGTCAGTATTAAGTTGAACCTTCAGGAAAGGACATTATTTACAGCCCTAATGGGCATCTAAACTTCCCTATTAAAGTGCTGAACAATATGCTTGTTATTCACCAGTGAGTCTTCAATGACAGAGAAACATGTGTCCCAAGCAAAGCCCATGCTCTAACGAGACATCATTCCAGTTCCCAACGCTTTCCAAATAAAACTGTTTGAAAAACAGGAGGAAACAGGTGTTGGAGACATTATGAATGAACTCAGTGCACACAGACATTGTCTGTGCAACATTTACTATAAAGAAAGCTTGGGGAAATCCGTTCACTAATAATTCATTGTTTGCCTATGAAAAATATGTGTGCTAACAGCCTGTTCCACAGTCATTAAACAAAGTCACGCTCTTGTACTCACCCATTACTTTTGCTTTTCAATGCCCATTTTATGTTTGGTTGTTTTTTTGTTTTTGTGTGGGTTTGTTTTTTTTTTTTAATTTGGAAAAGAAAGCATATTAGAAAATCTTATTACTGCTTCCCAATGCATTTTGGTCAAAAAGACTAAAATTTTCCGTTCTCTGAAAGCTGGATTTTTATTTATTTTTGCTATATGCCAATAACTGCATAGGTCTTCCTTTCATGCTTTACCAAATGGAATTATCTACAATTTATAATCTTGAATTCTTAGAAACCTTGAAGCTGTCAATATCAATATTTTGCTAAGCATTGTGTGGGAGAGAAGAGGAGCCTAGCTCACAGAATCATAACAGATGCCAAACAACAACTTCCATCCCCAAAAAAGCCCTCAAAACGGTGTTGAACAGCAACCTTTGAATTCAGCATTTTCTAAACCAGCAGATGAGATGCCTTGATGTGTTAGGGACCCAATGAAGGAGATAACCACAGGTTAATCTTGATTGTCAGCAGTGGCTGGGAGGTTCTGGAGGACAGAGGCAGCTTGTGAGGGGTACCAGTTCCAAGAAAATGAGATGGCCTTGACAGTCACAAGCACAACCTCCCACCAGTCTCAGAGAGAAGCACAAAACGAGAGATAGAAACTCAATTAACCCACAGCTGAGGCAGACAGTATTATTCCTGGCAAATGAGCACCCTTCTCTGGGAAACATGCCTTGTTAAACTGGATTTTCTGCTGAGTTCACAGAAGCTTGTGAAAGCGATAACGCAGATGTGCGTTCCGTGAGGAGGCTTCTTGACAAATCAACCTGGTAAACATCAGGTGGACTGAAAAGGAGTTAACTGGTATAAAAACACAGGATGGCTGGGAAATGGTCATTAAGAAAATAAGCAGTTTGACTGTGTTTCAGAGGAATCATTTTCAGCCTTACTTTTCTGAGCAAGCCCTAGAAGGGCGCATGAAGCAGCTACAAAACCTGCTGGTGGCCCATCAGTAATGGGAGAAGTAAATGAAGGTAAAAAAATAACATCAATGAGTTAAAGCTCGTATGTGCTGATTAAAACCACGAAAAGATGTTTCAAAACAGAAAATGCAATCTTGTAACAAAAGCAACTAAGAATGTCACAGAGTAAAGGACTCCCCGTGGATTCAGAGCATCACAGACACAACATGCCATCAGGATGCTGGGGCTTGTGCTGTGGTCAGAGGGGAGCTGCAATACTTGTACATAAGAACAGGTGGTTATCAAGCAGGAGTGGGATTTATCACCTGCTGGCTTTAATGCTGTCCGGGTACAACAGTTCAGTGGGTTTAAACCTTTGGAGAGGCTTCAGAGAAGAGCCGTGAGAACAACTTACGGACTGAGAAATGCGGATCACAAGACAACTCAAACAGCTCCATTTCATTTGTCAGAAAAGAGTAAGGGCAAATATGATGAGATCATAACATGAACTAATTAAAAAATGAAAGCAGGTCAGCAGCAGTCATGTGGACTGCTTTATGGAGGAAGCAGAGCGAATTATCACATTTATTGTTGTCTCACTTTATCATCAAAGGCTGTTTCTAAGTTCCCCATGGAAGTGTATCAGTCAGCTACGGATCTGTTCCCGCCAACCTGGAATCTACACTATCACCTGGCTCCTGCCAGCAACCCAATGCAACAGTCTTCAGATATTCAAAGGAATAGGAAAGTAGTGGAAAGCTTCCTGTTCTCCATTCCAGTCTGCCTGTACTCAGAAGTGCATGTTGAAATAGGTGGGGTCCGGGGGATTTTTAAAAAAATATTAATTTCTTGATTCAGAACACAATGTGTTGGGGGGGGGGGGGTGAAGCTGTTAATAAAGTAACAAAAATAACAGTACACACACTGTCTATCCACTGGTTAAGCAATGCTGACATTATTAATCAGGCCACTCAGTCTATGGAGAGCAGTAAATTCCCACTGTGGTCTGAGGGACCTGAGTGCCCAAGTGGCCACTAAAGGAGCCTCTTCCAACCACCTCACCCCACAGCCCTGGCTTGCAACACTCCCTCTCCTCAGCTCACCGCCCCAGAGCACGAGCAAAGGCATGGCTTACAACAGGAATTGTGGACTTGGACAAGTTTCCAGACAGAATATTTTGTGCACAACGTACACACTGTAACCCCACTCATGCACTTCTTATCTCAGTGAGGATCCAGTGGGGTCCTGTCTGAGCTGGGGATGTAAAAAAGCAATTGAGTTTTACTCACTGTTGCCAGGTATATGAGAACAAAGGAGAAACTCCCTTACTCAAGCACTAATATCACCAAACATATTATCCTGTTCTTCAATACCACTCACTGTTCATTCTTTACACCCTTTAATCAGGGCAGTTAGTTGTTTCCTCACTACAGCAAATGATAAAAAGCAAAGTGAGAAATTATTAAAAGTAGCTTTCTTGCTAGCTTTTGTCATGAAAAATAGAATTATTAGAAACTGATCTCAGAAAGGTCTGAAAAGGACAATAATCCAGGGGTCATCTTTGCCAGGGAAACCTATGGATCCTCCTTCAAAAATCATAGGGCAGTGTTGTCTTTGGATTATGACTTTCTGAAAGTGATCCCAGCCCACACTCCCAGCTCTGTGACCCAACATGCCCTGCACCCAGTTTTCCCAACATGTAAAAGCACAGGATAATTACCAAGTTTGGTGAGCTTTCAACAATCGAAGGAATAGGATGCTGAGGCACGGTATTGAAGGCAGCTGCTCCAAAGACATTGTTCTACAGGCAATATAAGGCACCAAAGGTGTTTAGATCTCTTAATTTACATGTCCATGACAGATCATTCTGTATACAACCAACAGCTAGAGATATACACACCAAGAACCCTCTTCAATCCAGCTGCTTCCCCCAGGAGATAACACTCAATAAAACTTGGGTGGAAACATCCCTTTTAAAGTCTAGAAACTATTGGTAAGAGCTTCTGTAGAAAAATATAATAATATTGACATAAAAAAATATATTTGAGACTAATTCTTGATTCATATTAATAGGCAGACTAAAACACAGACAGAAAAGTGTTATTTGCTCTGTTTCTGCTGAGTCTTTGCCAAGTGCCCTTAACACCAACAATAATTTATAATTAAGTAAGCAATCCTCCTTAAGCAGATGCACAACAGTATGAAAAAGTGATTCAATTACAATCTGTAGATAAAGCTGCTCAGTACTAACAAAGCATCCCTCACCATAACTTCTGAAACCTGTCCTGTCAAAGAATACCCTCTAAGATTTAATTAAAAAATAGCTGTTACTCCCAGCCTTGATTAGCTACCTGGAACACTTGATAATAAATGGAATCCACCAGTCCCTCTTGCCAAAATCGTTCCCTCTATATATCACCCTCAACTTAAATGAAGTGGTTGCCAACTCCAGAGCACAAAATTCTGTGAGCCAAACAGCCTAGACAGTAGATTCCAGTTGAAAATTATATTATGAAATTATGTATGCACACATATATAGAAATACTTAAATATACAACAACTTGTAAAGTCTAAAAGGCTGTATTTATTAGGGGTGACCTAACTGTGGCCTTCCAGGACCTGAAGTGAGCCTGAAAGAAAGACAGAGAAGGGGTTTTTACAAGAACATGGGAGTGACAGGACAAGGGGGAATGGATTCAATCTGAAAATAGAGTAGGTTTAGATTAGCTACTATGAAGAAATTCTTTACTGCAAGGGGGCTGAGGCAATGGGACAGGCTGCCCAGAGAAGTGATGGATGCCCCATTCCTGGAAGTGTTCAAGCCCAGGCTGGATGGAGCTTTGAGCAACCTGGTCTAGCGAAAGGTGTCCCTGAGCACAGCAGAGGGGTTGGGACTGGATGATCTTAAAGGTCCCTTCCAACACAGGCCATCCTATGATTCTATGTAGAGCTGATTGCATAGAGTACTTATAGAAGTTGTGGTTAACTTACTATTGATGGGAGTGCCACTATCACAGCCTTCCCAACTAATTTGATTTCAAAGACACATTTTCAGTGTCCACAGAAGCTTCTAGATGGGCCTGTTCTCCTCACACTGAAGTTCTCAGCACTGCCTTTTGAACTTGCATCTTCAGCTCCAAACAAGTAGAGTCCAATGCCCAGGCTTGTTCCAAGCTTGTTGACAATGATATGGACAACTTAATGGATTAATAGGGATCATCCCATCAGTTTTTGGTTGTATTATTAGAGTGCCATCTTTGGAAGCTTTCAGCATTGCCTTGCTTTGCTCATGGTGTGGCTGAGGCAGCAGCTGGCATCAGCATGGGCAGCCCTGCACAGTTTCCCTGTTTTCAACCAAGAGAAGGGAGGGAGATGCTGCAAACCCCAGGGAATCACTGTCTGTGTGCCCCTTTCACCAGCCTCTAAGGCACAGATGACACATCTTCAGGGATTCACCATCAGGTTAATGACCTTTCAGTCATTAACCATAATCCATCTCCTGAAAGCAACAGTTTGGAGATACAAGCACAGGCTATGAAAAGCAGTCTAGTGTTTTCATGGAAAATACTTCTTACTCTGGAAGAGTTGGTCAAGGACCAACACTGCCAAGGGCAGGGGGGTTGAGGTAGATCTCATCTCTTACCCAAAATATCAAGTCAAATGGTGAAGAAAAGCTCTTAGTGCAGGCTTGTAACCAGAGAAAGGCACATTCCCAGCTGCTGCACAACCAGTGGTATTGAAAGCCCACACATCAGAAATAACTGGACACGTGGAAACAGAGGAGAAACCCTGTGCTAGGGATGCTCAAATTGGTAACGAGGCTCTCCTCAATAAATGTACAATTCATTGGGTTGCCCAGCCAAAAAGGATTTTTAGAATTTCCCATAAGAGTTCAGTACCCTCAGTGAAACTTTAACCTGAGCTTAAAAAATTAGACTTCAGTGAGAAACTGAGAGAAACACTTATTTGTTGTTTGGTTTGTGTGTTTTGGGGGTTTTTTTGTTTGTTTGTTTTAATACAGGGAATACTGTTGTGAAAAACACTATTACTTGGTATGACCACACATAGCAGAAATTATTTCTTCTTCTTCTGCATACCCAGAGCCTTCAGAGTTGAATGCACCAATTCTTCCTCTTTTCACAGAGCAACACTTGTGCATGTCACAGAGGAATGGCAGACTGAAGCCAGAACAGCGTTAATTTTGACATAACAAAACAAAGATAAGAGGAATTAAATAATTAGAGCCTTAATGACAGAGCACAATGCACGTCTCCTTTGATAATCTCTTGAACTCTAAAGATAAAAGCGGGGTTGAAACGTGCACACAAGATGTGCAATAACAGTTTCAAAGCACACTGGAGGGTACCATTCCACAGGACTTTAATATCTTAAGAAATATTTATTCAACTTAGCCTACTGAAGCAAAAGCTTCTCCAGTTGTCTGGGCTACTTTTCTACCCTTTCGTGTCTCCCTTCAAGTTGCTTTCCACTCACCTCCTCTGCTGTGCTACTGTTTGATAACAGCAAAAATAACAAGGAATTGGTACTAATTCCATGTATTTCCCTGCTCTTCAAGTCATTTTTTTTTGGGGGGGAATATTAATAAATCATAAAATTAAGTCCATTGACTGGAAAACAAATTTTACTAAAAATTTGCTTGCTTTTATCTTTTGTTTGTTTGTTTGTTTAATATATTTGAAATTATCCTTGCCACTTGCTTTCAACTTTTATCTCAATTCTCATCCTATCATATCATCAATCTTATGAACTGGGGGAAGGGGGGGAATCAAGATCCATTGAAGCTCAAAAGAGTTTGCAGCAGACCAGAAGCCAACTAAAGACATTCTTTAGCTACTCTGTCCCCGTTCACTGAAATGGAGGACTGAAACAGAAATGTTAATGACGATGAAAGACATGAAGATGCTGATATTTATCCTGAAGGAGTGCTCCAGGCTGTATGAAATAGAAATGCAAATTCTTATTCACGATGCTGGATGCGTTCAGCCAAATCTCAATGAATTCCTCCTACTTTAAAAGAGAGATTTCTCCAAAGGGTAAAAGAAGGATGAGCTGCCTAGGTAGGGGTCCTGAAAACTGGTTTTATCTAAGGAAAGCTTTTCTAGTCCCCGAAGTTGATACTTAATTAATGCTTCTGGTCTTCTAAAGGGATTATCACTTGCTTGAAAAAAAAACCCACAAAAACTCGACTACAAACTTGGTTTATGTTTTTGATGGATTAGTAAAATAGCACAGACCTATGAATACAGGTTTTTAATTTAATCTTATTCTTCCATATATTATCATCATTAAGGATTACTTCCATGGTTTAGTGGCTGGCATTGTTGGTTGTTTTTTTTTTTCTCAAAATATGATAAAGTGAATAAATAGAAGCTACAGCAAGCCCCATTATATACAACCAGAAGTATTTTGCTGATTTCACTTCATATTGCACTAATGAACAGAGCACATCCTGATCCCATGAATGTCAAAACCAGTCTTACTGCAATTCAAGTCACTCTTAAGAGGAGCTGGTCTATATTTTTTCATGATGGTGGCACAGAAGTGCAGGTTACTCTGATTTGCTCCCCACACTGGCCAAATTTAGACTATGACCCGCAGTCCAGTCTGATCTGAGCACAATAATTAGCCTTTACTAAGATAACTTTGTTATCAACACCAATTTGAGATGCCTCTCTAAGAGCAAAACATCAGCATTTTGTCTGGGCTTCACTTAAACAGTTTTCCATTATAAAGTCATATTGGAATACAGGGCAACCTTCCCCCCCAAACTGCACCATTTCACATTACTTGTGTGTCTAATTAATTAGCTTATATATATTAGTACTAAAAATCACTGCTGGTCTGTTCTCAATGTACCTTTTAGCCAACATATGGCTAAAAAAAAAGGAAAAAACCTGAGTAAGATTCACCTACACATTCAACTTGTATAACTAGCAATGACATAAGCTGCAAGGTATATAAAAAAAAAAAAATCATACCTGTTTTGTTACAGGAAATTAAACATTTCTTATTTTTATTAAGCATTCTTTTACTGCTGTCAGGTCATGCCCCCAAAGAGGAGATCCTCATACTACTTTTAAGCTAATTAACAGATTTTTAAAACAGCGATGAACTATGCTTCAAATACCCTAAAATGCGCTAGTTGTGAGCATAATGTTATTTTCAGAGGCAAGCAGCCTCTGAAAACAAGGTTAGTTTCCAAGCCCTAGTGTTGCTACACAGAGTTCAAATCACAGACCAAGGAAAAAAAAAAAAAACAAAATAAAAAAGAAGACTTGCTGCTGCTACTGTTACAGCACTTCACTGGTGTGAGCAGTAAAAATAAACAGACCTGAGAACAAGCTATTATTAGTTTTCCTCTGCAGATAAATATTCTTAACGCTGCTTGGTTTACTCTCCCCAAGCACTTGGCCCAAAAGGAGCAGCGTTGCACTGACCTTCGCTCCGCCACGCAAGCCACCAGCACGGGGACCATTCACAGAATCACAGCAGCGTGTGCTGAGCTGGAAGGGACCCACAAGGATCATAAAATCCAACCTTTAGGCCTGCACAGGGACTATCCTGAGACGTGCCATCCAAATGCCCCTGGAGCTCTGGCAGCCTTGGAGCTGTGACCACTGCCCTGGGGAGCCCGTTGGGTGCCCAACCACCCTCTGGGGACAGAACCTTGTCCTGACATCTAACCTAACCCAATGTAACCACTGCAGTGGGACACAGCACTGCTCTTCCAAACCCAGAGCTGCGTGGGAAGCATTCCTGGAAACTGCACCACGGCACCACCAAGGACTGGGAAACTTTGAGGCTTGGTTCCTCGAAGTCCCGAGAATGGGAATGAGGGGAGGAGGGAAGAGAGCTTGGTAAAAAGGGATATCCGCCTCAGGATGCCTTCCAAAAATTATGTGCTCTATTTATAGGGTTTGGAAATGCATTGTACTTCCCTCATAGACACAGAACATCCCTGAAAAATAAAAAGTGAGGGACCTCCTTGGCTAAATTGAACAGTGCAAGGAAGATTGCACGCACGGGGCTGGGGAACCGAGTCTTTGTCTACATCTGAAACATTCAGTCTGATCCTGTTCCCTTATGAAGGTTCATTGTGGGGTTTTAAATCTAAAGGGCAAGCACAACAAAAGTGTCCTCCAATCTGCTTCTACCTGCCACGGACAGCTCAACTAAACCCTTCCTCTAGCAGCATTCTCTGAGCTGCAGCACCAGGATGACTCTCACTTGTGCTGGGGGTGCGCCCCTGCTCCACTCACTGCCCACCTTCCAGCTGAGAAGGGCAGTAACACCCACCTAAAACCCCATCCTGCACCCAGCTCCAGTGACCACCTCTGTGCCACCACCTGCTGCCTGCAGGGAGCAGAACCCGAGGTGGAAAAAAAAAAATTATGTATATATTTCTTTTCATCCCTTTTCACTGCATGTGGGATCACTGCAAGCAGCATTTGTACCACTGTGATCCAATTCATTTTCCACCTACTTTGAGGATTAATCACATATGAACCAGAAAGAAAGAAAAAAAAAGCAGCCATCACACACGAGAAATAAGTTCTGGCTCCCATTTCAGGGAATATTAATAACTGAAATTGTTAACAACTGACTGAAAAAAAAACCAAAAAACCCTTTCTGCTTCCTGCTAGTTTAACTGCTTCTGGGCAAAAATTATGATTACTGCTAGTAAGCCTAGAAATATAATAAGCCTTGATAACAATACAGAACAGCAAGTCACAAAACAACTACACTTTCTGGTCAGAATGGTCTCCTGCAGCCAAAAATACAGCACAAAGGTGGCTTGAAAGAGCCAAGTGACATCAGCACTTGATATTCACGGGGAAAGGACTTTGTATACGATTGATTGATTTATTTAGACACATTTCAGGTCCTGTTAAAATGGCTCACACTGCCTTAATAACTGTATAGATAAAAACAAACGGGGAAAGGACCTTGTTAATGGGAGAAGAACGGTCAGAATTACAAAAAGTGGCCCATGTTAAGTGTCCAAGGGGTCTATTCATTAAGTCCAAGTTCTTATATCTGGTTTGCTGTCAGCACAAGGTTGCTCCATCACACTGGGCAATGCTTTGCTGGGGTGCCAGGGTGCTGGTTCTTTTGAACCCAATGGTGTTCTGGGACCCAGTGCCTCAGAAACACAGGCAGTCCTGGGATGCTGCTTTGGAAACCCAGAGATGACACAAACAAGGGAAGCACAGCTGCTTCAGAAATGTTTTCCCCCCACTATCAAGATGGTGGGTTTTTTCATCGTGGTTTGGGTTGGAAGGGATCTTCAAAACCACCCAGTTCCAACCTATCTGCCATGGGCAGGGACACCTGGAATTGGTTGCTCCAAGCCCAATCCAACCTGGCCTGGAATGCTCTTCCAGGGAAAAACCTGACAACACATTAAATTTCTTGGCCATAATTCCAAGCAAATGCTTGTGACTTTAATGGATTTACATTCCCTCCCCCCTTCCCCCCGAAATACAGATTTTTGTTCATGGCAGCTGCAACAGAGGGAAAGAGACAGGCCCCTACCACAGGTCAGATCAAATGTCAGTACACAGCAAAGCTGATTGTAGCTCCTAAGTGCTGCCTGAAAGGTTCATAGCAAATAACCTGTGCCAGTACTTCACTGGAAAACACTGTGAAGCCCTGAAATACTCCAGATGCCGATATTTCATAGAGACAGAGAATCTACAGATTAAACTACAGAGTATGGCTTTGTCACTGAACAGGAGGAGCTGAACAGTGATCTCCTTTTTTTTTCTTTGTAACTACAACTTAATCTGTATTCCCCTGCTAAAAGGACTGCAATAAAAACTCCACATCACGAAAGGACAATTAAGTCACATTACGTGCAAAAAACCTCATCATTTGATAACGATCCCCTAATTTCAGCAAGATAAGACACTAATCACTTATGGTAATCAAATTTGCCCTGCTAATGCAGCGACTGGACCACGCTGAAGCAATTCAGAGACGTTCATTAGCCGTGTGTCCATATGCCACCAAATCACAGCGTGTCTCTGGTGGTGATGCTCCAAGGCCAGGAGGATGTCACATCCCCTGCTGTTCCATTTCTGTGGGTGCCTCAGAGCTGCACCGGGGTGATGGCAGCTACACCTGCCATTCTGGTGGATTCCACAGGATGTGTCTCCGCACAAACAAGGCAGAGCTTCCTCCACCTGCTCTTTTTCTCCTTCTGCAAAGGTCTTCCCACACGAAACACCTCTCACACACGCACATCGCAACCAGCTCCCCCAAACTCACTGCTGATTCAGGATCTGGCAACGCTCATAGAAATCAAGTTTTCGGGGTTTTTTAAAAACATTGCCTGTGGCCAAAATAAATGATGCTCAGAAAATACCGTGGATTTTTTTTTCCCCTTCATTGAAAGAGTTATCTATAATACAAGCGTATCGTTACTAAATCTTATCGATACACAATAGCTACTTAAACCCACGCAACTCATCCGGGAAACCAAAGGAAAATGAGGTCTGCTTCGGTTCTGTCCAACACCACCAGGTGGCAATAGCAGCCCAGCTAACCCATCCCACAGAGACACAGCTGCAGGAACTGCTTATCTATTCCATTCCCTTTTTTCCTTTCACTCAGCCTTACCCCGAGATTTTTTTTTTTTAATTTAAACTCAGCGTCAGGCTGACCACCTATAATAAAAGGGACGCCCACAGCTACTCCTACTCATCGAGACAGTCCAAAGACTGGGCCCAACCTGAGTAGCTCCCAAGAACCCATGACTGACACTTCCAAACTGGTAAATCCTGTCTTCCTGCGAAAAAGGCGTAGTTACCTCACGCAGGTATCCATCACATTCACTGACTTCTGCAAACTGACCCTCCCCTTTGGTGTATTTTGGGCTCAGAGGGGGGAAGATGTGGCCTTGTGTCATTACCTGTCTTACTTGACAGTTTTTTTGCTACCCCAGGACACTGTTACCTCTGTGGTTTGGTATATAGAAATTAATTCCCAGTACAAACACAAGTCTAGTTGCAGGTATGTATGACGATGGTGGAAATCAAAAATAAGTCTGGCCTCATCCACTACTCCGGTTTCTCAGCAGTTTAGTAAACAAATCTGAGTTGTTTTTCAAAACTGAACAGTAGAAAGAACACATTCACAGGTAAATTCACATATAAGGTTACATCTCTGCTCTGACCTCACCAATACCCATCTGGGATTACAGTAAGACAGGAAAAATGAGTCACTGATCTACACCTGCTTTTCAGGCTGACCTACAGTCCTGAGTGCTGAACAACTCCAGACTCTCAATAACTTCCACCTCCAGCACCACAAGGATCAACACTGCATTCCCTCCCTACCAGCTTTCATGGATTAACCCACTGACCAAGTCAAAAAACTTGCCCTAAAGTGATGATGATCCTAAAAAAAGTAAAACCTTCAATAATTTGCATTGCAACCACTGTTCTCTGTGACAAGTTTTCTGGTTAAATGAGCTTTTTCCACAGCAGTTACAGAAGAGCTGGCACAAACACCCAGGTCTCCATCAGGGGTTATCAGCCCTTCCTGAGCTGAGCTGGAAAAAGGGTTTACCGAACAAAACACAACAAGTCATTATTTTAAACCAGCTATCTGACATGAGCCATCTCTCTCCCACGTGCTGTTTCACCTACAAGATATTAACCCGTTTCAATGCACGTGATAAACCACAAACCCTGCCAGTTCTACACAGCACAACGATCTAGGAGAGAAACCAGCCCGTGGTTCCCTCTGGAAGGAACACCTACCTGAAGCCTCCTGCTTCTTCCAGCGCAAGCCCATGACCCACACAAGCTTTCCCTGCCGTGGGAATGCCCCGGGGAGGAGAAGGAAGGCACCCAGCTCCCATGTGCAGCTTCTTAAGGCTCATCAGCAACAGCAGCCAGTCCCACCCAGTTTAACCAGGAGGAGCTGAGTTAAGTCAGCTGGGGAAGAGAAAAAACCACCTGCAAAAGGTTAATAAGGCCGGTCCACTAATGAGGGGAGGGGCATTAACACTCCATCAAAAGTCTCATCCCAAGACTGAAGGTGGTAGAAGGAAAAGAGGAATTATATCCTTCTTGGCTTCCACCCATCACTCTAGGCTTCTAAAACTGAGTGTGTTCATGCTTAGGATGGATTTATCTCCTGGTAGGCAAAACCCGTTGCCATCTCCTTGTCACAGAGGAACAGCTGCTCCAAAGCAAGATACACGCCAGGACTTTTTGTCCCGAGTTGCTTTGGTGTTTAAAATCAGTTCCATTACTGTGTGTAACTCTATTCATACAGCTAAATTATGGCTTGAACTGCAAAATACATTCTAGTTTATTCAGAATTTAAATACGTAATCGGGATTTGAAATTACCCACCGACTCCAGCTGCAATACGTTTCTTATCTCACATTTTAACTCGACCTCGTTGGAAGTTCAGTTCCAACGTGACAACCTGAAAATTGGTTTTAATCACGACTAGTAAGTGGAGGTTTTCCTCCCTCTTTTTGTTCTTTACATCCCATAAGCACCCAAAACAATGACATGCAGAGAGAGGGATGATGAGCCAAATACCTCTAGAGGTACTCCAGGGCACCGCACACCTGTGCAACAGGTGCTGAGCTCTGCAAAACAAACCGAGATGCCAAAAAAACCCAAAACACTCTTTAATCTGAACTATTCTTTTGGGCATTCAGCCTCGGGCCTGACACTGCAGCTGTTCACAGCATCCACTAACACTTCTGTGCCATTCCTAAGCCAAGAGGACTTAAATTTTCCTTTCAGCCTCTGGAATGGAAGCAGTGAAATGTGGTAGAAGCACATGCCTGCAAAAAGAGGAACAGTAGCAAGCGCTGCCTGCTACCAGAGAGCATGACAAGGAGAACTGGAACAGCTGCCCAAGGAGGTGGTGGTGGAGTCTCCCTCTCTGGAGACACTGCAAACCCACCTGGACTCGTTCCTGTGTCACCTGCTCCAGGTGACCTTGCACTGGATGATTTCCAGAGGTCCCTTCCAACCTTAACTATTCTGTGACAAAAAGACCTCTCAGGTCAAGGCTTGTTCTGTGTCCAAACTGGTAACATTTGCAGAGCTAAATGCAAAGCCAACCCGCAGTAGATCCAGATCCCTAGAAGAGAAGCTATTTTTAAACTGCAGTAGCAATGTGAACTGCATAAATTAGCATAATCTCTGCCTTCACATATCGTTCTCAGCTGCGTTACATACGACAAATTAACACTCTGCACACTCCTTGCTTCTACTGAGTGGTCGATCATGCAATTCATGGGGCTTAAAATCCCCTTTTTCCGTCCTCCAAAAACCTCAATGGCCCTTTTTTTTTTAACACTCCCCTTTTCCTTTTCAGAGCTGTACTTTCACAGGCTCAGGTTTCCTTACAAATCTCACAAGGTTTCGTGTCTAACTGGGTGTTCTGTGGCTGCAGAATTGCAGGACATCCTACTCTTTTCTTGGCTGAATATTTTCTCCTTGTGGGCAGATGGCAAGGAAAAGTGGAGTGCAGATGGAAACCCACAGCCCACAAACTCCTCATTATAATTCGTAATAGCGTACACAGCTCTTTGATTCTTATATTCTCCTTAAATTATTTTCAGCAATAAAAGGATAAACTGTTGTTTTCAGAAGGCAACAGCCAAAAGCAATGATACCTGTTTATAGCTGAGAACCTTCTCCTGACAATGTGACCTCTATCTTCACAAGTTTTATTAAAATCCATAAATCATTAGTGGAAAGGACTTTATAACAAGTATCTCTTGCTTTGATTCAAGTATTGCCTTAAGGGGGGGAAAAAAAAAATCAATAAGAAAAAAGCAGATCACTGACTCATGAAGGTTTACAAGTCCTCCTGTTAGCTACTTAAGGTGATTTCATGGCTCCAGGTATCACTTTACCTGAGCTGCTTGGAATTATAATGGATTTATCTCCGCAGAACACCTGTGAGATAAGGGAGTTGCTGGTGATAAACTGCAGCAGGCAACAAGGAGGTGACAATGATGCCGATGGCCTGTGGCTCAGGGACTCACCACTGCATCCTCCCTGCCCTTTAGGACTGAAACCCCTCCTAGCAGAAAGGTGCAGCTCAAAATGAAGGTGCCATAGAAACTTCTCTTATCGTTCCTTCAAGCTTTTTTTTCGCAGCATGTCCACAGTCTGGTGGAACTGGCTTTCCTAACCATCTGACCAGTTGGAAAAGTCCTAAAAACAGCAAGATAAAAATATCTGTGGTGGAAAATAGCAAGGAATGAAATAATAAGCATTAGAGGTCAAGCCTGGATCCCTGAAAAGTTTGTATTAACCAATGGAAAAGCATTAAAAGAAATAAACTTATCCCTTAGTTATAAAAAAAAGAAAACAAACAATACATAAGACACTCAAGTGCCACGGTTGATGAGGATTTACTAACTCACAGGCAGCTCTCACACAGCATAAATGAAAAGCTGGCTAATTTGCTCCTGTTCCAGAAGCCTGGAGTTAGACTTGATAAACATAAATAGCATCGTTTGTTGGAAGGTTTGACCTGGTGCCTGACAACCACTTACTAAACCACACTGCTCTACCTCTGCTAGAATGGAACCTTCCAAACTGCCTCACAAAATGGTTTCTGCCTGTTTAAAGGATGGATGTGTGTTGCTTAACTCTATTTTTTTTTTAATGCCTTCAAGCATAACCCTTAGCAAGGCTTTTCCTCAAACGGCTGAAATTATTGGAATGTTATACATCAAAAACATTCAGATGTTCAACCTAGTTATGGTACACATGGACTACAACATAAATAATCTGCCTACATGATGCAGGGTTGTAATCTTCCACAGCATGCAGGCAGGCTAATGATCTTACACATGGACAACACGAGATGAAAGAATGAAGTATTTCATCACCAAGGGCAATTTGTTTTGTCTGCATTCATGAAAGAAGATTATAGGAGGTCATCTTCTTAGTGGTTTCCATTTCACAACAACAACAACAACAAAAAAAGACAATAATCAGTTTTCATTAGGGAAGGCTTGTCCTTTCTCCTGTACCAATGTGACTTTCCCATCCCATAGACCAAATACAGCTCTGATATCAACCAAATGGCCACATGATATGGTCTAACACAAAGGTTTATAAAGGGTAATAGAAATGCTCAAACCTCAGATGAACACTGAAGGACTTACTCATGCCAAAAGAAGCTAAAATATGTTTTATCTCCAGCTTAATGGGTTGTGCTTGGGACTAATAAAGGTCTTCAAAAGCGACCATTTGTTGCTTCATGAGAAAATTCAGCTCAAGCTCGATGGAATAAAAAATTTTCAGAGGAAGAGAAAGCCTCATTTTGAGTGCCTTAAGGAAGCCCTGGCTCTGTAAAGTCCAACAATATCCCACAGCTCATCCAAAGGCACATCCAGAGCAATCTGGCATTAGGGGCTGATCGCCCAGGGAAAGGCAAGAGAATTTTGGCAGAGGAGGAGATCCTGTGCCAGCATTTCTGACACAGTAAGAGTGACTCTACCACACATCTGTTTCTCTGTGAGAAGCTGAATCTGCCTGTGACAAGGTCAATTTTGAGAAAGGTTGGTATTAAAAGATTATGCTCCCTCCATCCTCTCACTGAGGTTATGCTAATTATTACAGGGGAGCAAAGGAATTCTTTGATCCTCCGAGTCCTCCTTCCCTCACAAGGTGACTCTGGCTCCTGGCACAGCACCCAAGGGGACAGCACAGCATATCCCAATTCCGTAACTGTGGAATTAGCCATTTTCAACCTCGAAATTTAACCCTAAGAAATTGAGTATGCAGTAATCCACCTAATCCAGGCCTCTACACCTGTCCCTCTTCCAACTAATCTCGCCATCCTTCATCGTGACACATCTTAATTTAGAGTCCTATCTGCTAAGGTCAGTGTGTTAAGTGGATGCTCAGGAGCTGCAACAAGTATTTGCTTTGCGAACCCTGCAAGGTGCAGAAATATCAGCAGAGAGCAGAGCTCTTCACCGGCGACAGATAAATGATCTTTACAAACGCTCCAGGAAGCAGAGAGGAGAAGGAACAAATAAATAAATAAATAAGTGCCGTGTAGCCCTGGATAATGCGATCTGCTGGTATTAAGTTTTCTCCTGAAGGAGTTAAGTATATACCAGCTGCTCTACATTAAACCGAGCTGGCATTTTAAATCATGCAAATTAGCTGAGCTCCTCCATCCATTTCAGCCCAGCATTTAACAGCAGTTGCTGTAAATGACTGCAAAGTACTGGCCAAACCAAGCCCTGCCATTTCAGCTGCTGTCAGGGAGGAAAGGAGGAGGGAGGGGGAGGAACTGCTCTGAGTGATGCTGCAGCTATTCACAAGATGGTTTACAAGAGCCTCCTTCCACCACAGGTATTGTTTGCACGACTGAAAAACGTGCCCACGTGCACGGAAAGCCTCAGGCTTTCCTTTGTTGGAAATCCATTCATAACCAGCTACTAAGAACCACTGCAAAATTACCTGAAATGGAACGATTTGCCGGTGGAAGAGTGAAATTTCAAATCTCTTAATGCTGCAGGATGAACACTGAGCGGACCTGACAGGTCATCGGCTCAGAAGCGCTGACACAGCAGCCTACAGGGTGCCATCAGTCCCCACCATCACATCCAGCACCAAGGGACATTTCTCAGCTTGTGAAGGGTGTAGGTGAAAAATCTGTGTGTGTTCAACACAAACCTGTCTTCTGCTGCACCTGAGAGGATTTGCTCAGGAGGCAGTAAAGAGGGCTAAATTTATCTATTTCAAGTTGCTGCGGCAATTTGAAGAAACTGAGTTGCTACTAACAAATCTAGGAGCTTCACAGACTTTTTTTTCATTATTATTATTCTTATTATTATTTCAGGTTCCTGGCTGAGGTAACCTGCTGGACAAGGGGAAGGTGGGATTAATTCTTGTGTTAAAAACAAGATGCAGCTGCCTTGCTATCCAACCTGATCAACCAAACCTCCCAGTGGACACGACCCAGGGGCACTGCACCCCACTGCACGTGCAACACAGATCACTCCATGTGGCCCAAACCCTACCAGGGAAAAGGCCAAAAGGCACCTTACAGACAGGAAAGGAAAATCTTCACTGCTGCAGTGTGGGAAGTACTGCTTGGAAACGGGATCCTAGGCAACCACCGCTCTTCCCTCTTGAAGAGCAGAGAGTGGTTTGGCTCAGTGAAATAAGGCAAATTCACACAATTCCTCGGGAGAGGCTGTGTAGGGATAAGCAGGATGCTCCACACTAGAGGACAGGCACCTTTCTGCCAGCTTTCTTTGGCAGTGCCCATCTGGCACATTACCACGGAGGATCAGACTCCTGTGTGCTCCAGGGCCCATCCCGGAGGAGGAGTAAGACACAAATACTCCTTCCCAAAATAATCTGTCCAAGTTAAGCCCCAGACAAGTCTGGAATATGTATGGCTGTCCTGAGAAGCAGACTGACCCGTGGCTATCGAGCAAGCAGAGAGAAACCCATTTCTAAGCTGCTGCTTCAAACGCAAATTTGATCTCAAGACACAGGTGACATTTTTAAAATTAGTTTTAAAGTTTAAATTCTGGAAGAAAATGTAACTTTGTATCATGCTGTATTGACTTAAGAGTGAGTTCTGACCCCGAAAGACACGACACCAATCTGTGTATCCCCTTGATCATCCAACACCGTGCCTCATAGCTGTCTATCTGCCAGAGGAAGCAAATTTGTTAGAGCCCTTGTACAAGTTGATTAGAAATGACTTCCTGGTAATTAATGTCATCATCTGAGAACCAGCCAAAGTAGATGTGACGTGGAGAGACAGCTGTTAGTCTTTTAAAAAATACTTGTGCAAAAAAGCAGAATTTAGCTTTTTCGGCACTGAAGGTACCTGTAATTCTCTAACAGTGGGCATGGCTCAAGTGGAGATGGCTAAAATAAAAGGAATATGCTCCTAAATGTTTGTTATTTACAAGAATTAAGCATTTACAAGTACAACAAAATCTCAGTACCCGTGTTCACCATAAAATGTCCCACAAGCTACAACAGCAACGTGAAATCCTGCTGGGGTATTAATTTTGTTCTGCCAATGGACAAGTATAGAGAATTAACAGATGATTAAAAAAAAAAAATAGAGTGTAATAGTTTCTGGACAGCATTTCCAGTAGCAGATAGGCAATCCTATCAGGGAAGACTCACCTCATTATGGGCCTCTGGGACCATCATGCCTTAGTTCCCAACCTTCCCTCTCTCAAGGCATGGAGGGAACAGCACCTCAGGCACTTTGGCCTCCATTCCCCTGAGCTCCTGGAGCTTGAAAGAACGACTAAGAGTATTTAGAATTCTTAAATAGGCAGAAATTACCACTTTCAAAGAAAACACTGATGAATCCACCAACTTACTGCCCAACAATTGACGCTTCACAGACCTGACCACGTTTCCTTGCCAAGGAAAGCACCATTGCTACCAAACCAACACCTGCCAATCCTTACTTAACTTGGTCCTTACAGCCCATAAGTTTTCCTTCTGGCTTGTGTAAAATAAAACCTCAACAATTACTGTTGGGAAGTGGCTCCCAAACTCTCTTTTACAGCTGCTGGCTCCTCCAAATCAGCCTTACTGCTGTCTGTACCTACACCACAGGCGTGAACTCACGGGACACTTTCAGATTATGCCACGGTGGTCATTATAAAAAGGACAGGAGAGGAAAAATGGGTCAATGTTTGTGACAGGAGAGGTAAAATAAGGATAGATGGGGACTCCTTCCACCTGTGAAAGGGAGGACAAGGCAACTTGTAGCCATTGCTGCAGAGAAAAAAAAAACCAAAAAACCAAAACACATGAGGAAAAGGACTTAAGGAAACCTTCAAGACAAGGGATAAAATAAACACAGGCTAAAAAGCAAGTAAACAAGGCACTGTGAAGATATGATGGTAGGACAGTCCAAAACCGAACAGGCATGAGGGAAAGGGTCCTGGTAAAAGTGTATTTTCAAATACAGAAGTTGGATATTTTTTCCCTTCGTGCGTTGTTTTCCCACACATTGCTTCCAATTCTAAAATAACCCAAAATTAAAATGAAAAATAATCCAAGTATAACACACCTAAAAATACTTTCAAGAGGCCAAAAAAAAAAAAATGGTTGAATCAGAATAAAAGTTCTGATCTCAGCCTGTTTCAAAATAAGAAGTGAACTGTTTTCTCATTTATTTTAATAGGTGGTTTATTTGTTTAAAGTTTTAGCAGTTATTTCCATGCCTATGCTTTGCAAAACTGAAGAAACTGAGACTGTTTCCACAAACTATTTCAGAAAAAAAACAATTTACAGATAAAATTAGAGGCATACAGCTAAGTGCCAAGTGTTTGACTGAATTCCAGTTCTTGGTGAATGGAAAACCAGCAGCTTCCTGTTACAAAATGTACCAACAGTTCACATCTAATAATACACATAATAACTAACCATTTATATACTTCAAATAGAGAGGTATCTAAAAATAGTATTAAAGCAGGGTATTTTTAGCCAGGTGAATTTCTCAGGAGAATGAAATTCTATGGTTTGCTGCCATAGACAAAAAATAGATCAATGGGTTAAAATTTTGAGAGCATCTCCTGATTGATACAAAAGTAGAAGGTTTAGCCCCAAAGGTTAAATAAGCAAAAAGCATCCTTTCATGAAAGGCCCAGCTATTGTTTCATTCATAACTCTATCTTCTTAAACAGCTCTTAAAATACTTATTCTGTTGTAAATTTGGAAAGTTCAGACGAAGTAATTACTGACTTAAGTACCCCCTTAATTTCTCCTGCCTTGGTAGGAAAAGGGGGCTTGTAGGCTAGAAGCACTAAAATAGCCTACAAATTAATCTACAGTTAATTACAAATTATAAATTAACTGCAAATAATCCACAAATTAATCAGACATTTAAATCTAGTGGTGAGACAATCTGGAAAGTAAAATTGCAGAGTAGACAACGTTTCTCAAAGGACTCTTCACAGGAAATTAAAACCAGCCAACACCAACCCTGAATTTCCAAACCCAAGAACTGAATCCACCCTTCCTATCTCAATAAATAAAGGCTTTCTTTTCTGATATCCTCTGGATAGGCAAAAAGAGCACCAGTGGTGTAGGTCTCAAAATTTTATTTCTTTTTGGTACTTCTCAGATAATTGAAACTTAGGGAAAGGCTCGTGGTTTGTTCACCAGATCCCTTTAAAATATGATTTTTTTTTTTTTTTTTTTGAGAACTAAAGCTCAGGTTCAGTGCCAGGAGCTTTTAAAATCAACACCCGTTTTTCTCCTCTATTAATACCCCTCTACCTCTCTCTTGGGTGTCACTGTACGTCAAGTGTCACAGCAGAAGGTGATAAAACTTACTTGCTAAAACAGGGACCAAAAAAAAAAAAAAGAAAAAGGGGGAGAGTGTTCCCTGGAGAAATTCAGCTTTATGGAGTAAACCAACAGCTTCAAGGACAGAAGGAGAACACATGGACACCATATGCATAAGCATTTTGAACTGTTAACAAGTAGCAGCAAAGGAGAAAGATAATCTAATGTCAGGGGACTAGCTTGTAATTTTCTATAGCACTGCAGACTTTCTGACCTTGGCTAAGTTTCTTTGTGCCTCAGCCATCCATTTATAAAATAAGAACAATATCCCAACCTCTAAGGAGTGCTCTTGGGTTAAGTATATTAAAATTTGGAAGCCCCTTTGATATATATGTGAGAGTGTAAATAAATAATGTGTGTATATATAAAAATACTTATATATACTCTACCAGAAGAGATCAGAGAAATAACATAAATAAATAAACTGGAAGCAGGAAAAAAGGACATATTAAATGAGTGTTTCAAGAACACTGCCATGGACCATAAAAACATGACTGAATTCAACAGCAGCACTATTAGTTCAATTAGAAATATCCTTGGAGATTCCATCTTGGGCAATTCTACAGCAAAGGTACTGAACTTGGGAAGGAACAGCACACAGTGAGCAAATGCTCTTTTACTCAAGAACTGTCACAATCAGACTGAAATCAGAGGGCAAAAAAAATATCTTCCAGTACAATTAAAAACTGAATAAAACTTTGAGTCCAAGCGACTCTTTGCACGTTCTAAATGAAAACCCAGTGATTAAAGAACCTTCTGAATTTATGGCACAGTCTTACACCTTTTGTTCAAATGCATTAGAAAGGGCAGCTCTTCATATGAAAAGACAGATTGCTGAAAAGCCCATGTTAATGGCCACAATAAAACAATTTTGAAATTGTTTTCTGTGTGGTAACATTTCACCTGGAGCAACCCCCCAACAATTTAATATTTACCAGTATGCATCCATAAATACATCAGAACCGCTGTAATCATAAATAGAGGAAGAGTTTGGCTACTTAACAGCCTCAGATTCCTCCAAAAAAAAAAAAAAATCCATCAGAAAGGAAGATATAGAAAGGTCTTTGTTGTAGGAATGTGCTTGGGTACTTAACTATAATCATGTAAACAACCTCATCAAATTTCAAATTTCCTCTGTATATATTTTGATAGCCTGAATTCTTAGCTTCTCCCAACATTTCAGTAAAATTAATCCTTTGTTCACAAAGGATGTGATCTCATTTGTTTTCTTCCAACCTAGCAAAAAGGCATCCTTTCTGTTAAAGTTATCAGTGTGACTGACCACATTTCTCATAATTTCTTTCATAATTATCTCAGCAGCAGCAGAGAGACCAAATTTCACACCACTGAGGCAGCTCACGTGATGGCACTGAATCCAACCAATGCTCATCTGACTTTAAACTGGCTCCAGACAAAGATTTGCTTGATTCCTGTCCCTTCTCAAGCTGGTTCAGTAGTCAAGCTGTGAAGCCCAATATCACACACCAAAAAATGGCCATGGATGTGAGAAAGGAAGGAACAGTTCCTCTCTGCAATGTGCCCCGTTAATCTCTCTCTCTATGAAGCTTCACGTTAGCAAGACAGTGACACGGAGGTATAAATGGCTTCTGGTAAAGTTAATTAAAATACAGGAGAGGAATTACTAATATCTGAAATACGTGGCTTCATTTGGATTGCTAATGGCATGGGAACAGGGGGATTGAGGTAGAGGAGGAAACCTGATAGCCAACAGATCTCAAGTCACGTGTGGCTCATCAAACAGTTGATGTGAGCCTAAATCTGAAGTGTGGAAAAATACTGGAGGAACCCATTAATTAATCAGCTTGAGAGCAGCACACAGCTGACTGAAAAACTCCCTGAAATGTGTCAGCAGCGTGCTGTCAACCTGGGAATGCCTATCCAGCAGACTTTTTTGCAGGGGGATGTAATGGAGCTTCTCTGCCAATTCCATTCCACAGCCTTGTCGTTCCTTGGACTACAGAATGGGTAGTGAAGAAAAAAAACAGGTACATTTTTCATCTCCATAGGTGTTGCATATGTTTTTGAGGCACATCCAGATGTGGATGATCTTCACAAATTAGGAAAGAAAAACTAAATCACTAGAAGAAATAGCTAGTGTAAGATTGGAAAATAGGGAGATCTAGAACAACCCAAACCTAGACTGCCCCAGATTTGTGCTGTCCAACTCAACAAGATCTTCCCAAACTGGGAAAGCAACATGAAGAAAAATCCAGCTGAGCAAGGGAGCTTTCTTTCAGACAATGATACCCAAACCAGTTCTGAACTGAATTCTTAAAAAAAAAATAAAAAAATAAATAAAAAGGTCCAGGGAAACTGAAGACTTCAGTAGATAACACAAAGAGGTGTAAGAGTTCTAGAAATCCTGTAAAAGAACTAGGTTTGCTTAGTGTGGGGAAAGAGAAAAAGGAGTGAAAATATAACACCCAGTGAGCACCTGCCTGCCATGTTCACCAGGAGAAAGTAACTGCCTGGTTTTCAGCAAACCAAATATTGCAAAGAAGTTTGCAAAGAAATAACAAGTCCTACCCCGACCCCTCCCTGCCAAACGTTAAGCACAGTTACAGGTAATTGCTGAACACACATACTTTAATACCAGGTTAAACAGAGTCTGTTAACTTGAAGTGTTTTAGTTGAAGGGTGGGAGCAACCACTTAAACACTGGCCCAGTGCCTTTAGGGCTGCTTCAGGTACTGAAGATGTGGTGACAATTTTTGGGGTTTTCCAGGGAAAGAAAATCAAGAAGCTCGAGAATACAACCCAGCAGCAATAAACACAGTAATTAAATCCATGATCTCCTTCAGTGGCATTCCCAATAACATGGCAACAGACTGTATTCCTGGAGCAGAATCTTCCTTCTTGCATCTGCACAAACAATTATACCACGGCCACGGACTCCCAATTGGCAATGACTTCTGTCTTAAATAACTAATGCAAATTTAGTAGCCAAATACATCCGACTTCTTTTCAGAACCACTAATAAATACCGGTTTGTAGATGAGAGATCACTATCTTGGCCATCCCCCCTGACGGAAGTTTCTCTGGTAACAAAGTTAAATATTTCCAAAACAACGCCCTCTGAATATGGCTACAATTTATTGGCGGTGTTTTCAAATTAGACAAAATAAGCAGCCAGTGCAACAGTCGGATACTGTTGTGCACAACACAGGGATTTTAATATGGAAAAATGAATGGAGTGTGTATATCAGTAACAATAAAATAGGAATGATACTGCCATGATTCATCGACCTAAGATTTCCGACCAGCGTTTTACAATGGGCTTGACTGCTAAAACCCTCAGACCTTTCTTTGGAAAGTGCCTCTGAAATACTCTGAAGAATGCTTTTTATAAATTGCACAGCATTTTAAATAACACATTGCCCATATATGGCCTTAAGGCACAAAACTTCTAGTTGGTATAAAACCCATTTTACACGTGTAAAACCATAGCAAGAGGAGCAATAAAAAAAATCAGCAAAACATTTAGAAGTTTTCACTGATACCACATTTGTAAGTGGGATACCCTGATTTTTAGCAGTTTTTTTTAAAAATTGGTGCTTCAATGAATAACCACCTGCAGTGCTCATGTTCTCTGAAGAATCAGGCTCAAGAAAGGTGCTACCTGGCACCCAAAAAACTCACAAAGCACTAGTATGTAAGTGGCTTGAAACATGCTAAAACAGCATTAAAGCATGGTCTAGTGTCCTTACACTCTGGTCAATGCACCAGACACAACCTCTTCTCCAGAATAATCAGTCAGCTAAGCAGAGGGAAAAAAGGCAAACTCAAATCCAAAGTGGAAGTGATGCCAGGTGCCTGCACAGTAAAATGGTGAGTAAAATGGTGAGTAAAATGGTGCTTCAGATGAACTATACAGCAGAGAAGCAGGTGATCACCCTGAGAGGACATGTCTATGATTCTCAACACCTGGTGCAGTATTTAACACTAAACCTTACAGGCTTCTTATCAGAAAGCACTTCTATATCTGAATGCAACTGGAAGGTCTTCCCAGATAAAAATGCTTCTGCTGCTGACATGCCACCTGGCAGCTCTCCATCCATCTTGCTCCTCCTCCCCTGGGAGGGAGGAACAGCAGAAAAAGGAAAGAACAGTGTCCTTGATACAAATATATCTGGAAAAATCTCCTGCTGTTCCAAATGACCACCTTGAATGGCAGAACCCTGCATGCTTAGGTGGGCAGAAGGATCAAAGATGGATCAATAAGAACAACAAAAAAATGACTGTGTTTATTCAAGGTAATGGATAGTAAAACACTGGGTTTTGCTGGTTCACACCTTAAAAGGTGTGGTCATCTGCTCAGACTGCTACCTGGAGGAGGTTACTGAGAAAGCAAAGCTTAAGGTTTTTCCTGCTGCTGAAGTTATTAAAAAAATGCAAAATTACCTGACATTTCTTTGGCCAAAATCACTCCCTGTTTAAATACAATGAGTTAGCATCAAGACCCTTCCATCATCAGGATACAAAAAATGGGGTTTGTTCCACTACTGCAGAAGGGTTAAAACCACCATAGTGTTGCCCCTACTGCTGCAAACAGCTCCCACTGGCAGGATCTCTCTGAGCATAATCTGTCACAGGATGAGAAAGTATTTCTGAATAGCAATCCCTTCTGCAGGAATATAGATTTCTATGCAGAAACCATGGCATGTGTGAGAGAAAAAAAGCAGCAGATAATGAGATTTTGCTGACGTTTCATAATCGCAAGGACAGACTCTGGCACAAGTGAGCGTTTGATTCCCTCGTAAGGGCAAGATGTGATGTGCAGGTTGGTCTGTCTGCTGCCACCACCAACGCTTGGCTGTCTCCTTTCCCTGCTCTCAGTCCCTCAGGGACTGCTACAGCCGTATTTGTCTGGCCTGAGCAGCCCAATACGTCACCCTGTCTACCGGCAGCGAAAGTGCAGCACATCCTAAAATCAGGGCACGCGGTCAAACGTGCCCAATCGGTAGTCACATCTGCCTGAAGAGAACAGGGTTACGAGGACAGAGGTTTTCAAAATCTAGGTGGCAGGGATGATCCATTATTCCTCGAGGAGGGGAAAAAAAAAAACCCAAACCAGGTAAGTCATCTGTCATCATTTCCCTACCCCGGTATAATGGTATCACCTCCCACCGGACTCAGACAGTGGCAGCAGCGGCTTTTAACGTGTAGATGGCTGTTGCCAAAATACATCAGGCTGCTGCTGCTGCTGTGCAGTGATCTCTGCGTAATGGTGATCAATTCTGCCTGCTGCAGCAACACCACCTGCTTTGCTCCCACCCTTAGCACGCTCCACACACCGTGTCTGCTCACGCTGCTGCAGAGCCCACCGGGGCGCAGGCGGGACAAGGTGATCCCAGCCACGCTGGGGACGTTACTATGTGACAAAAACCAAACGAGCTGCAAGAACGTACATTTCTCCTCCCTACAGAAACAAGCAGCATATATAAAAATACACGACTGATACAGATCAAAGGAAAATAAAATAATAAAAAAAAGGGTATTGATGATGTGCTGCATCTGTGATGTCATGCACATATAGCATTATAACAGGCAGTTCCACTTGAGTATTCATTTCCTACATAATCTGTTAATTTAGCTGCGCTGAATGACATGTGTATTGTAATTGAGCATCCAGCACTGCCTCTCATTCACTCCCCACACAACTACAAATACAAAATGTTCACACAACTAGTGCTCTGGTACAGTACATGACCAAACACAAAACACATTCACCACAGCCAGCGATCTTTCCCCAGCCCAGGCACACAACCCAGCCATCACACTCAGCATCTACATAAAGAACACAAAGAACACACCCCATAAACAACATCTCTACCGTCTCCCTTTTGCAAATCCCCCCCGAGTTCAAGCAAAGGTGACAGGGAAGGCAACGCAGGCAAGCAGCACATGCAGCCCCGTCCCTGACCACCCCACCATCAGCTCCCATCGCGCTGACAAAATTACACATGCCACTGTGTGGAACATAAAACATCCCACCACTTCAGACAGATGTTAGCACACACACACATCCCTTCTCACACCGCTATTTACCCCAGAAAACCTGCTGCACGCTTCCAACACAGAAACAAATTCTCACATACACCTTCCCCAGCATTTGGTGCCTTCTAACCTGTGTGTCAAATCCATTTTCTACCGAGCTACTCTTCCTTGCTGGGAGTCCATCTCCTGCGTTTTCTTGTCCATTAGAAGATTTGAGAGGAATCTGGCTGGAGTACAATGGCTTCGTCACCTCCACCTTGCTCCCAAACTTCAGGTAGCAGGGCTGTGGGATGGTCCTGGCCGTCGGGACATGCAGGATTGGAGCAGCGCTGTGTACGGGTTTAGGTAGTCCCGATTTCATTTTGGAGGCTACCAGGATGGCTGGCATTTTCTCTTTCTGCTTTCCTAACACGTTTTCTGTCAGCAGCAGCAGCAGCAACGGCAGAGACAGCAGGCAGGGAGAGAGAAAAGGACACGTTGGGGGAAGCTGCTCTACACTAAGGCAGGCTGGTTTGCTGCAGAGATCTCCAAAACCAGCTTAGAATTTGAAACCGGCAATAAAATCAACCGGGGAGGAAAAAAAAAAAATAAAAAAGGAAAAAAATCACACCACTTTCAGCCTAATATATCTCCCAGCTTTATGCCAGCCTTCCACCTGTTTCCTCTATTTTTATTTTCAGTTCTTCACCACTGTCCTCTTTCCTATTTCTGCTATTTAACTTGCTCTGTCCTTTCTCTGTCCAACTCCTGTAATTTTCTTGCTTGGAAAAGAGAGACTTTCACTCCATTATCTTGTCACTGCATCTCCAAAGTGAGGCAGCCTTTGGAACAGAAAAAAAAAAAAAAAAAAAGGAACCTGCTGCTGCATATGCTTCCCCTTCCGTACTCACTAGAGAGTGAGTGAGCAGGATTTCCAGCTTAAGATGTCTTTCTTCAGTCTTAGCCAAGAAGCAGATGTAGCTCAGTGTGTTAATGACTGATGCCCTTGGATACGAGCCTTAGAGAATCAAGCCTCTTAAGCCTAAATAGCTGTGAACAGGACAACGATGCTGTAACAGAAGGAGAAACGTCCACTGACAGCGATTTTAAATCAAAATATGTCAGTGACCACAGGATCTCCCGGCTCCCCCAGTGCTGAGCATAAAAAGCTGGAAAGGGCGGGGTGGGAGGAAAATTTAAAAAAGAAAAAAAAAAAAAAAAAAAAGGAACAAAAAACCAAACCCCAAACGATTCAGCTGGCAGAGGGAAGGGAAAGCAGCCGGCAGCTCATGTTCCCTCCCGCAGTGGAGCGGGCTCCCGCCCGGAGCTGCTCGGCGCATCCCGGGGGGGGCCGGGACCAGCCGGGCGGGAGGCGGCGGCTGCCCGGCCCTGCCGGCACGGAGGGCCCCGGATTGGTCCTGCCCGCTCCGAGCAGGAACAAAAAAAAAAAATAAATAAAAATAAATAAATAAATAAATAAAAATAAATCTCTCCCTCTCTCCGCAAGGGGAGGAGCGGCCTCGGCTCCCGCGGCGGGCAGGGAGACCCGCGGGCTCGGCGGGGTCTGGAGGGATGCTCGAAGGGGCTGGAGGAGATGCTCCCGCGGCGAGCCGCGGATCCGTTTTTCTTTTTGAAATTCAAAAAAAAAAAAAAAAAAATTCAAATCAAAGCACCTGGAGGTGACTCATTGTTCGGGAAAACTCCCGCTGCCAGCATCAACAGGAATTTGAATAAGCGCAGTGAGTAATCCGGCCCTATTATAGCAACACTTGGCTTTGGGGAGGCTTTCGGTGTCACAGGTCCCTCCTCACACCGCTCCGGGGATGCCAAGGATCCGTTACGGCCCCCGGATTCCCCCCCATTCCTGACCACCCTGACACATTTGTAGAGCTGCACATATCCCCCTTCCTGCCCACAACTCCCTGACAGGAGGTTGTAGCCAGGTGGGAGTTGGTCTCTTCTCCCAGGATAGGATGAGAGGAAATGGCCTCAAGTTGTGCCAGGGGAGGTTTAGGTTAGATATAAGGAGAGTTTCTTCACTGAAAGGATTGTCAGGCATTGGGTACCCAGGGGAGTGTTAAAAAAACATGCAGATGTGGCACTCGGGGGCATGGTGTAGTGGTAACATGGCAGTGCTGGGTTAACAGCTGGACTTGCTGATCTTGGAGGTATTTTTCAACCTTGGCAATTCTGTGATTATTACAGGGAGGAGAGAGTGTCTCAGAAGGATATTCTCAAAACCAACTTGAGACACAGAAGAGAAAGGTGCATTTAAATCGCTTCCTCATCACAGCCCCAAACAAGGGCACTTCCTTCATCTCCTTATTATCACCTCATCCACTGCCTGAATACTGAATCCCTGAATCACTGCCTGGGTTCAGAACCTTGCCTGGGTGGCAAGGACAAGAGCAATCCCAGCGAGGAGAGAGAATCAGAGTGGTCGGGGTTGGAAGGGGCCTTAAAGGTCATCTCGTTCCAACACTCCTGCCATGAGCAGGGACACCTCCCACTAGACCAGGTTGCTCCAAGCCCTTTTCCTGGCCTTGAGCACTTCCAGGGATAGGGCATCCAGAGAAGCCATGAATCTACCCTTGAAATATCTGAAATATAAAGTGGGTGAGCATCCAACCCACAGAGCTGCTGAGCAGGACACAGGAAGCCCAGGGAAGGCTCAGTCATGCTCAGTGACTCATTTCAAGGGGAGCTGGGACAGCTATTTGACTTTTTTAGAAAGTTTTAAACATGCAGACTCCAGTTTTTTAGATCTGAGACCCTTTCAGATAGGAAAATTAGGCATTTCTGGATGGTATAGTAGGTGCCTCCAGGATTAGGCAGCAGGACTAAGAGAGCATTTTAGGAAATGGAATGAGATGAGACCTGCATGCTGGATCCTTCTGCAGATGTCATCCTAAGTAATTACCCAAGGTTACCTAGTGAATAAGTGGCAGAAATGAAAATTAAAGTCAGAAATTGTGCTCTACTCATTATAAAGTACAATCCTTCCACAAAATCACAACATAAAGTGTAATTCAAGTTCCCACCTAAACATAAAGCTCACATGTTAAGTTTTGGTTGTTGCTGGCATTTTTCAGCACATCTGCTTTCACATGTGCCAGTTCTGCAGGCTGTTTTGTAGTAACTAGGAAATTGGAAGTATTTTGGTAGTTGTTTTTATAAGCAACTGCTTTTGCCCCCATCTCTTTATCCACTGATCTCAGACTGGAAACTGCACATCCCTGTTCATCCATGATCCCACTCAGACAAATCTTCTAATGTTCTGTCATAGCCAGGCACAATGTCAGCTTAAACACAGCTATGTACAAAATTTCAAACCCCTACAACTCGATAAAGAATGTAAAATTTACCATCTGAGAGGTCTGGTAGTCATGGGAGCAGAAATGTGTCAATGCTCCATCATCCAGCGCTGAGAACTCAGCCTTGCTTGCTAAGAGAAGGTTGTGCTGAAGTAGAAAAAACTTGACAAAGATCCAAGCCTTGAAAACAAGGCTAATTTTAGGTCTGTAACAAAATATAGCAAAGTTTAAAAGCAATTAGAAGATCCAATTGACAGCTTTATGCTCTGTTCTTCACTCGCATGTTTTATGAGGTTCAGGCCACCAATCCCCGATGGACACAATTTGCCAGATTTTTTTGTTGTTCTGTTTTCATCTTGGAAAACTGGCTGGGTTACAGGATGCCAAAAGAGCCACAAAGTTAATTTGACCAAAAGGAAAGGATTCCTCTCATTGCTCCTTCAACAGTTATGGAATCTGATCCTTCGATGATGGTGAATTGAATATTCCACAGCTCCTTCAGACACTTAAGGGAGTCTGGCTGATTTCTCAGCGTGCAGTCCTGTCTTCTGCAGTGAAGATGGTGTCTTCTGAACTCAGTCTATGCTCCTGACAGATATTTTGCCAAATCAATAAAAGGAACACACTCCTTAACAAAGCTTAATGTAAATTCTTGGTAACACATTTGAAGAGTGACCTGGAATTACTGCTTCTCTGACAGATCCAGTAAAAAACAGCTATTTAAGAGAAAAGTTTGCATTTAATAATTTCTGTCATCTAATATCTGTTGGGGTTTTTTTTTAATGTTATACAAATTTTGCTATATATATTTAAACAGCACAGCAAAACTGCACTGAAATGCAAGCTACTGTATCCAATGGCAGTGGTGTCTTACTACGAGGTCATAAATTACATCACATTCCAGGCGTTATCTGCAAAGATGGGCAACATCCATTTCAGTCTATCTCTGGAAGTGACTCGTTTGTGGTTTGTTTGGGGGTCTGGGGGCTTTTTGTTTGTTGGGTTTTTTAAAATAAATTGATTTTATCTGTCTTTAAGTCTGGGATTTAAAAAAGAAACTACTTCCGTTGGACAGTCAATGGGATCTGTCAATGGGAACCTGCCTTCCTTATCTGTTTTGAAAAGCCCAACCAGTTTTCCCTCCCCCTGTTCTGAATCACCCAAATTTTTGTGTCCAAGCTAGGAGTAAGTAATCTTAAAAAGCAGGCAAATTATCTAAACAAAAAGCAAGAGCTTCATTCCTTCCTGCCACAAATATCAGATTAGCCACTAACTGGAGGAAATTCCCTTGCAGTTTTAAGTCTGATGAGTATCTCTGCCTGAACAACCACAGCATCCCCCCTTATCTGCCTGTGGTCCAGCCAGCACCCACCCACTCCACACGTGGTGGAGGAATCAGGGAAGAAAAACCACTACAAACAAGCACTTTACTTCCCTCTTAGAAATAAAAACCCAAACAACCCACAATGAAACCATAATAAACCCTCGTGACTGGGCTTATACTGCTGATTTTGAAGCTCAGAAGGTATCACTGCTCCGGATTCAGGCTGTGGCTACTTCAGCACCACGTAGTGTCAACTCGAGTGCCAAGACTCTGGTGTTGAGAGAACCGGCTTAATACTCTCAAAATTTTCCCGAGCAGACTCATGTGAGCTGAAGAACTTGACACATCAGTGGAAACTATTTGAATGCTCTGTCGTTCAAGAGCTTGTAGGCAAGTCAGCACATTGCCCAAAACAAAGCCAGTAAACAGAACAAAAGCCCAGGGTTGACTGCTCTTGAACAGATGATCTTTATGAATGAGATGAATGTTTCTGGAACAGTAAAACTACTGAAGCTGCCTCCATGGCTCATCCACTACCAATTAACAACTGAAGAGGGTCTCTAGACCCAAGTGGAAAGAAAATGCCTGTATGGATTGCATGTGGATATTGCAAGTAAAATTAAAAGCCTGATGAAATGTAGCAAAGGATCAGAGAATCAGACCTTCCCTTTCAACTTGTGGTTAATATTCATCCTCAGTGAAGCCAAACGTTACATTACTGTAAGTGGAAAAGCTATGTAGAATTATGCTATCAATTAGAACACCTCATTAGCTGGTCTGGTGATTCAGAACTGCTGATAGAACTAAACTTAGGGCTTGAAAATGCCTTGATCAACGTTACCCCCAGCTTTTAGGCATTAAGGTCGTATCTGAAATCTCACAGAAAATCGTTTCAAGCTGATGTGAATATTCCTAAAATGTCACCAACCACGTAGTGTCAAAATCAGAGGGTTTAACTGCACTCACAAAACCCTTCTCAGCAATCCTCACTGCTGCCAGGCAGCCAGCTGTCCTATAGACTGTGGGCATGTTCAGCTTTGGCACAACTCCATCAACTTAAGTGAAGTTATGACAGGAATAAATATGGGTCTATTTTTGGTACTGCAGGCATTTTGCACATTCACATCCATCTTTTGTCTCTGATCAGTATTGAATATGGAAAGGCCTGATCCCATCTACAGATTTACATTACCACCCTATGAAAAAACCCATAAAGGTGTAAGGGGGTAAAAGGTGTAAACCCCCTAATTTTTGGTTGTGTTCCCTCAAGGGGAACAGTAGAGATTAGAAAGAAGAATGTGGATAGAAGCATTATATAATTTGGCATCCTCTCATCACAGCAATTATAATCTGTACATGTGAGTTCTTTATATAGAGCAGGGAGAAGAGGAGGAAACCTTGGTTCTGTTCCCAGTTCTTTTGACAGAAATCTTGCCTGCATTACACTAATTCTGATTTTAAAAATCTCTTTTGTAATCCCCTGACACGTCTCTAATTCACACTGGGTTTAATTCCACCTCATTTTATAACAGTGTCAAATTTTAGCAAATATACAAGCCGAGTTCCACCTGGACAAGGACACCCGTTACACCCCTTTTCTGAAAATACACAGGAAATGTCACCAGCCACAGCAGTGATACAGGCAGATGCCACTGCTTGGTGACAGAAAATGGCACCATTTTAAACGAGCATCTTCTGAACAACGCTCACTTTTGATCCTGTTTCTGTCCCAGAGCACTTTATGGGTTTGTGATGCGAGCATGTAGGGGTGCTCCACTCAAAAGCTCCATGCACTTCTACTGTCACAGCAAATGCACAAGCACAGCTTTGAATTCATTATGTTTCCATTGCTTTTGGATCTCTAGCTGTATCAGTTTCTCAGAATCTAATAAAAACTGGGCTCAGGTGTCTGGAGACACACACATACTGACAGGGGTTCTGGGATGGGCTTTGAAAAGGTCCATCTCTTTGTGCATGTAAAGTTCATTCCTCAGACTTAACCATCATCTGGAAGGCCTGAGGAATGCAAGAGCTCATTCCAGTTAATGCTTTCTGTGGCACTGCAAGATTTAGATGCTTACTGTTTGTCTGCTCAGTAGTCACAGCAGTGACCACTGTGTAAAACAAATGCACATGAATAATCTTTATGACCCTAACAGAGTAGCTCTGTCCTGCCAACCTATAGCTCACCTTGGCTTGCATAACTCTTAATGCCTCTGACTGCAAGAATAGACATCATCTTTCCATGCCATTAGCAGCACCTGGAATAAATATTTCAACACCATTTTGGAAGGATACTTGCAAATCACGTCTTCCTGACAGAGATGTGCATCTGGGTATTCTTAATCTATTCGTGTGTCCTTTGTTTCCACAAGGTTAATAGTACTGGCTCCTATATTATTTTATGCCTGATTTGACATTGCCTATGGCTTTGTGTATTTGGAAAAGCAAAGAAAACATCTGTGCCTATGAGAATATCACAGAAGGAAGGTGATGATGATGATGATACAAACACCACAAACCACTCTTGACTTTAAGAACCACCAAGTTAATATGAAATACGAAGAAGAGGGCCTAAAAAAAAAAAAAAAATGCTCTCTTCCCTGTGCTGCTATTCTCCCTCCCTTCTCAAGAAGTGGCACGGAAAAAACAACCACCACTTGCAAGCTGACAATCTCACATCATCAGGTAGTCACCTTCTGTAACCTTGCTGTCCCTTACTGGCACGTTTCACATGCACCTGCTCTGTCATCTGGAAGAGTTGTCAGAGCCTAAAGGTAGAAACCACCTGAGAAGCAGATCAGTAAAGACTGTTTTTCAGAGCCTTTTTTACAACTGGATCTGCTTAAGCATTCCAACCCAGCCTCAGCTGCCATCAAGCTCTCCCACATCAGCAGTTCTGAACAAACACAAATTGGCCAGATTATCATTAAGCAACTTCAGCTATTTTGTAAAGACCAAAGCATCACTATTCAAACTAAGTGGCAAGAAGCAGATTTTCACCCGCTCTAAATCAATGTAGTTCCTCTACAGCCAACATCAGAATGGGACTTCCAAATTAGAAATATTTATCAAAATCTTCTTTACATAACGATTCCAATCCTATCTTACACTCACATTATCTCCATTCCCACCAGCATCATTTCCTGTCAATTTGTATTTAAAAAAAAAAATAATCTTCTTGTGCACTGAGCCCAATGCATCCAGTTCAGCTGGTGCTGCACAGTGCTGTCCTGGAGCCATGGAAGAAGTGATTGTGGTGTTCATCAACTGCCAGCTGATATCAGGGAACGAAAAATACCATCCCACACTCGCAGGCTTTGCCAAGGACACTTCACAACCCAAGCCTGCAGGCAGCCACTCTCTCCCAAAAGGGAGCATTTCCACAGGGCAACCATTCAGGAGCAGTTCTCTGCCAAAAGCCACCTGCACTGCACCACATCATGTCATCATTATTAACTGCAATATTCCAACAACCAGCTATTTCTGAGCATGTTACCAGAGAAGAAAAATAAATATACAAATCTAGATTGTTCACAATGATATAAAACACAGGAAGTGCTTAAACAAACAATGCCCTGACACGAACGTTGCTTACCTCCACAGCTCCTTTAAAGACAGATTTGTCCTGACCTTGATGTTTATGGGAAAACAAAAACCCATCCTTAGCAGCTCAAGTTTGGGGTGCATTAATGGTCCCACCGAAATTCTTGAGTCAAAAATTTCAACAACACTTCTTCAGATTTACACAGACATAAGTCAACCATCAGCCCAACAGCTGTGACCATTCTCGAGAGTCAACATCCCAAAAACCAATCTGCCACCTCCATCTCTAGCACAAGGGAATTTGACAAGGATTACCTACTCCATTAACTGCGGAAAAAAAAAACCCAGCAAAAAGTACTGATTCATTTTATACCTAAAAAATCACATGTACACTTGAGGGAGAGGTTCACTTGCACCTGCTGAATGTCACAGTTCTAAAGCAGAAAGCTTAAATGATCACTTCACAAGAAAATGTACAGGAAACGGGTTAATAGAGAGATTAAAGAATAACAAAGAATAATCAAAGCTAAAGTGCTGCAGGGCCTATACACAGCCTCATGCATGCCAGGATCAAGCTTCCCTTCTCAAATTTCCTTATATTTCCTTTGTTCTCCAGTTCTCCCATTAGCAAACTGATAACTAACCCTCCTGCTGTTTTAACACTGATTTTTTTCAAGCTTTTGTAATATCCACCACCCAAAATTGACAAAAACACCCTACAACTCAGTGTTGTCCTAATATTTTACTTCATACTCATTCAAAGGAGGTTCCCAGTGCAATAATGAATGACATGTTTGTTGCCTTAAACAGATATTTTAACATTTAATCAATTCTTTTTTTTTTTTGAGGGGACAGGTTTCCTGCCACCCTGATATTTTTCTCATGATGCTTCACTGAACTCACATGGTTTAAATCTACAGTATGAAGACCTGTCAGCATTGCATTTACTTCACACACCCCATCATACGATTTTTAATAACACTGCTCCCAGTGTCTGGAATATTTTGGGAAGGTGTCGGTGTCAAAACACCACACAGCCCTAATATGCTGTATCACCCCCCAAGGAAGATCTGGCTGATGTTTATCACAGTAAAACAAACAAGAGGCAGAGGGCACAGCACCCAGAGAGGAATTTTTCTGTATTTCATATTTCCACTTGCCATTTTAGTAGTAAGGACATTATAATGTAAAACCTTATTAATAATGGAATAATAATAATAATAATAATAATAAATGGAATTCATTTGATGGAGTGATTTCCTGTGTTCTGAGATGTAATCACCTCCTGCATGAGAATTAACACGAGCTTTATTTATTCCAGTGGTAAAACAACCTGCATCCAAGCTATTCCAACCGCCTAGAAACTCAAATGATTCCACTGCAAAAGCAGCTGTAGTCAATCATTTCTGTCACAACATCACTACATTATTGGCTGTTGGCAAATGGGTCAGCTTGTCACAGGCAAAGTCCTTCTCAGACGCTCCATTTCCCCTCCATCCCGGCTGGCACACGGAACAAGGACGTTCCAGCTGCTCGAAGAGACGCCGCCGAATTTCAAAACGCATCCATCTGTTTAACTTCCTAAAAACGACTTTTTAAAAGAGGTGGATACAACAAACACATCTGCCACCTCAGCACGTTAAGAAAGATCATCTGGAAATTGGGCTGGCAAATTATATAAATCTTTTCAGAGAGAGGCCCGCAATGAAGCCTCAATACACGTGTAACATCTGTTCCACCTTCAGTTATAACCCAAGGCTTTGCACCTCTGGCTTTCCGAAGAATCGAGGCAAGACTGGCCTTAGTTGTGACCAGCTCTGTATCTTCTCATCTCACTGCTAGAATTTGTTCAGGAATTTATCACTGGGCATCCATATATTCAGTTTTGTCACCGATGGAAGACTCGGCTGGGTAAAGTCTTGAGTACTGTGGTCTGACCTCATAGCTGACCCTTCCCCGAGTAGAGGGTTAGACTGAAGACCTCCTGAAGGCCCTTTCAATCTGAATTAGCCCAACTATTCCCAAATAAAATAAAAGATAAAATAATGATTAAAAAAAACCCTGTTAGGATCCACTGGAAGAACCTGAAGTGGGAATTAGCCATAAACAACAGTCTGGCCCATCATAAGAAAATGTTGAGGCGGGAGGTCCAGTAGAAGATATCAGCACATCACACAAATTTTACGAAGAAAATGGCAGCACATGTTTAAGTGTGATTTTTCTTTCAGTTTTTCTCTCCCCTCTCTCAGAAACACAAATGTGTTATCACCTTGAATTATGTGAACAGATGCCTACACCTATGATTTGCAATTTGCATTAACCCAACCTGCATCAACAGCCCTTGCAAAGCACAAAATCCTGCCCATGAGCTACAGGCCGAGACAGGCCTTCAGAAACAGAAATTAATATTTGATACACAATACTTGATCAAAACCCTTGAAGTGCATCACTCTGCAGCAGCACTAACACTGTTCTGTATGCACACAAACGAGAACCCAAATTTTCTTTGCTGTAAATAGCTTGTGCAATTAATAGCAGTTCCTGTCTTTTTCCCAATTACAGACTCGGGATAAAATGGCATATTAAGTTACCTCATGCAATTCTGGACCACCTACTGTTTGAAGAGCAATTTGAGGATGTGCTGCTGCTGCCGTTAATTATCAAAATTACAACCTGAAATAGCAAAGTTCACTTTTAAAAAAGTAAGATGATCTCCTATTGCAGGCATAATTTTCCAATACTTTCCCCTGCCAACAGTTATCACTTTTGTCTGAGATTTCTGGACTGAAACTTTGAACACAGAAATGCCATCATCCACAAAACCTTTCAAAACATTTTGGGTCACCATTTTGGGTCTTTCAAAACAAAGCCATTTATTTACCCTTGGCTAATTACCTTTTAGTCTTTCTGGACAGACAGAGAGCAAAATATTTGTGTTTCTATTTTGTCTTTTCTTTTACATTTTCAGACAGCTGCATCCATTTCCAAAATCCACCACGATGTTAGGAAAAAAAACCGTCTTCTGGACAGTATTGCTGTTTGTACAGCAATAAAAAAATTACAGCTATATATTCATGTGCACACGCACGTGTATTGTGAGCTGAATAAAAACGTGGTGATGTCTAATTTGACCTGAGAAAACCAGAACAGCACTTGGACATCAACAGGAAAAGTTCAACAACTATTTGCAACACAGCATCACGAAGCCAATCCCAATCTCTCTCTTACACTGAGCTGAACAAGCATTTCCAATTCAAAGGAGTAATTAGCATTCCGTAAAAAAAATCGGAGCACTAGCAAATACCAAAGCTTTAACTTGGCATTAGCAGAGATCAATGAGGATTCATGGCTGTAAACCCACCACGAGCACTTGCTGCCCTAATACACTGGGAGTGCTGGGACAGGCAGGACTGTGCCTACGTCACCCATGCTGCTCACAGGAAGCTTCAAACCTCATTAGGAAATAATTAAATATCAGGTATCATTCTTGTAAACATCACAATCGTTTTTTTCAAAGCTGGCTGAGACTCCCCATTCCAATACCTTGTTCTCAGCTGATGATTATTTCTGTCAAACGTTGACTCTCTGGTATGAAGCATTCAGTGCCAGAGCCCACCTCAGGCTGAAAACTTTGGAATGCTTTAGCCAAAATGCCACAACCAAGGTAGAACCATCCATCATCACTCAACCACGTCCAAAAACACCAGTGACCTTCGACAGCTCTGGCACTGCAGAGCTCTGAACAAGGGACCCAAAATTAGGCAAGGTAGTTATGCTGGGGCCAGAAATAAGTTTAACCTGGTTTTTCTGAAAACACACACAACACAGCTAATTTAAAAATCACTCCATTTTACACATGCTCCGTAAGAACACTCAAATCCAACAGCTGAGATCTTCCTGAGCACCACCCCTCACTGGTCCCACCAGTGAGGAACTACCCCCTCAGCTGAACTGAGCACTCCACAGCCCAGGGGGAGCAGAAGAAAGAAAAGGAGGTTTTTAACCATAAGGGAGGATAACAAGCCTCAAAAATAAAACCTGTAAGTGGGGCTGAGAGCACGGATTAATGGCAGAACACGGAGATGGAAGCTGGTTCTGAAGAGAAAAGTGTGAAGAGCAGAGCCAACAATTGGAATCAGACTGGGATGAACACCCAAGTATAGAGAGATTAGCATTAAGGTATGAAAGCTCTGAACCTATAAAAAAACCCCATACACACAGTGTATGCCCCAAAATCGGGTTCATATTTTATGCATTAAGTTAGTAAAACACTAATTAGCATTTTCCCAGTATTTCAGTCCCTGATTTACATAATAGAGATTATGTGACCCCCCATAATCCAGCAAACCTCATTCACAGATGAGGTGAAGGGACATTATTGCCACTGCAGTATTTAGGTACTGAACTGACCAGCACTATGCACTGGGAAACACCCAAGAGGAAAAATCCATGGGGGGGGTTGAGGAGGGAATGAAAACACAAATTTTGTGGTTAGGGAGGAATTTAGTTAAGTACAGTAAATAAATCCAAAAGTTTCACATACTGTTCTTTTTTAATTAAACATACTATTAAGTAACTTCTTGATAGCTCACTGCTGTATAAGGCCAACGTGGGAAAAAACAGTGTATGATCACGCCCTTAAAAATGTATCATCATGACAAAGAGACTTTATGTCACAAAATGTGAACAGCAGACATCTGGGACACGCTGCTTTTGGCTGTTCCTAAACTTTGGATCCTTAACCTTAGTATTTCAGCAAGCCTAATATTCTTTTAACACTTTGTTTGTTTAAGGAGTTTGGTGTTGTTTCCCAGTGTATATCGGACGGTACATCAAAGAACTTCAGACACCGGCACAGGAGATTCACAGTGGGATTATTTGGATATTATTTGTAATCTGGGAGGCCAGCAGGTCTGCACATAGCCCATCCCTGTGCCCCACACAAACCCCTACAACCTTTCCACCGTCAGCTGACAAGACAGGACTTCTCCTCACGCACGCACAATGTCACCTGCAACGGGGTCACCAAACCTCCGACCCAGCCTCCACGGCAGCCAGGCCCTCTCCACGTGACAGCCTGGCACCAGGGCTTGGCAGGCACGCCTGGACAGCAAGCAGGCAGGGGGAACAAACAGCAGATGGCTTTCCCTATCTCCACAGCAATTTAATCGCGGTGGCCGTGACGACGCTGACGTGCCCCAGTGCCTCTCGTGCTGCAAAGGTGAGCGAGCTGCTCTTTGCCAAGGCCAAGAAGCATTTTAAGGGTCTGCAGCCAGGACACAAACTACACTTGCTCAGCTTGGACTTCAAAAGAGGAACAGAGAAAGACAGATCTGGCCAGGTCAGGGGAAAAGGAAGAGCACAGGAGCGATGTGACACTGGAAAGTCAAGAGTACGGGATAAGCGCCCGGTGCCACTGCCCAGCTCCCCTGCAAACGTAGGCAAGCTGGCCTGACAGCTTGGCAAACGCCTCAAATCGGGCTGCCCAGAATAGAAACAAGTAAAATTAGTTGCTACTTTGGAAATGTATTTCTTCATTGTCTTTTTATGAACCGTAAAACCAGATAAAAACGTCTGCACGCTGTCCAGGGCAGCAGGACAGCTTTGTTAACAGGAGGCCTTTAGATATTGAGATGTTAGCAGAGAGAGATCTCATTTAAAGATGGAAGCATTCTCCACTCTTTAGTTAATGCTGATCTACCTTTGTGTAACCTAAAGGCAGGCTCCTCTGCAATAAAGGGGAGGTGGAGATGCCATAACTGATAAGTGGGCAAATCCAAAAGGAAGGCAAAGGCAGCAATTATCCCCCTGGTAAAGAACAAAGACTTTTAAATGTGTCACCTTTTCCCTGTCTTGATAGAAACTAGGAAACAAACAAAAATAGTTTAAGTTGGTGGTGGTTTTGGCTCCCTAGCAAGACAAAACTAAAAAAAAACCCCAAGTGTACCGTGGTTGATTTTAGATTCCCTGGAGGGCAGAGCTAACATCAGTTCTCTAGGCTAGTCTACAAACAAGAGCTCTTTGACATATCTAGGGGACTTAACATACACGGATACAGGAGTAGTTAAAGAAAACAGCTGTAATTATTTCCAAACCTGTATAAATCACAACAGGGGAGCAGTTGGAAGCAGGGATAGAGAGCCAGAGCTTGACAAATGGAAAAGACAAAAACCACTGGAAAAAACCTTTGGGATGTTGTAAGCAAGCTAATGAAGAGTAGAAATAAATAAAGTATGATAAATAGATTATATATAAAAATACCTATAAAGCAATCCAAAATAATAGCTTTCCCTTTTGATGCGAATATCTGTTATGATTTCATGTTTATGGCACCACCGAGCCCCAAACAAATGAGATGAAAAGCAGAGAGGGTTATGCAGATAACATTGTTAGGGAAGGAAGAAATAAAGGAAGGTACTGTTTCTCTTTCCTTTCAGTATTTTGATTCCCTGCCCCACAAACAGGAGGGCGAGGGAACTCTAAAGCTTGTTTGTGACTTTGAAAATTTGAGTTTTGTTCCCCTGATCCCAAAAAAAACACCCCACAAAACGTTCATCCTCTGAACTGTGCTTTACCACCTAGAGCCAGAGCACAAAGGGCAGCGGTTTCCAACATGTGTGTGCACAGGCACACACGCACAAACCTTTGTGTGGCAGAGCTGTGCTGGGAGCAGATAATTACAGCAAATAAAAGGCAGCTCTGGATATAACAATGTGGAAGCAAATTCAATTGCTGAGGACATTGGCTGCAAACAGCCTTCAGAAACAAAGAACCAGCCACATTAGAGCAATCTTTCATACTTGTATAAAATAAGTAATTGAGTCATGGACAGGGTAAAGCCTGGGAGCACAAAGAGAGATCACAAGTCGAAGCTGGAAACTGTCCCGACGGTCCCATATTTCAGCTCCCTCTCTGCTGGCTATTCTTCCTGCTCAGGGTTTAAGCACAGCACCAAAGCTCATTATTAATCTGTAATCAAGGCCATTAGAGCTCTCGAATCCAACCTGAAGACGCACTGGGCAAAACCTGGCAAGGAGGCAATAACGATCCCCTCTGAGCAATCAGAGTATAGCTCCACACGGTGCCGACAGAAAACGGTCCCTTTGTGCCCAGGGGCCTGCGAGAGGGCTCACTTGAGAGAGAAAATGTTATCTTACACACTATAAATACGTGAAAATAAGATTAGAGGCAACTGTTGTGACAGCCATTAGTTTGCCGTGTCAATACGCCCGCCCTCGCGCTCTGCCCGGATTTTTTAGCTCAGAAGCAAGAGTGACATTGCCAAATCCCCCACTTGTCTGCCCTTCCCATCCACTTCTGCTATCCAAGGACTGCCCTCACCTTCACCTGACTTCACTTCACCTATCAGATATACAGTCAAGCACCCTGCCAGTGTTTGGGAACAGTGCAGAACAGGCTTCTTTATTGGCCTAGTTTAACTCCACCACACCACGGCAAATGTCAAGCAGGAGCAATGTTAACACAAGAGTAGACATTTGAAGCATTTCCAATGAAAATCAAATATAGTCATTTTAACTCCTGCCATATTATTACTTATTACTAATAATCCTCAGCATTCTGTTAGATAATTGTCTGCATTCATTACTCTCGGTAAGAAAGAAGCCACTGAGTGGGAGGGAAATAACCATTTTTTATTACATTACTCTGGGTTGGAAACTTAATAGACTTATTTCCCAGATAACCCAGTAGTTATTTTTATTTGTGTGTAGTTGCCTTAACTATAAATGAAGATCCAAAACCGGATCTAAGATGAAAATTATCTATCTTTGGTGAAGATCCAAAACTATCAAGTAACTGCTCCAATATGCAAGAGATGCATAAGGGCACACTGGAAAATGTAACTACTGGCTATAAAGCTATTGATGGGCAAAGTATAGTCTACTCAATTCTGAAAGAAAACCAGAAAACACTGTTATGTCAGCTCACCCCACAGCCAAAATTTGGCTGGACACTCTCAAGAGCCAGGGGTAATGTATTTCCCCTGGGATAAAGTATTTTAAAATAAAGGTAATGGGAGACAACACTCTTGGGCAGTAACTCCCAGATTTGAATGAGCATGTACAGAAAACCTAAATCAAGAGCTTTGTGCTCCCATTAGTTCTTCCAGCTCTGCCTCTGGAAGCACTTCCCAAGGATGACTCAGTGCCTGCAAAGTAATTGTTCACCCTTCAGGAGACACAGCAAGGGTTGTGAACGATGGAGTAAAACAGCTCTTACTTTCTTGGTACCTTTTACCAAAGGGCTGACTTCTGCTGAGACTCCTAAATCACAGGGACTAGAGAGGTCTGGCAGCACCAATCAGCCAGCAGACACGGTGGAAGGGGAGAGGGCAGCAATGCCACGAGCAGATTGCATTGCCTACGTGCCCACCGCCCGCGCAGAGCAGGGGGAAAGCCTGCACCCTTCCAGGGGACAGCCCTGGCACCATGCAGTATGCTCCCACTCACACTCCCACTCCCAGATGGCCTCCAAACCACCCTCCCAACATTCACTATTTTAGGATTTTCAGTAATTAAGCCATAGAGCCCGAATCTTTTGCCTCACGGTCAGGAGTGCAACTCCCTGTCCTCTCCTAAAAAGCAAGGAAAAAAACCCAAACGCAGCAGACAAGTGTCCCTGCCAAAACAAAAATAATCATAAATAAACATTCCTCTTCCTACAGCAAGTCACCTAAGCATTCAAAATACTGCCCATGAGTTTGTTCTGCTGACAGCTCTGTGTTTTCACCTGCTGCTTTTCCTCACCCTGAGTCTGGCAGGAAACAAAAGCAGGAAAGGAAATCATCTGCGTGCAGGCAAGTAGCTGAAATTAAAGGCAACAAGGAAAGCAAGAGTACAACAAAAGGCAGAGGCAATGTCACCCCAATTCTCCAGGTAAACTAAGAGCTAACATTTCCAGCTCGCTTGACAAGCTCTCACGATGGGATTTGTATTTTGTTGTTGCTCACAATACAGCACTAGGACTCTACTCAGTGGAAGGGAAAAAGGCAGATACAGAGCTTCATCCCAGTTCAGTGATGAGTTCCCTGAAGCTCGGGAACCTACCATTCAGGACACCTTCTTTCAGAGACACTGATATCAAAGTACATCACCACATCTACCCTGCAAATCTATGCACTGAGGAGCTGCTTTTGCTTTAAACCTACTGGAAGGTAAACCTTTCTTTCCTGTCAGGGAATAAAGACAGTGAGCTGCAGGAGAGAATTCTCTTGATTTCTCTCCTTTCTGGGAAGATTGGGCAAAAAGCTTAATCAGATAAACTGAACTTTGTTAGAGATAGAGACCAGAGCTAAGTAAGCCCTCAGGTAACCACTTGCATTTAAATGCCTGTAGCAACTCAGTAAGCTCCGGGCAACACAGACATTAAACAGGCCTAGCAGAGAGAGACGGGCTTTTATGCCTGCCTGCTTGCTTTTGACAGTGGATACACAATCCTTACATTCTCCAATTTACAATTTTCTCACTGAAGTCTTTTACATGGAAGTTCAATAACAGCCTGCATTGTTCAGCCCCGTCCCGTGATGCTGACTCACAGGCAGGACTGACAGAATCACCAGCACCGGCTGTGTGTGCCCCAACCCCAACCACACAGGATTCCAGCTTCCCATAAACCAGCCCTGGAGTTGCTGCAGTTCAGAGCAAGCCGTGCACAGGCAAAACAAACATCTGTGCTGCTCTAAAAGCAGAACAGCCCACTCCGAACTGGAGTGGTCCGGCCTCTGCCGGTTCACCTCTGCCACCCCACCCCAAAAAACGTCCCGGAGTCGTGACCCTCTGCTGCTCCCAGCGTAAGTCACCCCATGACTCACAACCCTGCATTAGCTGGTACATCCCCCACATCTGCCAAAACTTGACCTGCTGTTTTATGAGGCTGTCAGGTCACTGTGAGGAGTCACTGGAACAGCTGAATCACCCCTTTTCCAGCACCCTGGCTGCTGTCACTGCCCCAGCTCTGACTCTGTCCTTGCCTCCCTGTCTCACCACACTGGCCTGCCTGGAGCTGGCACTGAAGTTCCTGGAAGCCAGGAAGGCTGCATCACCGAGGCAAGACATTGGGGAAAAAAAGGGTGTGAGCAGAGCTTTGTGGGCATCACCTGCAAAATAAGGACTCTACCAGACTCCAAAGAAAAGTCAACAGAAAGCCAAACTCTACCATGGGCACAGCCACTACTTCAAGTCTGTTAAAAGCAAATCCACTAGAAATAGTGGCTCACACAAGTTTAATGATTAAACCCCTAGGCCAGACTTTAGGGAAGGAGGCAAGTCCCAGTTATCATTCTATCTCAGCAGTCTCATGGAACTGAGAGACAAGGAGTAAAAATAAATCTGAGTGACAGGCTCCTGCTTCACATCTGAGGCTGACATCTAGCTATAACATCAGGTAAGTGCAGGATCAATGTGATTGAGAGGTATCAAAGAAAGGAAATACTGTGCAGGACCAATTCTTCTCTCCCTCAAAGGCAAAGGATATTTTTAAAAAGGCTCAAGGACCAAAGGACAAAAAAAATCCAGGGTATAACCTTTTTTAAAAAAAGACCATGCTTTTAAACCAGAAGTTATTCTAAGGAGTAGCCTCATAACACTGAAAGGACTAAAAACAGCACAACTGATAACAATATCCAGATCTCTCTCTCTCATAGATTCAGTTCAGTCTCACAGTTCTGCGCCAGGCCAGGTTAGTCTTCTACCTCCAGTCCCTCTGCTCTTGCTCCTTAATCCCCAGATAAATCTCTGATTCTCATGCCATGCTGTCAGTAACAAATGGCACGAGGCTGGGCTAACTTTTCTTTTCCTTCCTGGCCTGCAATAATACAAATCACACCTTTACAGTTCCATCACTGTAAATGCCTATTTATTTCTCAGTGCACTTTACCCACTCTTGCCCAAAGGAAATGGGTTTCCCAGTTTCACTTCCTGGCAGACATGAATAGTGAAATGAATCAAACATTTCAGGCTGAGAAATATTGCAAGGAAATGTTTCAATACCAGCAATTTTACTGAATAGCGAAGTAAATCAAACATTAGGCTGTGAATAGGGCAAGGAAACGTTTCAATACCAGTGATTTTTGCATCCAAACCGAAAAAAAGAAAAAAACAAAACAGGATGAAAAACATTTATTGTTGATTTTTGCAGAAAAAAAAAAAGTGTGGCTTCTCTCTACCACCCTCACTGCAAAACACCTATTTTGGGACTAGTCAGCCATTTCCATGGCTCTCAGCTGGTATCTCCCATGCCATAACCCAGCCTCCACTGAGAAGCTCGCTCACCTTGTATCCTGTTTAAATCTAAGTCAGTTGATCACTGTCATCAACAGAACTACCACCCCACATGGCTTTTTTTTCAAGCCTCCTCCTTCCTCCCTGACAGTCAGGGGAGCAGAGCTCGGAGCACACCCCTCCCAGGGGAGGAACAACCTGCTGGCTCTTACAGCTCAGCAAAGGGTGATTTCTAAACATTAAAAAAAAATATGACTATGACCCTATAAATGGCCATTTTGGGGCATAAGCTGGAGTTGGGGACATCTTATCTTGGTGTGTGAGCAACATACACGTTCTGGAGAATATCCATCCATAAGAGAGATGGGAGTCTGGCCAAATGTAGGGAAGGCCTTAGCTAAGATGACAGGATGAGGTGCTTAAGCGTGTGTATTTGAAGATGAGAAGGCTACAGGGGGGATCTTCTTGTGCTCTCTAAGTACCTTAAGGGGGATCACAAGGATCTGGTGGACAGATAAATTTGAACTAAGCAGCGACAGAACGACATGGGGACAATCCCAGGCTTTAAAATAGAAGTAATTTATATTAAACAAACCCGTGGTGATTTAGCCAAAATGGGCTGCTATCTGGCCACGTGGATTATTTTTTGTCCGGGAGACCACTGCAGCATATAAATAATGCAAGAACCAAGAAAACAGGAACAGATTGTTTGGATACCAGTGATATCTATGGATATGTATGGGATTAGATGCCCCAACATGATAATTTTGCTCGTGCATACAGGGCCTATGTTTAGCATCAGTAAGGAATATACTTCACTTGAGTTACTACATGGAGTCAGAGAGACAGAAACTTCAGAGAGATGGTAGGGGAAAAAAAAAGGACATAGCCTTAAGAAACAGATGTGGAGTATTTTTCTAGCACCCAACCACATAAACATTGAATTTATCCAGTGGCAATGTTATGCTGCTAACTGCCCAACACCAGCTGTGAGGTGACAGTGGTAGTGACAGGAGGAGCCGTGTGAGGCACCTCACCTCTCAGGAAAGCTCTACCCCTTGGATGTGCTAAACCCAACACATCAGCCTCAGCTCTGCCCACTCTTCATGTCCTCAGAGCTGGCTTCTGGCCTGGCTTGCCACAGCCACCACCCTGGGGCTCAGGGAAAGGGACTCAGGGCCATGGGAAGCCGCCCAAGAGGTGACAAAGGAGGGGACAGGCCTGAGCGTCCCCATCACGCACAGCCTGCTCACTAATGGGGGGTTACTGTCTCATCTCCCAGCACTGAACACCACAGCGTCATCAAAACACCCCCATCTCTTTCTTTAACTGCACCTTGCAAAGGTTCTTAACGTGATTTTACCAAACACTGAATGTCCAGCCCGTATTGCAGAGCAAAAGCAGAAAAAAAAAAAATCTGTAAGCCCATCACAAGGGGTAATGGCTTTAAACTAAGAGAGTTGATTTAGATTAGATAGGCAGAAGATGCTTTTTAGGATAAGGGTAGTGAAACACTGGCACAGTGGATGCCTCATCCCTGGAAACGCTCAAGGACAGGTTGGACGAGGCTCTGAGCAACTTGATCTGGTTGAAGATGTCACTGCTTGTTGCAAATTTGGACTAGATGACCTCTAAAGGTCCCTTCCAGCCCAAACCATTCTACGATTCTACTCCTTTCCCCTCTCAAAACCCCAAACAGGCTGTCAATATTACGTGCCAGGTACAGAGCAACTCACTGGAATCCTTTTTGAAGTGAAAACCCTGCCAGTGGCCAAAAGCTGGTGTTGTGTTTTTATTGGACTGGGAGCTCCCAATGGCTCCTTACACCCGTGGAGATGAAATCTCAATCTGCTGCTGCCATTCCATCTCGGGTGCCTTGACTTTCCTCCACCAAACATGAAGTCAATACAATACTATTTAAGCACTGGTCTAACTAGCCCCTGCTGAGTCCAGATAATTCAGCCTAATGAGGGATTGTTTCCTGTGTTCGTGGCTGACAACACCCAAAGACATTCTGGGGTCGTGCAGTGATAAAAACAGAACGCTGCAAAGCCGAGAGCAAGGAGCTGGTAATTTTAAACAGAGGAAGAAGAGAGAACCACCCAAAAGTCACTGAGGTCCATGCTTGAGCCAGGAAATTAAAACAAAACCAGGCTTTCTGGCTTGGGACTGGCATCTTTGCTAAGTCCACTGAGCTCTGTAATCTTACCTGCTCGTTAAAATGTCAAAGCAATGGACTGGCATGTGTGATCACAGACTAATGGGAGTGGGACTCCTGTCCTCAGAGGATGCAGCTGGACTAAAACTGATTCTGTTCATAACATGGAACAGCAATGGTCAGTCCAAACAAAAGATAAAGATCAAATCTCCAGCAGAACTAACAGTAGCTTCTTGGCAGTTTCACCCCCAGGGAGCTGCTGGAAGAGGCAAGGATGTCAGAGGAGTGACACACACTCTCTTGCAGTCACCTGCCAGCTGTAAGGGAAGATAGAATCTTTCCTTGCTCCACCAAAGGCAGCTGAGCCCAGACCTGAGACAATGGATTTAATAATAAACACCACGTATTATACATCATACACGTATTAATATAATAATTTATTTCCTTTCCCAATTTCAGAATACAGGCCAGTTATCCAACGTCTCATGTAGACATTAGGGATGACTGACTTGCATACCAGCAACTAAATCAAGGCTTGGAGCCAATATGCTGCAGACTGTAGCACATTTACAGCCTTGGAGATGTAAAAATGAACCGCCCTTCTAGGGAGCAGAAATGTCCACTGTGTTTGAAGAAGAAACATTGTCCTATATAAACAAGCCTATGTAAGTTCCAGATGAAGGAAACAGAGTGGCAATGCAGCACATCCCATAATTCCAGCCAGCTGTCAGGCCAGCTAGGAGAACAACAGATCAAAAGCAAACAATTTTTTCTTTGTGTATTCATGCACTGAAGACATTTTGTTATCATCCTTCGTTCCATTTCACAGTATCATCATTAAGATATCCACATTATTGAAGCCAAACCAAATAGTTCAGTTATTCTCCATCCCCACATCCTCTTCACTGGTCTTTACAGGGCAGAGTTTGAAGCCTGCCTATCATTCCTAGCTGCACTGCTATTCACTTTGACAAAGAAACAAACAGACAGCTGCATGAGACGTGGATTAAAAAAACCCAAACTTTGCAATACAATCTAAATGGCATTGCTGGCCCACCTCTTTGGACCAAGGACAGCATTTTCAGACTTGTAGGAGCATTGTGACCTTCAGGTCTACTTAGAACGGAATTGGATGTCCCATCCTACAGCCTGGGTAAGTCCTGTTAAAAATACCTGGTTTCCTTGAGGAGAACCTGACAGGTTAATGAAACAGGAAAACTGCAACAGCCCCACATGATTTCATCTCCCCTACCATCAGCTGTTACTAAGCAAAACTGCACTAAAAATAGAAAAGCACCATATAAGCTTAATTACTTCCCATGTTTTTGATTGATGTGACTACCTCTTTCAAACTACAAGACATTTTCTCTACTTTTCTTTTTTTTTTTTTCCCCCTGAAGTTTCTACACAATCATTCTCCACCTACAATTTCCAAGGCAATTCCACACCAGAATTTCAATGGTTTGGAGGAACTTGCAGGGTTCAGTCATACAGGGCAGATTGAGGTGGTCTATAATCCCGCTGCTGAAGGAATTACAAGTGTGAAAAGCAGAAAAGTATTAAAAAAGTATGAAACAAAAATAGCATGAGTCTTGCTGTACCTTTGAAGCACAGCAATAGATGCTTGAAGGCTGTATGAGCTGAGAAGTCAGCTTGAGAAAAGAGCACCTTGCACATAACACAAATCCATTCTAGGACAGGCTGGACACAAAAGGGATGATCATGATATGCTGAAAGCCAGGACCAGCTAGAACTCCCTTTGCCATCAAAAGGGAGAAGCAGCACTGCTACAGCACACTTGAGATCATCCAACGGTGTGGACCTAAAATAGTTCAGGTGAATCACATCCTAAAAATGCTTATTTCTGTTCTTTAACTATAAAAGGAGCCTAAGGCAATCAGTTCAGCTGTGTATGCCTATGCTGCAAAGGTTTAAAGAAAGAATGAATTCACTTCTCATTAAAAGAGATTCTGTCCAGAATCACAGAAAGTTCTTGAAGTTATGCAGTAGCGAGATATCTGAGGAAATTACTACCCTGAAACTGGAAATGGGGTCTGCTTTTTTGATTATAAAAGTAGCTATCCAACCTCTCTGTCCATGTTTAAAACAATTATCAGAGTATTACTATACCAAAAGGGCAATTACCAATATGTAAGAAACCAGGTGACTTGACCATACTAAAGGAAAACTTTCACAATGAAGTCACTGTTTCCACTCTCACAAAATAAGCAACAAACAGGAGTTTTAAAGGAGAAAACAAAACATTCTGGACAGCTATTGGCTGTTTCTTGAAGATAAACTCAGTTCTTACTGCAAAACTGTGCCCCTCACAGACTGATGAAGGGGTAAGAAGTGAGGAGCACCCAACCTGAAGCCCTAAGTTCTGGAGCGAGGCCAGCAAACATGAAGAGAACATTGCTGCTGCTTATGCTGCATGTTCCAATCCAGCCTCCAGATTCCAGGCCTGGCAGCTCTCAGAATCATTAAATTTCTAAAGTACTGGCATAATTAAAAAATACTACTGGGAGGAAAAAAAATACACTGACTTGACTGCACGTGCTTGGGTAACTTCCCAGCAACTCCGCTTCCCTCTACTACTTTTTGGATGCTAGAGCATGTTCCCGTAATTTGAAAGTAAACAATTATTCAGGAAGGCTATTCAGGCAGAAATCAAACTGGACACATCCAAGAGGCACGCACTGGTCCATCAGTTAACCAGCAAACCCTCTGACTCATCGGAGGAGTCGCTGAGCCAACAGGCAAGCACATGCTTTCGTTTTCATAAAGCGCACTGGACTCGTCACGCTGCACCAGGGAAAAGCATCCGGCCTCTGCAGATCAAAAGCATTAACCTTGGGATGATGAACAGCCACCAGCAGCCTTCTGACAAGGCACTCAGCCTACAGGCTGATACCAAGTCAGGCTTACAAACCCAGCTCAGCCCAGGGATCTGCTCAAATCTCTACCGCCAGCAAGGACTTTTGCCTTCTAAGGGCCTGGCTCACCTTAAGCAGTTTGTTTGATGCTTTTCCAAACTCAGGGAGGAAGGAAAGGGTGGAAGAGGCTTTCATCCCCTCAAAACAATAGACTCTGAACCCACCAGAGTACCTTTTATTATAGCAGAGTTAAAAAAATGATGTCTCACCCAGACAAATAGAAAGCCCAGCGCTCTCATTTCGGCCTGACTGAGCAGGGACAGGGCAGTGAGGATTTGGGGAGCCTCAGCCAAGTTTGGTCACATCACGCAAAGCCCTTACTCCCAGGAATTCCCAGGCAGCTGGCAGGAGAGCACACCAACACCAGGCAAGGAAACAGAGGTGAGATTTCCGTGACGTGTCTTGCACAGGCTAAAAGCAATAAGCTCTCATTTCTATTTTGAGCTCTTCCAGCTTGTCGTGGGCTGATTGTAGAAATCGCTGCCAACAACCCAAAACAGTGTGAGACCCTCTCACCACAGATCCCAATTTGGGAAAAGCCACGACAACATCTGGTCTGCAAAGGGCCAGAGAGGAAGCCCTGACTGCAGCACAGGACTGAGGGTCAGTACCAGGCATCAGAGACAATTATTTTGAGCACAGATGAACTTTCATCCTGAGCAGAAATTGCCCATTCACTTAAAGCTGCTTTCTGTTTCCTTGGGGACGAGGAAAAACCAGACCCTGCCAGCTTTATCTCTGTTCATGAATCACATCCCAATCTTTCTAGTCTCCTTGGCTACAGCTAAATAAAACAGGGGCAGGAATCATTCGCTGGCCGTTGAGTGCCTGAAATAACGCGACGACTGCATTGCAGACGGGAGGTTTTATGGCAGGGAATATTGGGATCTGTGTTTCGTGCCCTGGGTTGTGGCATAAAGGTGCCTGAGTTTTGGAAATGTGCTGAGGCAGTGCTAGAGGACAGTGCAGGATGAAGGGAGCCAAGGAAATACAATGCTTGGAGTGTGTTGCCCCAGCAGTTCAGAGGGGTGAACTGCCCTGGGACCTGATTAACAGGGGGGATGGATGTGGCTGAGTTCACTTATTTAGCAGTAAAAACACAGAGCACAAAACAACAGACCATCTCCCTCAGGTTGGACCTGATGATCTTTGTGGGTCCCTTCCAAATCACGATATTCTGTGTTTCCAAATCTGAAAATAAGAGCTGGTGGACCTGAGGACTCAAACCCCCCCCCTCCCCAAGTGAGATGGTGATGATCAGCAATGAAAACCGGGCTTCTGTTCAACGTCTTGCCCCCAAATTCCAAAGTTATTTTTGTTTACTGGGTTAAATAGCTCCTATTGCAGACACAGCATCATGCATTGTTTCAGTTTAATTTCAGTTACAGGGTCTCATCAGCCACTTAAACACACACCAAGAACAACCTCAAAAGTTCGAGGCAACGACAACCCTTGCCCACAAGAAATAATCATCTGAATCAGTTTTCACATCATTAAAGGGAATAAAATACTGACTGCATTACCTCCTGCTCTGAAGCTGAGTAGTTTACTCCTATTTCAAATAAATCCAGAAGGGCAAACCACGTTTTTGCTTTACTCCTGGGTTTCAATGAACGTTAAGTGACAGAAAGAAGAAACCTGCTGATCCATTCTCCTAACCACCCACATCAGTAAGTCTTAGTACACGGACTAAATGGAGTATGTAAAGCCTCAGAGCAGGAGAACAGGATTATAATAGGATTTTGGAGGAAAACTAATTCCTAAGAGCAAGTTGCACACAACTTTCCTCCACTGCCTTGCGTAATTAAATCTGTATCCACTGCAAGCTAGAACTGAATGAATAACGAAGCAACCTCTTGAGAAACAACTACATGAAGACTAATAAAAGAGGACACATGAAAATTACTGCCAGGAAGCCTCTAAATCTTCGCCATGTGTTTTACAACGTGCTTGCCTACGGTTGACCCCAGAGCAATATTTATAAAATACAACTGCCAGAAAGCTACAGCGCTTCCTCTCCACAACCCCAAGCTGCTATGCAAGCTGAGGCTTTTCCAGTTCAGTGCTGAATCTTGGGACTTCAGAGAATGGAGTTGACCAGCAACCATTAGAGATGTATTAAAAAAAAAGCCTCCAGCACTAATAATTTCCTCCCCAGGAACATTTGCAAGTTTTCAAACTCAGACCTAAGACTGTCAAGGCTGTGCTTTCATCAGCCATCAGTCTACAGCAAAGAGGCTGACACAGTAATTTCGAATGCTAACTGATTCCTCTCATTTTTTAATAGAAGTTTAAATCCACACAACTCTAGAAGCAACAGACCCCCATGGTAACACACTGAGTTATTTGCTCTCAGCCAAGAATCTACAAAGGATAACAATCCTGCTTTTAAATGTCACAGGAAACTATTTGTCACTGCAGCTTAGGGCAAGTACACAGAGATATGGAAGTTAATTTGATGCTGAAAACCACCCCAAAATGCGTGGAGGCTGGAAGCCACTTTTGGAGGCTGACAGCCGCTTTTGGCACCTGAGATGCTCAGATTAAACACCCAGCCTATATAAACCAAGTGTTGCCCCTGGATTGCAGCACTCTTTTTTTTTTTTTCCAAGCGAAAGCATTATGCATTCAGCAGAAAGAGCTCACTGTCAAGAGTTGCTGTGGACTAAATTAACCAAGTCCTCTCATCTAAACATAAACTCCATCAAATAAAATAAAATAAACTCCATCCAATCAAATAAAATAAACTGCAACCCAAACTGTTGCAGTACAACTGTTATCTTCAGTGAAAGAAATGAGAAAGTCTTTTCTTGCAACACTGAAAGATAAAATGTTCTGGGACGTCATCCAGAGCGTTTGGAGTGATCATGTACTCAGGTTCCATGGATTTAAGTGAGGTTACTTTGTTTCAAAAAAAATTAGGGATGATCCAAAAGAAACACACATTTCATTAGGTTGGGGCTTCCATGTTCCTGCAAGAAATGTTGGAAAATAGATATTGCCTCAGCCACCCATAATTATTATATTTCTCCCAGTACAGCACTGACTCTTAAAGGTTCAGAGATTTTTACAGAGGAGGAGTGAGCATAATTTTGCCAAATGTAAAAGACCAACCACAGAGCCCAACTCAAACCTCTGCACTGCACCAAGAGCTCTGAAATGGAGCATCTTGCACTTGCTGTTCAACTGCTTGAGCACTGCGACAGTGACAGAGCTTCCTAAAATATTCTCCCCAGTAAGTCTTTTCCTTCTGGTTCATTCCTGATCAGGTAGGTAACTTCTTTTTTTTTGTTTTTTTGTTGTTTTTTTTTTCACAGCAGGCCATCCAGTGCCAACACTTTACCTGGAAAGTATCTTTTTAACAGTCCCGTTCCAAAGACCTCTAACTGATTTTTTCTTCTTTAACTGATATTTTTCAAAGTCCACTTCAAGTTACAAACTCCTTTTCCACATTGGTACTGCGTGTTTCTGGTGTCTGTTTGGAGACCACAAATGGAACAGCTACAGCCATAACAACAGCTGTACAATAGCTACATAAGCCTGGTTAAGAAAACACAGTCAGAGGGACTTCATTCTATCAAAAGCACACTTACAAAGTGCACACTACTGAATTATTCTAGAAATAATTATTTGGGTTAGCAGGCTGACTTTTTTTTTTTTCTTTGTGGATTTGATTGTCAGTTTTCCCCCAGAATATCAGAAAATCATCATCCGTCTTGAAGGGGATTTACAATGCCCCCCCCTTGCTCTCCTCCTCTGCAGTTCCCACCTGCAGGTTGAGGTGCCCTCCTAGAGGGCTGCTCCTTTAATTCAGCCAGAACATGCAACAGCTGAATTCAGGATCATCACAGAGTTCCTGAGATTGCCTGAACGGCAGTAACTGTACCACACCGAGCCTCTTTCGATGGTACCAAGTGTGAGATTTTGTCACCCACTTAATTACATCCCTTTGCCACAGGCGTGAACAGCAGAGCAACTGAAAATGTTTCCTGGAGAGCAGAAGCAGTTGCCTCAGCTGCAAACTTCCCTCTCTCCATCCCCAGAGTGAGAGGCTGGAAGTGTTTCCTCATGGAGCAACAGGGACTCCTAAACACATGGTGAGCCGGGTCATCCGAGGGCAAGTCTGCTTCAATTACTTTTTTTTTTATTTTAAAACCCCAAAGCCCTTTGCTGTGCAGTGCTGTACTTTCTGACTTTGTCACAGGGTAGCTGCTACTATTTCTAGGTCAGTAGGACTCCAGCACTGCCCTTTGGCTGTATTTTCACAAGACTCAATACAGTTAACGTGTCAGACACCCCCACAGCAAATCGCTCCTATTGTCTGCTGCTCGAGGGAACCACTGGTTTCACATAAAAAAATGACTGCTTTTATTAAAAGATATTGATAGAGGTCTGGAAATGGTCATTCATGATCTGAAATGTATCTCCCTTGCTCTGACAATGAGAAAATGAGAAATCAGCGGCCCATGCTACAGCATCTCCTGACACTGTCCTCATGCACACAAGCCAGACTGACAGACCACTACAGCAACAGTGCTGGTGTAACACAAGGTGAAAGCTCCACTTCCTCAGCACTGCCTTCAACAGACACTGCAATCAGCCTTGGAGCTGAGTTTACAGCATGAGATATGAAAAACACTGCATTTATGATACGGCATTATTGTTCTTCTCTTCCTTTTAAAGTAGATTAAACTGATGGGCAAAAGCCCTCATTGTAGGTGTCATGCCTAATGTGATTCCCACACAGGACTCTTCCTCCCCAAAGAGAAGGAAAACACACATTGTGCAGGGTTTAGAGATGATTCCTTTGTTCGCTGTTAGTACATTTTTTAAATTGGACTCTCCCTGTAGCTACTTCGTTAATTTATCACAATCAATGCACGGGACCAGACCCCAGTCAGTTTAGATTATCTTTCAAAACCTCCACAAAGCACAAATTCCCAAATCCCAAAGAAGAAAAATTAACATTTAATGACTATTGCTGAGCCACCTGGAAATATTAGGAGATTGTTTTTCAAAAGCTAGAACATTTCTCAAGCATTCCTCCTTAATTTCTTTGCTTCCCTTGTTACTTCTCACCTGTATAAGTCCAAAGATTTGAAGATACAAGATTTGAAGAATAACCTGATCCTTTAGAGGAGCTGAATATGAAAATATATTTGGAGATCAGGATCATTATGATCATTCAAATCACCAGAGACAACCTTGCCAGAGAGAAATATCACAGTTTCAAGGGAATCTCATCTCTCAATAGGAAGAGCCCAGACAGTAACTCCTGTCAGGGTTGATTTTAGTCAGGCTTCTGTTTGAAAACATCAGAATTATTAATTAGTTCACGTACAAAGAGTGACAAAACCACTCAGTAATACATGAGCACTGTCAAAGATCTTCCAGTAGGAGACTAAGTTACATCCCACTAGGGTGGAAATCCTCATGTTTTTAACATTTATTCTACTTCCTGATTAAAAAGACTAGGCAGAGACATTCTGTTGGTATCACAGGCCCACAGAATTGGTACAGGAGATTTTAGAGAAGAAATTCTAGCAATTTTGTTTGGTTTTCTTCCTCATTCCTTAGCTCTGCATTCACTCTTAGAAATTCCCAAAGTGACACAGGACCACTTCCAGAAGGAAGTTCACCAGCTGTGTAACAATCCATGCCTTTCTTGAGAGTTTGGAACCCAAAGCAAAGAGAAATCAAACTTGATGCTGCAGGAGGGTAAAATATCACTGTCTCTCTTCCAAGCTGTGATACTGGTTCCTTAAGGAGAACAGAGCACAGTTAATCACTTGTGCTCCACTCCCAGCAGCTCCTGAAAGCTTTGGGCTTTCATCCTGTTCAGCTTGCTAAAGGCAACACAGTCACAAGCCAGAGTGACATGTTTTTATAGGGATGAAGTTGAGTAATTAAACAGCTAAATTCTCTAGCTCATTTTAAGTCAGATCTTTCACGGAATCCCGTTTTTACTTCGAAAGCGAGGAGCAGTGTGCCCTCTGATCTACTAAATCACCTCTGGTTCAGATGTACGGGGCTTTCTGGTTCATAGAGCTGCAGTTTTAAATCATAATACACCTCCCTGATGTGCTAAACTGCTGATCTGTGACGCACAGTTAGGTGGGAAGACATGGAACCGGTGGAAATCCCCAGCTGCCACACACACTGAAGCAGAAGGGATGAATTCCTGATGCGAACCCATCAAATATGTATGTGTTTTGGTAGGAGAGAAACGGAGCAGACAGTCTGGAGATGCAAAAGGAGACATCAGGAGCCACTGCCACATCCAAGTCACTACATCCCTGAGCTGTGCAGCCCACCAGCATCAGGCTCTGCATCGTGAGTCTGCTCTTTGGAAGATGTTTCCACCTGCATTTCGTGGAAGTGATTGGTAAAATCAAAGACTTGACGAAGAAATAATTTTCTGGTCGGTTACAGCAGCTACATCACACACTGTCAGGCAGCTTCAACATGCACATTCACACACGTTCTCCCTCTGTTCATGCTATATACGTAAGGTGTATGTTTACAAATGTAGGGCTGGGTTTATTATATACATATTAAAAGGGGAAAATATGCCTCATATGCTCTATCAGTTGGCTTAGCTAAGGCTGTTGAAGACTGCAGTTGCTATTTAATGGTTGACAGAGATTTAGATAATGAAGTCTCTGGATGAGGAAGCGATGGTATTTATGAGACTAACGAATATTTGGGCTTATCCTGCCTTAAAATGACTATAATAGGACAAAGCAGAGGAGTCAACTGGGCAATTGACAGCAACGACAAACAGAAGCTTTCACAATTCAAGCTTTAATTATGTGGAATGCACTGGCTAGAGAGGATGACCCACAATTTCACTGAATATTCTAGCACATCACTCTTTCTACTCCATATCCAAATAGCTACTTCTGCTCCTCAACATACAGCAGCAGCAGTTATTTTCTGATTACTTCAAGAAAGAAATTTCCTGAATCTGATTGATACTGACCTTCTGAGCTCTCCTCCCCCCCAATATGTTTCTTGTTTACTTCACTTATTCATTAGTAGCTTCCTTACACACTGCATAGATTATAAAGCCAAGAACGGCAAAGCAAATAAACAGAGATTAAATAAAGCTGCAGCAAAGTTAGGTCTTTAAGAATTAAATCCAACCTCTAAACTGCGGAGGCAACTCTTCAAAAGTCACGCTAAGCAGAGTATGTACATTTGCAGTCCAACTTCAATTTAAAGTGGATGACAAGTTTAGCAAGGATAATACCCTTCAAATACTGGCTGATTGGAGAGGCAAGGACATTTGCTCAATTTGCAGATAGTATTATCCTCCTGGCTTCCCGGGAGTTGATGCCCCGCTGTGAGCTTACAATAAGAGTTTTCCTTCTGAAGTCCCTGATGTGGGAGCGTTTTTTCTTAAAGATCATGGGAAAGTTTGGGGGGTTTTATTTTAAACCACTGCAGCAAAAAAGTAAAGAAGATTAATTGGGTTTGCTGCACTATTCATCTCACTGCTTTTGGTTAATTCACAGTCAGCATATCCTAGAAGACAGACTTTAAATCTCAGATATGTCCTCGTTAATTATTATAGGATATTATAAAAAGACAAATGTTTTCGGGTGCTGAGAAAAAGTGACATAGTATTTTAACCTACATATGCATGTTTCTTTCAGGTTATTAATCTAGTAATTATCTACCTGCAAATTCATACCCAGAGATAAAATACCCTGCTTTTTTTTTCCTTCTGATTCCTAACCACTTAACAATCAAGATGCACAGCAATGCGCTGATCTCATCCAGTACCGCTTCAAGTGTAAACTTCCACTCGCAGCAGAAGGTTTCAAACAGATGGTGCTTGGATAGAGCCAATTGATACACAAGTAAACCAGGACATCCTGACAGCTACGGCCAACAGGCTGCACGACAACTCCCAGAGAGCTTACGAGGCAAAGCTCAGTCTTATGGAAAGCCCAACGCTTTCCAGGGAATTTGTTACGGCCGTTGGGACAGGGTGTGGTTAAAAAAAGCCCACTTGCACTGTGACCCCCGAAACGCAGCCGAGTTTTTGAATGTGAGCCATCAAAAGTTTTCCTGCAATTAATAATTAGGCAGTTCGTTACTTGCCAGTGAGAGAGGTCAGATATTTAATCTTCCTGACTCGTGGTAAAACAGGTTAGTAATTAAAAAAAAAAAAACAAAACAAAACAGTAAACCTACTTCTACACAGGAATACATTATTATATCTATTTACTATCAGTTTTCTCTAAGTATAGTATGTATATACACCTTATAGTAACGAGATAATTTTCTTTTTACAGATTAAATAACTACATGCTGGCATTCAGCAGAACATGGCCCTGCACTGTAAAAGCAGGAGGTCAGAGCCAACCAGGCAGGGTGTTGGTGCTGTGATCAGAGAACCCCGACCATCTCAGCTACTCCCTGGGAAAGCTGCATTAACCCCCTGCTGTGGGTCAGGCTGTCTCTTCCCTCCCACACCCCAGCACCACCACAACCACCCAGCCTCTCTGCTGCAGATCCAGGGAGGGCAGGTCACCAGGGGCCACTGCCTTGCCGGGGTGGGGATGAGGTTTATTGTGCTGAGCTGCTTTTTCTGCCGTGAAAAGGGAAAGAGCATTACTGTAAACAAGGAAGGGACCAGGGGCTGCTCTTTACACACGGGAGCAGAGGGATGGCCCCCCAGCCAAAGCTCAGCTTGGATTCCTCCCCTACAGGTGCTGAGGCAGGACTAGCCTGGCATGGAGGTCCTCCCCACGTCTTCAGCAGGGTATGGAAACCGAAAAGTGGTCAACACATTTAACTGCATTAGTCTGAACAATCTGAGCTCTGCAACACACCTGTTAAATATTTTATCGCTTCTGATTAATTGATGGATTTTTAATTTTTAACTATGCTCGCATATAATTCTGAATTCTTGGCGAGAAACAAAGGACTGACACAGTTTAGTAACCTGCGCTCTGTGAATACTGTACCCATCTCTCATTACGATCAACACCACCCCCTTCCAAACCAGAGGAACAATTTCAATGAATTTAATTCTGAAATGTTGAAATATTCCAAAAATATAAAATATTCTAAGATTCTTGGCATTTCTGAGGCACAATTTGCCCAAAATTTCTCTGTGTGTTACAAACATTAAAGAATGTCTGCAATACCAGCTACATGCTGTAGCCTGGGGCTCTTTCAGTCCACACCACAGGGAAGGTAAGATACAAAAACACTGCCTGTATATCCTCAGCCTGCACAATTAATGAGCTGAGACTAAAGCTCCTCTTAATCCCTGGTCTCGTATCTGATTGAAGTACATTGGGGATAACTATTTTTTTATTTTTTTTTAACTTGTTAGTACACACAGCTACGATGTATCTTTTCTTGTAAGAATGAACAAAACCAACCGACCAAAGTAGCAAATGGGATTCAGTTTCCTTCTGTTTATCACCCTACTGTGTTCCAGAAGGACTGAAAGAGAATCAATTTATTCCATGGTTAGGGGGGAATTGGAGTTGGCTGTCGGTCCATAACCATATTTGTGCTGACAGCTTTTGGGAACTCTCTGCAAGGTCTGCTGAAAAAGAACCAAAACTGGTAAATAACCACATTTACATTCTTGAACATCATCTTTTTGCAGGGGTTTATTTGCCTGTTTTCACTAAGACCCTTTCTTCCTAGAAAACACACTCTCAAAGGATAATTCGCTGCCTCAAGTGCAAATACAGAGATGTTCCTGATCACTCCTTTTATTAGTATTCAGCAAACCTGGAGATCAGGCAGGATTTGTACACACTCATAAGAGACACCATCAGCCACAAACAGCATGAAATACAGACAGACAAAGGAGACAAGGGATGGAAGGGCAAGGTACACGTCCCCATTTCAGAGACAAGTAATGGAGACACTGAGAGGCACAGCAAGTGGAGATGTGCAGAAAATCCAGGTGAAATCCATTCACCTTGAAAAGTTCGTGAGAGTGGAAGAACCAACCACCGCTGCTGGTGTCTGCCAGAAAGCAAGCGTGACCCAAAGCATCATCAGAAAGAACTCACACTTCATATGTATTGTAACTTTCAGGTATTTACACTCGAGTTCTTCCTCTGAACACTTTTACTGTGCTGTTACTGAGAGGAGACCCAGGGAGGCTCCCCCCACTCGAGGGGCTGGCACCATCCCACATCGCGTGCTGAGCCAGAGCATTCCTGCACAGCACTCCCTCCTACTGCCATGAATACCCAGACTGATGTGGAGTGGCCCCCCGGGTGGCAGCCACTCTGATCTGCACTACATGAATAGAGAAACATCCTTTGACTGAGAAATGAAAGCTGACAGTCAGTCCAGACTCCTCCTGCACTCATCTGCACAAGCTTTCACATCCAATACTACTTCAAATGCAGAAATTTAACTACAGGGGCTCTTCACTTTCATTTGGAAAATAAAGCTGCAGCTCTGTATCCCTGCTCTTTATTCTGAGGCTGGGTTTGTCAGAGGGGTTTTTGTTGTTTTGTTTTACAGCAGTACTCAGGGCCTCAGCAGTGCCCTCCTGATTAACTGCTACAGACACAACAGCACAGGCTGGGCAGGTGATTTACTTACTGCAGAACATGCTGCAGCGATGGAGAACAGTGATTTCATCTCTCTGACTTTACAGCTGAGGCGTTTTGGAGGCAGTTCCTCACGTCCCTGAGGGCAGATGAAAATGATTCATTGTGTGTAAGTGCTGTTACCCCACTACTACCACCATGCTCTTATTTCACTACTAATTGATGCTCGGGGCAGTGCTAATGAACTCTGAAATGAGCTTCTTCACCTATCCCTTGGCCAGGACAGCTGGAGGAAGGTCACTAAATGGAAAGGTGCACAAGGGGCACAAAAACTGCAGGAGCAATGCATCCAAGCAAAAAAAAAACACCTTTGCAGCCTCCTCACCTGATGTAGAAAGACTCAGATATTCAGAAGACTGCTCACACCAAAGGAAACTGCAAAGAGCTTAAGAAGTTTCCATCAAGTGACATCATGACTCCTGGGCTAGGCTGCCCTGCTGAGATACCAGGGATACACATCCAGCTGCTGGGAAAGCAGCTCCACTTGCTGCACTCTTACACCAAAGGAGATGGGAAGCAGAAACATATGCTCCATCAAAACCAGAGTCACAGCAGGACTCAGAAGTAACCATATGGCTACTGCTTTTAAATATAGAGTGAAGGGCATTCTATTAATGCTGATGCAGTGCTGCAATCTCTAGTTTACACCCTTATTGATCTTGGATGCTTGCAAAAAATAATCGAAGCAACGCTGCATATATTTCCGATTTCGTTGCTAATTCAGTTCTGTTTCATGGTCCTTCACAGGCAGGCTACAGTTTCTATGCATATATTATTTATCAGATGTATGCTTTTCCCATTTACTCATCAATTATGTGCATTAACTCCTTAATTACTTGCAGCTTGAAACCTTCAAGCCCTGTTTGCCCTAATTTTAGTTTTGACTGGCACAGTCAATGAAAGAAGATGTAAAATAACAGCATTAATAAAGATTTATGAAATCTGCAAATTAAATTAGTGAAGTCATCGCTAAATGTTGCCTTTTTTTTTTACTGGACTATGAAACATATGTAAAGCCCTAGCACATTCCAGAAATACATACAGCAGAGTTATTCTCTAGATGTAAATTGACTGAGCACAGCCATCTTGATTTTGATCACAGAATTATAGAATGGTTTGGATTGGAACGGACCTTAACACAGATCCTTTGGGGCAGCTCATATTTGTATCAAAATGCTTTAATCAACATTTAGCAGCTAAAGCAGCCACTGTCACGAAAAATGCACAAATGGATTCGTACAACCTACAAGGATGAATGCAGCAGCTGAAGCAATTCCAGGGTAAAAAAAAAAAAAAGTCTTTTTAGAAATCTCACATCCTAAAACCAGCTATGGGCAAAGACTATTTTTTTTTTCCTTTGTAGCAGTGAACTGCTCAGAGGGAGAAGTGATTTCCTGATCTGCCGACACAACGCTCTTGTAGGAACGGAGCCGCCAGCTGACCTGAAGGGAAAAAGTCAGCCTGAGTTCACACAGCATCATTTGAAAAGCAGACCTACTTGCACAGCAAAACTGCTGCTTCAATTCCACAAATGGCAGCCAGACACATGCTAACACAGCAGTTTTGTGACATAGGAATACATTAACATTTATCAAACTGAACCGCAATTAATTGGGTGCTACCAGGAAAAAAAACTTTTCCTGCCCACAGTGGAAGAGGAAAAGGTCTCCTGTGGATTTGTGCCCTACATCCCATACACGGCCTCCATCCATCATCAACAGTCCTTGCTCTTTGTCCTTCTCAGTGACATATTCCCAGTGATCACTCACACCGCTGCACCCCCTGCTTCCTCCAAGTCCCTGAAGACTCACACCACTTCTCTACTCCTTGCTACTCCTGTTGAAACCCCTCTCCCTCTTTATTTCCCCTAAAATATGCAGCATTTCTTCCATATGTTCTTGATGAATGACCTCCAGTGTCCCCACCACAGCCTGAGGTTGCGTTTCTCTCTGTGAGGAGATCACTTTGAAAACCTTCCCTCCCTCCAGACAGCCAGTGACTTCCACTGGCCTCACTGAGCCATTTCCAGAGATTGGATGCATCTGCTCTGCCTTTGGATGTGCTGGAAAGGGGTAGATGGGTTCAAAAGATACTGGGAGGAGGTAGAGGAGACAAGATGAACTAGCAGACAAAAGGAGAAACAGAATTATCAAAAGCATTCAAGTTCCTTATGAAAGCATCCTAAACACGCATTGTCCAATCCCGAGGCACCACCGGAGTCTCCTCTGGAAACGATCCAGCCGTTGCTGCCATCAAAAATCAGAACAATGGGAACGGTTTTGGGTGTTCACAGCGGCACAGGAAAGGGAAATGAAACCCCCAAAAATTAAGCAGAGCTTCTGCTGGGCTGCTCGCCACTTTCCCCACCCGTTTGACTTCAGAGCACAGACCTTCACACTTTGAACTCCCAGGCAGAAAACCACAGCAGGAATTCTTCCCTGTTAATGGCAGGAAGCCATTGCTGAGGGTTGGTAACTGCTGTCTGGGATTAAAGCTGGGGTCCTGCACATCTTTCCTAAAACTACCCACCCATGGTTTAGGTTTACATCTAAGAGGCTTCAGCAGCAAACCTTTCCACGAGGTTCAAAAGTCATGCATTAAAACACGATAAACTTACTACTTCAAATGTCTTCCCAAATTACATCAACTGCCTGTTTACTTTTCCCTGTGTTAGTTCCTTGGCACGGTCTTAAAATAATATGGATTTATCCAGGTAAAAAAGAGCCCATCTTACTGACATGGGGTCCCCCAGCACAGCAAGTCCAGAGAAGGCCACGAAGATGCTCAGAGGGGCTGAGAGAGCTGGGGTTGCTCAGGCTGGAGAAGAGAAGGCTGCAAGGAGACCTTGGAGCCCCTTCCAGTATTCTTATTCTTGCTATTGCTACAGTGGCACAGTTAAATTGATTCTTAGTGTTATTATTAACTCAATACATCCACAGGTTTACATGGGGGGAGGTGGGGGGGGAAAGGGCAAGATAGGAATTATGAAGAGGAAAAAAAAAAGTCTTTTCATTGATTGGATTGTTAGCATGCTGTGAAGATAAAATATGCACATTCTGTATGAGGCCTTTGTTGGCCAGGAATGGAGCACAAAGAACTAAATAAGCACTAATTACCAGGAGCTAAGATTAGTCTCTCCTAGCCTGTGGTAAATACAAAGGTGAGTTTTAATAGAGGAGCGAGGAGATTAAGCAACATGAATTCTGACAAGAGCCGTAAGGAAAGGGCGAGTAAATTATCCCTTGTGATCCAAAAATATAAAATGAAGAATTCATTATGCCTTCCCCCTGAAAAAAAGCCACAGCTTCTTTCTTCATAAAAATTCAGCCTGGGACAAAGAGGCACTATCACATGTATTCTGCAGTTGTGGAGGAACTCCACACTGATCTCCAAAATTCCTGAGTCCTATTTACTTGTGATCAGGATGGACATTTGTTAAGTGTTACCACTGCTGCCTAAGTCAATGCCCTCTGGAGCTCATAGTGTGTCTTTTCTTTCAGTGCCTCAGTTCCACTGACACCGGCTGCTGTACAGCAGAACAAAAATGCCATACAAGAGGAAAGCACGTGGCCCACTTCTGAACAGCCCCTTTCTAAACACTTATTGTTTAAACTGAAAGAACTCAATCACACAAACTAAATATAGCTAAGAACAACCATAAACATGCAAGGGTCTCAGCAGAAGGGAAGAAAAAAAAGGCACTTTCTGTGCCTATCCAACAGTTCTGGTATAAGGAATATGTATATATAAATATGTATATATAAATATATATCTATAAATATATATTTATAAAAATTTATGTATATATATAAATACATATATAAAAATACTTTAGGCTCAAAAGACCATCTTGCTTCTACAAATCACAGTGTATGACAAAGTTCAGCAGCTTTGGAGAATCTGAAGCTTGCTAATGTCACCTAAAAGCAGATGGGAGCAGAGCTGGAAGCAGGCTCAGCAGGGCAGAAGAGAGGGAGAAGCAAAGAGACAGGTTGCAGGAAGAGAATATTCTAATTTTCCAGTAGCAGAAACATTTTTTTAGCATCTTCACAGATGTTGGCCAATTTATACAGCTTGTGAGAGATACAAGTCAGAAAATAATCTGGAGCATTTGGAACAGTGCTCAGCTCTTGTGGATGGTGATCACTTCCCTTTGAGCCTGTTAAGTAAAGCTAATGAAGCACTAACAGAGCTGTTTTCCTCTGGCTTTTTATTTAGTGCTTGGAGTTGTTGGAGTTCAGTAAAATATGAGTTTTGCTGGGTTTTATGTGGTAGATGCACTGGTAGGTTTAAGAGACAAGGGGCTCCTCCTGCAATTTTTTTTTTTTTTTTGCTGGCAAAACAACTCATCTGATTTGTCCCTTCCATCTAGTTGGCAATATCCACTAAACTTGGAAGAACCTAAGGGTTCACCAGAGATATAATGGTTAAAGTAGGCCAAAAAGGTAAAATAAAATGAAATAAAACAGATTCAGAAGCTGTGAGAAGAACTGAGGGCAAGGAGGCGGATGGAGTGAATTTAATTGTGCAAGTCCCACTTCCCTAGATTAAAATGCATGACTTTGGAAGGGAAGGAAGGTTATAATGGGGAAAGTTAAAGGAGACACATCCAAACCACAGGTAACTGATGACTACAGCCCATAATGAGAACAGAAAAATGCTTTCTAGTTCATGAGTATTAATAGGCTAAACTAATTTCTCCCTCAAAAATTGTCAACTAGAATGCTGATTTCAGAACTGGGCCGTCATTCAACAGAGCAGCATTTTAAGTATTATTCTCCAAGCTTTGAGAGGTAAAGATTTCTTTCATGTGGCTACAAAAAAATGAAGAAGATTCAACCCTTCTGCAATCCTTCCATGGCTTTGCTCCCAAGTTATAGCATAAGGCAAGAGGAGCTAAAACCTTTCATTCTAGAGCTCCCAAAAGAAGTCCAATCAAGCTCCTTTAGAGAACCTGTGGGTTTTGCTTCGTTTTTCTTCCCACCAACATGAGGTTCCTCCAAGACAACACAGAAGAGCAGAATGCAGCTACTCAAGGCAGAAATTAAGCAGCAAAGGAAGCTGTCACCCTGAACCTGGCCAAAATGTTCATGCCCTTGCTAACATTTCAAGTGTACACAAAAGGCAGTGAACACACTACTAAAGAAATACCAAAGAACTCAAAATACCAGTCAGCCCAACACAGCCAGCAGGCCAAAGGCATCTAGAAACAAATGGAAGAAAATCACTTTGGGATAAATTTAATTAACTTAAAAAAAAAATCAACAAAAATTACTTTTTTCTCGAATATATACTAATAATGCTTGCCTACATTCCCACTCCTTAAATGGCATGTCCTTTGTAGGCACTGACATTATTGATTTCCTGCAAACACCTCCTTCCTACAGTACATTCCTGCTTTCATTTCCCTCCCTCACCTGAAATCCCTGTAAAAACTCATCATCTGGATGACTTTGAACCTCACAGACTCGATACAAGACTAGCTCAGCACAGTTATCCGCTCTGCCTCCCAGAGAAGATGCCAATCAAGTATTTGCCAGGCTCACCCTCTTCCTCAGTAACTTTAAATGTGACCTGAAATCAACTGTCTTGCAGGTATTTCCAATTTGAATGAAATTATTGGGCTCAAAGCTCCATATAAGTGACTTTTTTTGGTTTGCTGAGACGTTTTTGATGTTCACAAGTAACTGTGCAAATTGGTTCCATTTCTGCACCTCCTTCCAGCCATAACTTCCCAAAGGCCACGTACACTCAAGTGCATTTATTTCCATACATTAACCAGCATCATCTGCACAGTATTTTGCATCCATGAAATTGATTTATTAAAACTCACTATCAGCAATTCAGCATAAGAAACATGTATTTGTGGCACCAGTAGGAGAAGCAAATAAGAGCAGAATAATTCTGCCTCTTCTTCATCATCGCACTTTCAAAAAAAAAAAACCCAGAGCATTCATCACACAAAGAATGTGCCTTTCCAGTAACAGCATCTTCTTCATACATATGCACACTCCCTCCAGCCTACAGTTAATTATTTCCCCAGTAAAATTATTGCTATACAAATTTAAATAATGCTCGTAGCTTAGTGAAATGAAACACATGCACACAAAAATAACTGTAGTCCCAGATATTCACACCAGATGCTGGTATTTTTTTTTCATTTGTTATGAGAGAAACTGAAAGTGCAGAAAAATAGAGACCCCACCCCAAAGGGCTTCAGCTCTGCTACCAACACCACCAAAATCTGGGTGTGGACCTTGAGGACCACAGAGGTGACAGAACTGAGTGTTCTGTGAGGCAAAACACACTCATTGTGTTTATCTTGATTTCCCCCCTGCAGCCCATGGAGAAGCAGCTGTGCCCCTTGCAGGCCCATTCCCCATCCCCCTGTGCTGTCTGAGGGGAGGAGGTAGAGAAAAACTGAGAGTAAAGTCGAGCTCAGAATGAAGGGAAGGGTGGAGAGAAGGTGTTTGAAAATTTGGGTTTACTTCTCATTACTCTGCTCTGATCTCACTGGTAAAAAATTTAATTAATTTCTCCAAGTCAAGTCTGTTTTGCCCATGATGGAGTAACCTCTCCCTGTCCTTATCTCGACCCACGAGAGTCTTTTGTTGTATTTCTACTCCCCTGCTCACCTGAGGAAGGGAGTGATGGATCAGCTGTGGTGGGCACCTCTGTGGCCAGCCAGGGTCAACCTCAACCTCCCACAACAGTGCTTGAGATAAAAGCTAGATACAGATATAAGAATACAGCTGTTTATACAAACAAAGCCAGTATTTGGCATGCCAAGATCCATTGACAGGTCTCTAATTCTGACTAGGTGCAGGAGGTGCTGAACCACACAACTGGGGGACTTTCTTGGTGGCTCTTATTTGAAGGTGCTGCCCACATCCCAGCTCACAGAAACAAACCAACCCAAGGTCTCCTCGCTCCTGGGAGCCCTAGGGCAAATGTAAACCTGAAGGAAACTGGACAAAGCAGGAGAGCAGCATTTTGTGAGAAATCTCAAATTATCTTTAACAATTTTTCTTACACGTCTCCTTCCTACAGGTGCTCCCAATTTCCCTGTGGTAAGCACAGCCTACGCTACAAAAACACTGATGATGGTTGCTTAAATACATGTTGCTCCAGCAACTGCAATATGGGGATTTAAAGGCAGAACGTTTCAAGTGATTTACGATTCATTTCTGCATCTCAATCTAAGCACTGCAAAGCTTGAGTCCTCATCTTTCTGGAGAAATGCGCAATTTGACGGGTAAATGAATATTCAGACGATGAAGCGAACAAAAGCATCTCTGAGAGAACACCAGACTGCAAACGCTGCTCCATTTTGGGAGCCAGAGAGTGGCAGATAATGAGTGTCTTTCTCAGTTCGTCATCTCTCTCTGGGCAGCGTGGAGAAGGCTGGAGATGACACAACGCCCACACCAGCAGCGGCCAAGCCAGGGCAAAAACAAGGCCTTGCAGCCCAAAATGCCACCCCCTTAAACACCACGGTGCCAGTCACACGTGGCAGTGCCAGCCACACACACAGGTGGTGTGTTTGACTCAGGACTTCTGATGAAAACGTTCATTTTTAGCCAGCACCCCCCTGTGACTTGGCAAAAGCAACACCCACCCCTGATGTCACCCCCACCAGGCAGTGAACACCAACGCTCGTTCACACACGGCAAAATAACAACCTTAAGCAGGAACTCATGTAGAAGCATTTCCCAGTACAACTCCATTCCTAATTCCTCCTGGACAACGAAAATAATGTTTTTTAAACAAAAGCCTGACCAGAGACACTGAAAATTCAGCATGATGTACAGTTATGCACAATATTTACACCGAAGAAGTGAGTAAGTGGCAGATACACAGTGAAGGAAAGGGCGAAGTAGAAAGTGATCTTTAATTAAAAGGCTTCAGACAAAATGATTCTGGCTGCTGAGACAGGGTTTAATTTTATTTCTGTCATGTGTACTGGATTAAATGGCTTGGAAATGTTCGTAACACAAGGTTAAAACACAAAGAGCTTGCTCAGGAACAGTTTGATTATTTGAAGGTGCCAGTTACAAAATTGGGAATAATTTTGTCCCATCAACTCTTTTCCATATTGTGTCCTTGAGGAATCCCCCAGAACAACACCCACTGATGTGCCAAGCAGGACTACTTTGCTTTGTGTTGAAAACCAACAGCCCTTCAACATTCTAAGAGCATCTCACAGTAGCTTAGGAGACAACATAATTAATGGGGTTTGGCTGCTTCTGGGTCTAATTTTTGAACTTGAAACACCTTGAAAATGTAATTCCTGGCCATGCATGGGGCACACTCTCGATCATTAGGACTTTTAGAAGCACCCAAGACTATTAGACATTGCCAAAATGTTTTATAGATATGTGTGCACTTACAATGAACTGCATTTTTAAACATGTTCTGTTGGCCAAAATGAAGAGGTTTAGATTGAGAAAATAGGATTAAATTTTATTAGGCTGGTCCAATACATGAAGACTAGTATCACAGCCCATATTAATGTTACATGGGTCTTGTGACAGTTTCAGAACCACCAGGCAATTATTAACAACATTCTTTAATTCTTTTATTACATTCTCCAGAGGGCCTAAAAGACTATTTTTAGAAGTGCAAAGACAGATTTTGTTTGGACTCACTACTGCTTATTCACTACCTTATTCATTCACCACAAATGAAGGAATCTTTGCCTAAGTGATGATACTAATATTTAAGGGGGGGGAGGGAAGGAGAGATAAAAAAAAAAAAAAAGGAAATAAATCAAGCTTGCTCTAAATCCTTGGGAGTTATTCAGCTGCTTCACTCTCCATGAATTTCTTAAATGGCGTAATTGCCATTGACCTTCCCTGTCGTTTAGGCCCTTCAACACCCAGGGAAGGTCAGAGCCAGTAAATTGCTGGCACCCTTGACTGAAGCACATTGATCAAGGCCAGTTTAGCACTTGCTTAGTTTAGCAGATAAAACGTGGCAGTCAGCAATTCTAAATAAATTATACGATTTCCAGATAGTGATGTACGATTCTCACAAACACGATGACTCAGCACCCGGGAGAGGGGAAAAACCAGAAGAAAATCTCGGGAGCTTTAAGAGAGGGCCAAAGCATAATTTAACCTGTCTTTTTGCTACATTGAAAATCCCCCCAAAAGAACTGGGTAAAAATTCCTTGCAACGGCACTACCAACGCCATCAGAGAGGTTTAGGTTGGAAGGACTTTAAACATCATCTCGTTCCAACCTCTCTGTCATAGCAGGGACACCTTCCACCAGACCAGTTTGCTCAAGGCCCCATCCAGCCTGGCCTTGGACACTTCCAGGGATGGGGAATCAACAGCAGACTGTCCCAAGGATGTTGCAGCTGAAGGATGGTTTAAACAATTTGCCAGCGATGAAGACTAACGGGAGTCTATCTGCAAAGTCTGCCATAAACTGCAATTATGAGATCATAACCCAGCACTGCCAAACCCACCACCAAACCACGTCCCCAGGTGTCACATCCACACGTCTTTCACCTTTTGCACAGAGCAAAGACACAAGTCGTGGAAAAGCACAGGAGATTGAAGTTTGCAGCACTGCTGTGGAAACACAAACGCTCTGCTCGAGTATTTGATGTGATGCTGTATTTAGAAGTTACCTATTAAAAGATGAGGACCTAAAAAAGACATTTTAAGGTTCACTTTGCTTACAAGTGATTATTTGTTTTTCTTTTGGGTAAGATGAGCAGTAAGATCAGGTGTATTATGAAAACAGATTGTGGTTTCTGGTTTCATTAGGCATATTTTTGTTAGTGTTTCCAGTAGGTGGATCTCCTGTTACCTGTCACTATGTGATAACACACTCTGCTGTTTGTTATGATAACCCAACCCCAAGGGATCCCTATCTAAAATGTAACTTTTTTTTTTTTTTTTTTTAAAAACTAAAACTTGCTATAACTTTTTAAAACAGCTGTGTTAGCACTGCCAGACAGTACTGGCTGGGACCAATTTAATTCTTGCCTGAATTAAAGTGAAAAAAAGAAAAAAAGGGAATCTTATCACTTACTCTGTGCATTTTTTTTCTCTTCTCTAACAACTCTGACTGCAATCAGCCAGGTTTAGCTGCTGGATTAGCAAAGCCTCGGAGATATCAAGGTCCAGTAGGGTTCATGGACTAGAGTAACACTCCCACCAAGGACAAGGCTGCTCCTGAATTCAGGCACCAGAATTCAGCTGTGAAGGTTTCAAAACCAGCAAAGCTGAAGCTGTTGTCTTACTTGGCATCAGAAAATCCCAACAGGGGATATATAAAACTCCCAAAGTTGTAGATTAGAAATGTTATTTAAAAACATGGTACATTCATGTACTTCACCATGACTATATGCTACTCATACAGAGAGGATTCAACTGAAAGAGTTTTTTGTCACTCCTTAAAATCTTAATATCTCCCCATTTCTGTGGCAACAACAGTCACTCACTCTGAAAAATCCAGCCCCTTTCTGCTTGTTATATTGTTCATATGAAAAAAAATGCAACTTTGATTATTCAGGTAAAGGGAGAGTATTGCAGATAGAGAATTTTCATGTTGAACTGGGTAGACTCAAATTGATCCTTCTAAAGTAATAATGTATTTATTCCTATCCAGCTGTAAACTATTTACTAAATTTACTAATTTACTAAAACTTCCAAAGCTTACTCTGAAGTATTATGCAGTTCTAACAGCTATTATATAGGAAAAGTGAAGAGGAGATAGCTGGGTTACTTGGGTTACCAGACCTGCTACGTTTGATGTAAAAAACACTGCCTTGTACTTATTTATGTCCTAATCATTCGTAGTTTCTGCATCACATCCTGCTCCAAGTGTCCTCCACCAGCTGCACTTGTATTGACAGTTAATACAACCAGCAACAGAATGCAGCTTTAGGGAAGGAGTTAGAAAAACTACACCTTGTTCACAGCTGGATAAATTACACCAACATTTTGCAACACGACCGTGTCTCGGGAAGTGTCCCAGCGGGCTCTGGTCCTCACCTCAGACACTCTCCTCCAGAACAGTTCCTTCAAAGAAATGCTCTTAAGATTTACCAGCATGCCAGGCAGGAAAGCCAAATGATGCTTTTGCAGAGTTAGGTGTAGCGTTTCTGTGATGGTTAGAAAGGTGGATAGGAGAGAAGAAGCACCCTCCTCTTTCTGAGGCAGAGATGAGGCCACAAGTCACGGAATGCTGATCCCACCCACAGGCACTGCATTGTCGAGTTTGCCCCCTTCAGAAACAAACCACACCACACAGACCCTGCCACCAAACTCCCCCTCCAAAACATTTTGCAGCGTGTTTTAAATGCATTACCCAATCGAACTGGGCACATAAAACACAAATTGGGAAATTGCAAGCATACCAAGCATGGTCAAAATAACTTCTTCTAATCCCCAGTTTATGTGATTTTGAATTTACTGTGAGGTTAAAGCACAGACTTACTGGCACAGAACTGGTAATGACCTTAAGAAGCAAGTCAAGATAGGTTAGGGCTTTCTGACAAGAAACAATAACTTAGGTGCAAGATTTGTGTTCCTGCCACTGGTGGATTCAAATTAAGTGATTAGTAATTAAAAAAAATAATTAAACCAATAAAAATATTAAACCAATACACTTGCAGATTCACTGTCATTTTATGGGACATTCCCTGGCAGATGATTAAAATCGAAGGGATTTACCGGACACTCAAGGTGACTATTTTCTCTCATACCAAGTTTTGGGAATGGGACTAAACCCAAGACTAAAAGTCACACCCAGAAACTTCCAGAACTACAAACTTCTGGTGGCAGCACTTGAACGAGAGGTTTGCTTTTATAAAAATCAATTTAACTCAAGTCTAGAGGCAAACCATTAACGTTGAAGCTTCTCAAAGTTTGGGTTTTCTTCAGGTTTTATCACTGATCAGCCATGGAACTGACACACTGAAAGATGACATTTTTCAACACAATCTGACCACGTGTTAACCCCCATAAGTGGATTTTGCCTACAAGTCAACAAGTCACAACTTAGAAAAAACACACAAACAAAACAGTTCAATTGCCACAAACAATAAAAACTCTGTTTTAAACTATTCAGATCTCTTCAGCCTTACAGAGAGAAACACAATGTAGTTTTCCCCTTGTGGAGGTCAGGGCTTTAGTTATCCTCAGACTGCCACTGCTCTGTCTCCTGCTCTCAAGAATTTTAGAGCTACTACAGCTTTCCATCCAGCAGGTGATGGACTCGAGGAGAACCCCAAACCCTCCAAAAAAAAGTTACGATTGACCAAAACAACAGGAAAAAAAAGTCTCATTTAGAGATGGAAAAAAGCTCAGTAACCAAGTCAGAACCTCACAACCACATTAGCACATCGTTTCAGATGGATTACTGAGCATCAAGGACTAGTCAGCAGCGCGGACCTGGTGGAGCCACCAGCTCTCTTCTTATCAACACCCAGTACACGTGGATGCTCGAGGATTTCAGATAAGCCTCAGGGAACATCAAGATAAGAAAATAGCTGTTTTCCTCCCTAGGAAACCTGCTGTCATTTCGCCCCCAGAAAGAAAAAGCTTCTCCATGGACACACGAATGTAAACCTTTAACCAGTCAGCGAACCGAAAACTTAACAAACAGATCTGAATATTTACATTGGGGTATGTACACCCAGCGTATATGTATCTTGGAACAGATTTGTAAATGTTTCCACTGTGTACTGCTTGTAAAATTTCAGAGTTTTGGAACAGTGCCCTGAATGCTACGTCACTGCCTTTGCTGCCAGGGTAAGAAGGGGGCTAATAAAATAAGCATTAGCAGGAGAACACAATGTGAGAAGCAGGGTTTTTTCAGATGGGAGGCCACCTTCAGGTTTGCACTTTTCAATATCAGCCTCAGAAGGAAAGGAATGGGGAAGAGGAGAGAAAAGGAAAGGCAGGTGGCTCGAAAAATGATGTATTCAGACTGATGACAACTTTTTACAACAAAGACATCACAGCTAGAAACACAGATGCTGAAAGCCCAACTTTTATTTGATTGAACATCTGCTGTGAGAGAAGATGCTTCCAGCACAATTAAGATGAATTTTTAGGAGTCAGTTTTTCACTCAGAGAACATAAACCTCAAAAAGACTAAAACTTTAAATTCTTCTGAAGTCACAGAGAAAGGCTCGTTCTGTGTTTTGATTTTTGTTGCATTTAAAGCTAAATGCTCTGCTTGGGCTGGAAGTTGTAGCAGCCCCTGATTCTCACCTGGGCAGGGAGGTTAAAAAAGCCAAGAAGAATTGACTGGCAGCAGCTTTTTCCTACAGATAACAGGAATTCCCAGCTCCTGTCATAAGGACAGTGAAGCTTCATTTTCCATTCACCCCAAATGTGTTAAAAGTCACTTTTGTTCTCAATTCAGCTACATCAGCAAATTATGACACAGTGTATTGAAGATTACAGTTTTTTCTGAAAAGGATCCTTAATTCAAACAGATGACAGATAGAAAAGAGACTTTAAAGCTTCTAAGTTGAATATGATAAATAAATATATGCCTGTACAAGTTAGCTTCATGATAAAAAATACTGGATGAGAGTCAACGGAGTTGCACAAGGAAGAAAACATCATCCAGCACACGTGCAGAGGCCTATCAGGAAATTTTCCTTTGCTTTTCTACACCCACTCACAAGCAATTCACTTTGTTTTCTTTTTAAGCAAGGAGAAAACAGCTACAGAGATTGTAATAATCTTTGCTTGACTAAGTCAAGATATGCACCTCTGTACACACTCGCAGTTAAAACCAGCCCATCAATTCCACTGGAGGAGCATTAAATGCAGTACTTTTAACAGAGATTTATACACCAAAATAAAACCAGAGGAAAACTACTGGGGGGGGGGGGGTAAAGACCTCTATTAAAGAGTTGTTTCAATGAGTCTGCAGTGTAAGGGGATCCCATGTACACCCACCTACCCAGAAATGGGATGTCAAAGAATGGGAAAGGCAACAGGGGAGGGATGTGAAGGAGCTGCCAGGGAAGGTGGGACTTTCTCTTGGCAACAACACCACCTCATGCCAGTTGAAAGCAACTATTATTTAAGGCCACGATCACTGCGAGATGGAGGATATTTTTAGATGTCTTTGTTTGCTTTCCTACTTTTATTTTGGCAAAAAGAATGCAAAAGTCAAGGTTTATTGAAGAATAATCCATCAGAGTGCTTCCTCTGAGTTGCTCTATAATCAGATATCTTCTTTCAGCCACCACCATCGGTCTCCCATGCAGCTTCCTTGGTAGGATACCTTGAGAAAGAACAGCTGCTTTTGAAACCAAAAGGAAACCTTCATATCATACAAAGCATGAAAGCCACATCTCAGAGCTATTAATTGCTACTGGTCAAAAGGATTGGTCTGGCATCGGTGCAGTGGCACAAACTGATGCCAGCCTTATCCTGGATGGGACTACAAAACAGATTAACAAGGTTCTTTATGTTCTCATGCACATTTTATTCTGGGTGCTGCAATAATCTGTACCACTGTAACCACTGGTGGCTACCTATCCCTTAGCTGAAGCAGCTGCATTATGAAAGCAAAGGAATTAACCTTTTTCACCGGCCAAAAATTCTCGTGGTTTTCCTCGGGGACATAACACATTACAGAATCATTTCTGACATGAATATTTTCTATGCAGACACGTATGCAAGAGCCTGCATTCCCCTGCAGCCACGCAGACACCGTGACCTAAACTTGTCATGATAGAGCCAGATGCTGACAGAAACAGTCACATTTGCTGAACTGCCACAGCCATGAACACAAAGCTCATGCTACTGCAGCAGCAAAGACATGCATTGCATTTCCTCAGACTGATGAGGGCTTTTTGAGATGACAGTAACAGGGAGGTAAAGTCATCACCTAGTCACAATAACAGTCAAGAGTGACATTAGTGGCTTCAAAAAATCCCAAATTCCAGTGGCCACGAACTAGACCCATATCCACCAAACTTCTTCCCCTTCCAATTCCTTTTCTTACCTAAGTTTTCTAAAGATTCAAATTCTCAGAGGCCACAAGTACGGAGTGGAAAAAAAAGGTTTCTTGTTAATAAAGAGGCAAACACTCATCTCTTGCAGTGACAACACTGCATACCAGTGAACCACAATCACAAAAAAACAAGAAAGGATCCTGAGTTTGGCAGCCAGAGCGTCAAAGAAGAGGATGGACAGGCTGGGGGAGACCTCTTCTGACACCAGAGTGAGTCCTACAGATGTCAGTGATCTTCACCTTCCTTCACTTGTGACCCAAGTAGATCTTCTGTGCCCTAACCCAAGTCTATCAGCAGCAAACCCTTGTGAAGAACACAGGTTTGACACAAGCACTACCAGAGCCATTGCTTGTCCCAGTCCAAGGCATCCAGGGGGTGTTTGACCACAATAAAAGCCTTGTGCACATCATTGCATCAGGCTCTTACATGAAATACATCTGCCTGTCCCCTGGCAGAAAGACAGGCCTGAAAATAACCTGGAAAATACAGAAGCAATTAAAAAAAAAAAAAGAAAAATCAGGAAGAAATTACTAAAATCTTCAACAAATTCTAGGCCTCCACTATCCGTGAAGCAAAGGTGTTTTCTGTGTGTTTTTTTTGTTTGTTTGTTTGGTTTTTTTTGTGATCCCAGTGCCTCACCTCAAACATTTTGTGACTAATGGGCATCTGGAAAATCGTGCCCTATGTATCCACAAAACACAGATATGGCACAGCATGTGGAGAGGTCTGATAACTGCAGCAACTCTGCTGTTTACCTTTTAGCTTGCTTTTAAAAACCGTTTCAGTCTTCCATTAGATAATTACAGGTTTCATATTCTCACTTTCAAGGTTTATTTTCAAAACACTTCTGTCACTAAAGCAATTTCTAAGTTATCTACTTGCCAAAAGCAATTTAGGGACTTTCACATGACAGCAGTGAAGCATACAAAGTATTCCCCTCTTGCATACAAAACAGTGGTATTTAACTACTTTTTCCTCTCAATATTATAAAAATAAACATGTAAATCAACCTGCTATTTTAGAACCAGTGAGAAAGTGCATTAGTACTATCATGACATTCACCTAACATACACTCAGGGTAAATGAGAGATCCTGCACGTTCAGTACAAGACAAATATGGGCTTCCCTGATCATGAAAACATGTATGATGCTGACAGAAGTAGATAACAAGAGGCAGAGCTATTAAAAACAAAGTTTAGGTTGAAAAAATAAAAAAGGCATGAGAGGCACAGCACAAATGCTGCAGCTATTGTATTCTTTTCCTCATGATGTTTAAGGAGCAGTGCTGAGATACTTGGTTAGGTTTTTACCCCCTCTCATCCTTCATCATAGTAATATCAGAAATTTTAAGCCTAGCTACCCTTTTTTTCCCAAGAAACAGAAGCTTTCTCTGAGAGAATTGGTCAAGCACAAACTGAGCTGCCTCCATACTCATCCAACCTTCAGCAGTGTTCTTCAGATGCTAATATTAAATAGGAGAAACCCCCTCAATTAATCCAGATATCCAAATAAAGACCCTATCAGCTCTCAGACAACTTTTTTTCCCCAGATAGAAGACGAATGCTGCCTTAGGATTCAGGTATTAACAAACACAAGGTTTGTTAAAACCCATCTTCAGGTAATAATAAGGCTTAACATTTCTTGTTAGGAGGACAGGGAGGATAACTGATGTTCCAGATCAACAACTGGCTTTAAAAAATAAACCCCCCAGTCTGTCTAAAGGCATGTTCAGGTTGATGAGTTCTCTCTAATCCATGATATATCAAATGCAGACCCCCCCCCCCCCAAGGGGGGTTTGTATGTGCACAGTATGTTTATATATGGCTTCAGCATTCTCAGGCTGACATCTGCTCCATCAGGGAAACACAAAAACTGCCAACTCGTGGATTTGATGGTGGGCTCAGAGCCCCAGGTTATGTGTGAATGCCCAAGAGCCCACCCCAAGAGGGTGAGGTTAGACAAGTTCAACAAGCAGCAGCTACAATCCCCGACCTGGCTGAACAGAGCAGCTCTATCAGGGAACCGTCAGGAATCACAACTGTTCAAGTTTTCCCCTCTTTTGCATTTTCTAATCTGGAAAGCAACTCTCTTTGTGAGCTCAACAGAGGTGCTGGCCTCTCTGTTGAGGGGCTTGGAGATCAAGCACTTAGGAAGGTCTGACAGACAAATGAGAAGTCATCTCCTGTTCCACCTGTAAGTCTGAAGGAAAGGTTATTTCTGGGAGGACAAGGCAGGGTGAGACAGGAGGAGCTGGCAGGGATGGAAGCTGCTCCCAACCCAGGCACAACCAGGAAAGGAGCAGAAACCTGTTGTCCCCACCCTGCTGCTGCTCCCCCCCAAAAATCAAAGGTACCAACTGCGACTGCAGCAGGGACCCCAAACTCCAACAAACACCTCCAGCTGAGCAGAAATGGTGAATCCCATTTTCTGTATTTTCAGGTGATCTTTGTTTCTTTTTATTAAATGATTTACTTAAAACTGTTCTTCAGTCTAAACTTTTCCACATTCTACACTAAAAAAAACCAAACAACTAAAAACCTAAAAAAAAAAAAACCCACAACAATCATTGTTCTTTTTATAAATGTACTTCAGCTTTCTTTTGGCTATCTTGGTTTTTAAAAAAGCCACGAAGTTATTAGTTTTTGAAGCGATGTAAAACTAAACATGCTGCTCTGAAAAAGCCCGTAATTAAGCAGGCTGTAATCATTTTTCCACTATCTGGCTCCTTTTCAAAGAGAACGTCTTTCTTTTGTTCCTCCTGAAGAATATTCTCATGGCAGCAGCAACCATGCTGATCCTAGGCATTAATTACTGTTTGGGAGAATGGAAAGGAGGAGGGCAAACAGAATGGAGGAGAGCAAAGGAGAAAAAAAAAACAACACTGTACATTTCCACAAAACACCTCACTGTGATATTTGAAAAAGCAGCTTGCAAATACCTGCCCACACAAGGCTTGTTAGAGGATTTATCTGCTCCTTTTAAGGACTTAACCCTTGTAACAATGATCTTTAGCTGCTCAGCTTAAGGAAGATAGTAACATAAAAATATATTTTTAGTCTACAAAAAAAAAAAAAGTTAAAAAAATCACTGCTAAAATTATATATATATATACATATAAATATATATATATTAGCAGTGGTTTATATATATATAAATATATATATAAAGTGTCTGCCTGGGTTATTTTGCAAATGCCCCACAGAGGTCCAGTATTACTCTAAACTAACATTTTTTTTCTACACAATAGAGAAGAATTAAAATTAGCCTGGGTATAAATGAGTCTCTAATGACAGCCTTCAGACATCTCATGACAAGGTGTCTAATGCACAGAATGAGGGGAGCCACAATCCCCTACCATGATCTAACTACAAGCTACATGCTAGAACTTTTCACACCGAGTTGGAATCTGTGGAGCCTTTTTTTTTTTTAATGTATTTATAGTTCAGTAATTATTAGTGCAGAACAGTAATTACTCAGTCACTCACTAAATCCATTTCGAAAGATCCCCACAGCAGCCAACGTTTCCCACTCAGAATCGCTTTTTCACTTCCATTGAGCAACGTGCTTTCTTGAGGTAAAGGCTGGGATCAGGCCTGGGAGAAAAAGATTATCTGAAGGACATAAAAATTTTATGTGTTTGGCACTCAAAAGGGTACAGAACGATCCGAGGCCCCACAGGGTGAGATTTGTGCCATCAGTGTTTGTGTTCTGCACTCAGCTGATGCTCAGAGCCACATCTGCCCCGAGCCAGCTGAACTTCAAAAGCCAAGAGCCTTGGCCTGATGTCTCAGGTACAACAACGTGCTAACACAGCCACAGATGTTGTGTTTTAGGCTGGATCTGCCTCGTGCTTAACCAGCTCAGAGCAGGTGCAAAACAAGCCAAAGGTTATCTCTGAAAATTCAATACGTAGCCAAAGAAGTTATTTATACAGATGGGTAACAAAGAAGATCCAGGTGAACTTTTTCAGTGAAAGAGAAATGAACTTTTAGTGACTGTATTAAAAGGTTGAGCAGAGCCTTTGGTTTTCTGAACTATACAAATACAATACGTGCAGATTTTATATATGTATCTTGATATTCTATGATTATATAACTTGGCTAGTGGCAACGAGACACCACTGGCACAAGAAGAAACTGAGGAATCCAGAGCATCCAGGATAAAAATCTGAAATAAACATCATCCAAAATTCTTTCAGACTCTCCAGCTGCTTTTCATGGGACACTACAGTCCAGATTCTGGACTGAGAAAGCAACACAGACACAGTGTCTATGTATATACACTTCAGAATTTGTTCTTGCATAAATAGTATCACAAACAACTCCCGCAGACTGTATGCACATCTGTACATAAGCACACAGGTGTGTGATCACATACAGCCTTTAAATCATCAGTTAAACAGAGGCTTTTACAGCCTGCTCTGTTCCTGTCTCAGCTTTTCACACATCCTGGTGTTAAGCATAAGGATGAGCGAGCTCTTGGCATCTCTTGAACTCCTGATGCCTCTTGGACTTGCCAGGCTCCTTCATTTTACCTTCAGGAAATTTAATCATGTTTATGGATAATGTCACAGTAGCGACACTTGCAAGGCAGGTGACAGGGTCTGTGAATTCCCATCACGAGTCAGCAGAAGGATTTTTTTGCATTTCCTGATGGTTTTATATCCATATACCTCAGTACTTTTCATCTGAAATGGATTCCAACACAACATCACCACGGCATAAAGCAACACTGGATTTACAAGTTGCTCTCCCGTGACGTGACATCCATCAAGGGGAAAAAAAAAAAAGACATATTTTTTTAGGATCAACAGAACAGTTAATAAGAGCATAAATTATAAAAACATTTATCTAAGCAAGCTAATCTATCATGCTAATCTTGAAGCATTAAGTGTAAAATACAACACTTAACAGGCCAAGAATGTCAAACATGCAAACTGATAATTGTTTGAACCAGTCTCTCTATGCTAGATCTAACTCTGCCAGTTTTCCATCAACCATAAAACATGGATAGAAACTTGAATAATCATGGCATACAGAAAATATCATATTATTTGTGTGTTGATAGATTATATATTAGCATAGGGATAGGTTTAAGGGATAAAAACTTGTGATGGAAAGAATTTAAATTCAAAACAACTCGTATCTGCTCTCGACTTCTAAATCACTTCCAGCTGGTAAATACTATCACCAGCAGTAAAAAGATACCACAAGGCTTTGTTCTGAGGCACTAAAACCTGCTATTGTGAGAGAAGGCGTGATCACGTTGATCCAAGAATACAGACTCCAGAAAACAAAGAAAAAGCCACCATTTTCCATCACAAGGCACAAAAATCCTGGAGAAGATGTGATGCAGCCCAACACCGCGAAAGAAATTGTTTGTTTGTTTTAATGGGATTTTCTTCACAGTCTTCCTCTACAGAGGACACAACATCTCACTTGTATTTCTCTTCCCCCTTGACTGGGATGGAAAATTCTGGCTTCAGGAAACTCTGGGCTACTCCATCTCAGTCAGGCACAGCTCCCAGCAGTTTGCCATCCATTTATTGCATGATTCATGCCCAGACTCTCAGTAAGTCTGGGAATGAATCAGCAGCGTAAGGAAAGACAGAACAAGCATCATTTTAAGGAATATTTGCTGAAAATTCAGACCTTCTCATAGATACAATGACACGAAAAAAAAAAAAAACCCAAACAACCTCAGACAAAATACTGTTACTGGAACACCTCTGAAGTCACTGCAGATGAGAAAAGTTTGTTATTCCCCTAAAAGTGGGTCTTAGTCACCAGCCTTGGGACAGAACCAAGGGATCAGACAACTGTATTCAGGTCAAAGGCCAATCTGAACTCATTTGCTTGTCAGGATTCGATCCCGTGAGCCAAAATTTCATCTGAATTTCTTGCAATGCAAACGATGAACGTTGGAAGAGATTACCACAAACCTGATAATTACTCCTCCTCTCCCTGTCTCCAAAGGAAGCCTCCACAGGCTCAATGGGATCAATTTTCAGATTAAGGTCTTGTAAGAAAGAAGGGCAAGCTTTTTGTACTGGGGGAATGACAGCAAGAAAGCTCAGTGTTCAGTGATTGTTTGGGGTTTTTTTGTGTTGGTTTTTTTTTGGGGGGGGAATACAGAGGGAAATAGAAGTTCATAAGATCACAAAAAACTTACTATAGGCAAGTTCAGCTCCGAGAGATTTCCAGAAGGTTGGAGAACCTTTCCTTAAGTTATGCACATTTTAAGGGCCAGGGCTCTTCTCAGACAGTCAAGCAGAGGGAAGCACAACTTCCAGGGATTATTTCCAAGGACTCTGTGAGCTGCTCCCAGAGCTCATCAGCACAAACCACGGTGACAGACATAAAAACCTTCTCCAACAGAGCTGCCCTTTCTTTTCAGATAAATTGAATCAAAGGGATGTTGTGTGCATTTAGAAGCAGCTGCTGAATCAGAGCATCAGGAGGGTAATTGCTCCATTAGGAAAAGTCAAGATGGAGATTTAATAAAATGAGATCTCCCACCAATCAATAGTTTGGAAATTATTGAAATTGTCGGGGTAGAGGAAATAAAAAGGCCTCTTGGTGTTCTGATTAAAACACCTTACTGCTTTGGGTACCTGCAAGTATAACACAAAAAAGTATGAAAAAGAAAGGGGAAGCTTTATGATCTAACTCAAGCCATTATAATGGCAAATCGAATTATATGCCCTTTAGATAAATTTCATCATAATTTGATTTTTAAGAGGAAGCAACTAAGACTTAGTTGTGATAGGAGTGTTTTTTATCCATAAGCAAAAGTTCACTCTAAATGTACTATGTTATATATTACTAAGTTACATATACCACGTTTTTGACAGGCTTTGTGCTTCAAAGTAGTGTCATCACTACCCTACATCAGAAAACAAACAAACAAAATTATATTAAAATGAAATTATTTTCAGATAGCAAAATTCAACTTCACCTCAAAATCTTTAGAAGGCCCCTCCGTTTTTTGTGTTGTGTAAAAAGAAAACCAAAGGAAACTGAACCAGCTTTGCACATGATTTGAGGATAACTGTTTACATATTTACATTTCAATTCTTAAAGAAGCAGTGATGGATAGTCACTGCTATGCTAATTGACGTGCTTAATTCCCTCTTTCTGTCATTTCTTGGTTTTAAAGCAGTGATAGCAGAGGATTCTTTACAAAATCCCTTACAGGTTATCCTAAAGCACATGACGCATTGTGAGGTGTTAGGAAATTAAAAAAAACCCAAACAAACAAACATACATTTTTATCTCCAATGAACAAACAAGAGAAAAATGCAGCAATGAATCAAAACATGTAAGTGAATTATCTCAAAGGTCACTGTATTTATGGTGCTCATTATATATTAATGAAATATTGTTAATTATGACTGCATGGTGTCCCACAGCAAAAAACAGGCATCACAACTGTGTGAGGAGGATTAAGCCTCCCCAAAACTTCTCAAATCAAGCTTGTGTGTGAATATTATACCAGACCTAGATCAGGACATTTAGCACTACATAAGTCAACATTACAAAACACTAAATGAGTCCATAAGCATCTATGGGTCATAATTCAAAGCTATCAAAGTTATCCTTTCTGAAATCATTAGCAAAATGTGGCATTAATAAACGTCTCAGTGCCTTTGCAAACAATAAGTGACTCATGATGCTTGTTATCAATTATAGTTAAGGAACACTCTGCATGTGTAATTTTCTTTAAATTTACATCTGCAAAATTGATCTAGAAATGCATGTGGCACGTTAGGCAAGACAAAGAAACAAAACAGGAAAAAAAGAAGATATTTTTGTCCCTTTTTCACCCACTCCACCTCGAAGTATGGTAAAGCCAATTCTAAGAATTTGCTATTTCAGACTGTACAGAACTTCCTTACAGTCTTTAACGGGTATTTATCAGGTGTGAGATTTCTGTTCAATTCATCCAGGAAGGTTCACGCTAAAACTATGCAAGTGAAACAATGCAGAAGTGTTTGCTTGCTAGGGAAGCACCTAAAATTCAGTTTCAGCTTTACATGAATCCAAAAGAGCTCCACAGGAAACCTCTCCCTCACTTGATACTGGAGTTAAAAAAACTAAGAAAAGACTTATATTCATCCGGTCACTTAATTACTGAAATTTCACAGTGAAGAGAAATAAATTAATAAATTTACCCTCATGTTAATAGGAAATGGTAGTCCCACAGCAAAAAACAGGCATCTAAAGAGAAACCCACTAAAGAGAACCCTTTAAAGAGAACAGAAAACCCACTGTACTTGGTGTAACTTTTTAAAATTGGAGGTTATGTAGTTGAAATATCTGGTCTAATCCTTTTGAGTTTTCTTCCTCCCCAAGAGGAAAATTTACTCGTAACCCACATCCCAGAGTGACACGAGAAAAGCACAGCTATCCCTGCCACTCATCTCGAGCTCTGCAGTGGGCTGAGACAGCCTCAACAGCTGAAAGGCAGTGCAAGTTAAAAAATCTGACAGATAAGGTTCCTTCAGCCTCGAGCATCCCTTTCAGTCAGACGCTGCTTGGTCTGTGCTGTATCACGGCCTTTTAACAATGACAGATTCGTGTAAGCAGTCAGGTAGCATTACCAGCTAATTACACATCTCCTTGTGCTTTAATTAGAGATATGCAAATACACCAGACCTGACCGCTGCGACATGAAAGGCAGGCACTGCTGTTTGAGCCACTGCAGAATATCTCCAGGGGGATGTGCTGAAAACGTTTGTCTGGTGTCAATATGGTTATTGATAAATGGCAAAAGATGGGATGTTCCTTAAACAAATTATTCCTTCCTCTTTTCCCTATCTATACATTTTTTAAGTAGCAGCCTGGGCCCCACTCCCATGATCTGGCAAAGGACATAACTGGGAAACAAGCTGCACATTTTAGGACCCCCTAACCCAGCTGTACCTCAAAAGGCAGTAATGAAAACCCAACATGAGAGTGCCTGGGACATCATCAACCAGCAAATATCCCGCAGTGCTTCCCCCTGGTTCCGTGTGCTGCCTCTACACGCACAGCTTCTGCCCTCCTCACACACCCAGTGCTCCCATTAATGGTAAAAGCATCTGTTATTCGGTGTTGATTGATTATCTCTAATGGAAATACTTGCATGTATCGTGGGAAGAACACATACCAAAGCTTTAAAAAAAAAAAAAAAAAAAAAAAAAAAAGATAGAAGCAAGGTCTTCTCAGGACACTGTGATGGGAAACAGACTAAGAGACCCAGTTTGGAAACAAATACGCTGATGGAAACCGGGAACTTTTAACAAGTCGTTTGCCCAGACTCTCCCGGCGACACCTCCGTTGTTACATTGTACCTAGGATTAAACACTGCTAAATATATTGCCAAATCAAAAGAGAGCTGCCAATTAAAAGTGTTGAAAACACCCTTTGTATTTTTAATGTTTCAGTACTGTTTGTATCAGTCAACTATTGCTCCCTTTGCTCTTGTAAGGAACCTTGGGAATCTCTACCCTGTAACTCTTAACACTTCCTTCACACTTGGCTTGGAATTCACAAGGCAGGTTGAAATCACTCCTGTTAACTTGGCCCAAGTTACTGTTCTATACCTACTTCCTTCAAAATTGATTTATTATCCAGAAGCACAATTGTCTCTACTTTGATTTTCCACAACTTGCTGCTAACAAACAAAGGCAAAGAACTTTCCCAGTGTCAATTTAGTAGCTTAATAACGTTATCACTCTCTGGTAACTAAGGCAGTAAATACAATGTACAAGGAATTTTTGCTTACAAATCAGAAATTCGGTCTTTAACCACAAATCCTTGGCTCTCAGGAGTGTTAAAGTAGTAAATCCACCATTTCAGGTACGGGCAGACATTTTTCTACTAAACATTGATATAATTTTCTGCAGTGCTAAGAAGTGAAGAGCCCCCTTTACTAAAGGATTCTCTGTTTATCCATGACAATTTTTTAACAGAAAGACTCAAGTTGCCAAGCTCATACATAAGTGCTGCTCTTTGACCCCACGGCTGTGATGCATGCAGATTTTCTGATAACAGAGAAAAAAATCAGCGCCAGAAAGATTAACTGTGGTCATTCCACAGACCTTCTTACTGGCACCAACACGTTACCCAATGATCACTGGAAAATCCCGGTTATCAAAGCTGCACAATCTCTTCAGCAAACACATTATCCCTTAAAAACCTCATTTTGGTTAAACCATCCCTAGTAATGACTTTGAACTGAATACACCAAGCAGCACAAATTTAAAAAAAACATGTTTTGTCACGGGCAAGTCTAGAAAACAAAATACCATGGAAGCTCTGTGGTTCAAACTCTGTGCTGGCCCCATCCCAAGCTGTTACTGGAATGAATCCTTGCACAAGATTGAAATCATCAGCTCTTGGGACCTGCCAAGGTGGCTCCTTTTCTGCTGACAGGATTTCATTCGGCTCCAGTGTCTGCTGGCTGTGCCATTCACCTGGAGGGGAAGCACTAAGTTCTTGCAGCAAGTAACACCCTGGATTTTTGTTTGTTTTACCAGGCTGTAAGAAAAAGTTAAGGCAACCCTGAACTGCATCTGAATGCTCCAGCAGGTGTGGGTTCACACCTCATCACTTGAGGATGGGGATCCAAAACAGGTTCTCTCACATGATTTCAACCACTGGAGTAGTGACTAGCTATTTTCTCTCTCTTTTTTTTTTTTTTTTTCTTTAATGAAGAAAAAGGTGATTGTACCATCATTTGTTCAATTTTCCAAACTGGAATTAAGGTCATTTATTTAACAAAGAGAAAGATAAATCTTGGTTTCTCTTTTTTTTCCCCCCCTTGCCCTTCCCCAAGTGACAAAGCAGATTTAAAAGAGTCTGCTTTGACTGATACCCCACGGCACAAATAATGCCAGCTTTCTTCCAAACAAGTGTCATTTGCTTTTCATCCCCTAGGTAAGAGACACATGCTAGTGCAAAACAGTCATGAAGTTGGTAAGTCAGCCTTCCATTAGTTACAAGCACAAGTTCTGGCACAGAATTGTAGCTTAACGGTGGAATAAAATGAAATAAGCAGATTTCACATAGTTTTACTAATTAATTTGATCCTTACCACCCTTTAGCTCAGCATGTTTCAATTTAGTAACACTTCCAGGTCAAATATTAGGTACAGAGACAAAGGCTTACTGAGGGGTTGGTTCAAGTTTGTCTAAATTTGACCTGCTTAGAAGAAAGAAGGGAAAAGTCTTAATTAAAAGCAATTTGAAGCCCATTGTGGTTTCTTGCCACTGAGTTACACAGATTTTCTTTAAAGATCCGTAATATTCTACAGGCTTGATCCAAGGAGAATAGAGCAGCACTCAAGCTTAAGGATTTAAAAGCAGAGCTTGGAGTTCCCAAAGCAGTTATGAAACCCTGAGAGGCAGCAAGAGGCAAAGGAGTGTTGGTGTTCCTGAGCAGCAACTGCTCCAGAACGAGATTTACAGGAAACACAGGTGAGACCCTCACCTATCCACGGAGGTTTTGTGAGCCAAACACAGGGGGACAACTGAGGGTGCCTCTTACTCCTCACACTCACTATTAATTAACAGCAATTGCCAATTACAGCGGTGTAATTAATACAAGCAATAATCCTTCAAAGCCATAATCCTACTGCAATCAAAAATATCCAAGGACAATGTCAGGGCTTGGCTTTCTTAACAAATTAATGCACAGAACTTACTGGAATGCAAAAAAAAAGGCACCAAAGACAAAAAAGAGGCACCTTGACACTTCCACTGAAGAGTTACTTTCAGGTAACAATCTTTATTTCATTAAGTCAAGCCAGGTAATATATGCTATTATATCTGGAAGAAGAGAAGATAAAATTAGTAAGTGAAACCCATTGTTAAAGATTCAATTTGAAAAAAAAAAAAAAGGCACAAAATGGATATGAGAATGCTGTGAAACAAGGTACCAGTGAGTAGTAAGAGCATGGCATAAGTCAAAGGCACAAATGTAGGGGAAGAAATTAAAAAGAGCAACAGAGGTCTTTGACCTGTGGGAATAGATGAGGCTGAGCCCTGAGAACAGGGGAACTGCAGTAACACCACACCAGCTCCTTCTTTTAATAATGTAACGTTTCCAAAGTTAACATCAAGTTACAAGTTAAGGCAGTAATAAAATGGAAGTTGCAATTTAGATTTGGATGGGGTGACTTATCCTCACAGGACCACCATTTACACCACGAATGCATCAGCGTTTTGCTGAATAACAGAATTCTCGGTGAAGTTAACATACGTCAGAGATCTAATTCTTAATTTTCTCCCAAGAGCAATTTAATCTGCAGCCAAATTATTTCAAATGACCTTCAAATACAACCACAATCAAATTAACTTCTGTCAGATTCCCGGCTCCTGTGATCTCCCTTGGGGTTCAGGCCTTTTACTTGGGAAACTCATTTTTCCCCAGTCAGCATTTAATATCAAATATTATGTATCCTCCAGCTTCAAGGAAGTTACCAGGCAAGTTCTGAGAAGCATTTGCCACAACTATTTGTCAATTCATTGAAACAGGATGCCCAGAGAAGCTGTGGATGCCCCATCCCTGGAAGTGTCCAAGGCCAGGTTGGAAAGGGCTCGGAACAACCTGGTCTAGTGGAAGGTTGCCCATGGCAGGAGGGTTGAAATGAGATGGTCTTTAAGGTCCCTTCCAACCCAAACCAGTCTGTGATTCTATAATTTGCTTGGTTAAAAACACAAGGGGTGAGGGGAAAAAAAAAAATTAAAAAAAAAAAAAATCAAGATTGGCTGAATAACCTCAAGTTTAAAAGACAACAAAGGCTGGATTTCTAACCAACAATTTTAAGACTTGTATTACATAGGGGGTCTTTATTCTCTTCAAGGCAATCCTTTTCAACAAAAGAGCACTTAAAAAATATGTTCCCTCGGGTCAACTTCTGTGTGTTTAAGGAAGTCAAAAGTATTTTTAACATGTTAAATCTGAATTTTCTACTACAGCGTGCACAGCAAATGACCCAGTAACAGAAATGAGTAAAATGTCTTCGCTCCAATTTAATGCTAAGAAGTCCTACAGCTAATGCATGTCAATGTTATGCTTGTCAATGTTAACTTAAGCCCTAACAAAGTGAGGGTGTTTAAGAGATTAAGAAGTGCTTATATTTTTTTTTCTTCCCTTTACAAAGTAGTTTGACATAAGATATGCACTCTTTTAAATCAGTACCTGCTCTGCTACTACTTAATGTATTGAGTCTATATAAAATAGGGGGAAAATGATGGCATTTCCTGGAAAAAGCTTTCAAGACTCCAGACAACTGCTCATTCCAGCACTGTGCAGAGACACCTGTGTAATTCCCTCCTCCACATCCCTAAGAAATTCCGAGCGATTACAAATTCAGTAAATCTCAGTAAGAAAGCAGAACAACTGCTCCCAAGGAATCTTGATAAAAACACCCCCCCAAAGAAAAGGCATGGGGGAAACAATTACTTTTCTAATGGATGGAAGAGCACGCAAAAGCCTTCAAAATGATGGAAAACACTAAGTTAGAACAGACTCATTACAAATAGGACATAAAGAGGCACATATAGAGGACCACATGCTTGGGAGAGCTTGAACAACAGGAACCTGGTTTCCATGGTCCCTGCTGTGTGGAGTGGAGATTTTTCAGTCCCCACTTGTTTACAGTGATTTTTCTTCTTTTTTTTTTTAGAAAAAATATCATAACCTTTAAACACAGTAATCACAGGTCCATGTTACAGCCTCCACTCTTGCCCTGCAACTTTCTCCACCAGGTACTCAGATAAGAGGTCACATCATTCTAAATCAACTGAGCTGGGCAGAGGAGGGGGGTGGAATTATATATCTAAAACCCTGCAAAGAGCATTCAGGTGATTACACAGCCGGGCAAAGAGGAAAAAAAATTAGTTATTGTGCCTTTTGACTCCCTGGATGTATTTTACACCCATAAAACTTCGTATCTTTTCTGGGCTTGGGTTATTGTTTATTTCTTTTCCTTTTTAAAACAAAACAAAACAAAACAAACAAACAAAAAAAAAAAACAAACCACCACAAATCTCTTTTTTTTTTCCTTCAAGGCACGATAATGCTGACATGGGAGCTTGTCAAAGAAAAGGATTTTTTGCTGCAGCACTGCCTCTCACCTCCCACACAGCCCGTACCTACCGTACCACGGGGCTTCCCAGCAGCGCGCTCCGGCAGCAACGCCAGGAAAACTATTTACCCAAGGAAATAGCTACGATAAGAGGGATAAAAATAGCCCCCCCCCCAAATGATGGAAAGCATTTTGTTGATAGGCATGTTGAAAAGAAAGGAAATGGAGCTGTTAGAGAAGATAGAGCGTGGAGCGAGGCGCGGGGGGAGACCTGGCAGGGCGGCGCGTTCTCTCCTCTGCTGCGCTCACACCGACGGCTGGGCCAGCTCCAGGGCCGGCCAGCTCCCCTCCACTCAAGGCCTGTTGCAAAGGCATTGCCTTACACAGCTCTCCCCTCCATTCACTCTGCCCCCAGAACCACCAGGTCAAAAATAAAGGGTGTCCACACCTGTCCCTGGGATGCCCAGTAAAACCCAAGCATGCGCTCCGGGCTGTGTCGAAGCCCGTGAGCTGTGTCAGGGAATCCTCTTCAAATAAAAACCTACCTGTGGGATCTGAGAGCTCATGGAGAGGAACATTAGTACCATTTTAAGCTGTTTTTGTTGGCATTCAGGCCCTCTGTGCAGGGGAAAAAGGTAAAACCCAAACCAAACAGAACCCCAGCAGCACAGAAAGAGAGAAACAGGTGCTTACTTCACCTGAAATAAATCCCTTATTTTGCTAATTAAATAATATTCATGCTTATATTAGGCGACCAAAACAGATGATTTTTGCCTCTTGGTTTTTGAATATTGACTTTTTAAAGTTCAATACCTTCCATGGGCAACAGCAAGATCCGTTAAT